>JAOVYU010000001.1:20379092-20400821 GCA_025674565.1 Synodontis membranacea | reverse complement strand
TTTTAAACATTTTAGTTCTTAAAAGTGACAAAAAAAAAACCCAGATTTATAATGATTTTATAAATCTGGGGGGTTTTGTCAGTCATTTGCCTGGTTGATTGTGTTTAACTTTTTCAGGCTTGTCTTTGGCTCCATTCATATTACCAGGCTAAACTGACTAAATCAGATTTTTATTTTTTTTTTTGCCTTAATATGACACAGATATGATGTTTTCGGGACTGTGTGGACACATCTTTTTCCAAATCAGATTTGAGAAAAATTAAAATGTGGTCTTAAATCCAAATTGTGGTAATGAAGCGTTAATTTAAAAAATCAGAACTAAGCAGCGAGGCTTGTAATGTGAACATAACCTTTGGTTCAGGTAAAGCAGACATGGTGAAATTATAGTATTTTGGGATTTTACTGTTTTACAATTTCAGAGATTGCAGAAAAGGGCAGAGCGCTTTAATCTTCCTCCAACCTCAGACAGCAAGAAGGCTGCACGTGCTGCAAGGTGAGGAGGTTTATGTGGAGAAACAAGTATGTCTGTATGGTGAAATGTAAAAGACTTTTTTTTTTTAAGGGTGTTTTTTTTATTTTTATATATATATATATTTAGCTTTTTTATTAGTTGGCTATTTAGACAAATAACCAATTCTAATGTACAGCAAAAGTATTCAGTTGATCTCAACCACAAAAGTAGGTTAATACTCAGTTTAAACCAATCTGTGACATTTAGCTGAGCTACTATCATGTTCTAATAAAATTCCGTAATGTTTATGATGATGTTATTAAATGTAATATGTTTATAGCTGTTTAGGTTGCCATTGACACACTCGGCATGCTCTTAACGTGCATGACCATATGATTTTTATATGAAGTTCCATTAAAGTAGATTAAATATACTTTGTATTGTGCCAGATTTGGACTTCCAGCAACATCAGCACCCTCCAAAGGTAAGTTAGAGACTGATTTACACTTTCATTACTGAAAAACAAGAAGGACTTTTCTGCTCTGATTGCTGCTGTTCTGACTTACAGGAATCTCAGCTGTTTCAAAAACAAACGTGAGTATGAATTTAGAAATACTTAACCCAGCTGTTTTATGATAATCTGAATAAATGAAACAAAAACGAGGTAACATCTGGTCTGGCACTTGTTCCATTTCACCTGTCCCAACCACTAGGGGCAGTGTGAACACCTTATGCACACGTGTTGTGCATGATATTCCAACAAGGCCATTTAGTGAGGTGTGACGAAGTATCTAATGAATACTGCTGTCATGCATCAGTCATTGACTTTCTCCTGTAGTCTCAAGGTTACTTTCCCTCCTGAGCATTAATGCCCTGCACGGCTACTCACTTGCCGTTCTTGTGCATATGGTCATCTGTACCTGCACTGGGTAGTTTCTCGTGGGGCTGAATTGGGATTTCCGCCCAAAGTCATGTCACCGAACCGACTGAATGTTGACCTTGTAGCCTTCAGCATTGCTTGATATGCCCTGTACATGACCTACAATGTAATTTGGACCAGATGGTTGCCATCTGATCCTCAGACCAACTGTTTAATTGCTATGGGGTAAGATATAGGGTCCTCACTGGTCTGGCAGAGTTTAGCTCGCTGTTTATTGGATGTCTAATTATAGGTGGGTTGTGTCTCCATGCCACTTTACAAGGAGCATTTCACATCATGGACTTTAATTTAATTTTTTATTTATTTATTAATATCTTTATTTTTTTTTAAGAGATGTGATACTCCAATCTAATACCTGGGCATTGAGATCCACCGTTTCCAGACTATTCAAAGTTAAAGTATCCCCCGTAGTGGCATCAGAAGTCTTTGAAATTGTTATACATTATCTAGATGGAGGTCGGGAGGGATGAAATAGAAGTCTAGGTTCATACTGTGCCCTCCACAATTATTGGAACTCCTTGTAAAAGGGTTAGAAAAAAATCCACGTTTATGGTGAAGTAGCTTTATCTCATTCTGACTGAAAAAATGAGACAAATTCAACCTTTAATTGAAATAAACTTAATCAGAGAAAAACTATTATTTAAAAAAAAAAAGCTGCGACAATTATTAGAGCCCTCTAGACATGAAATAACACCCAATTTTTTGGAAAAAGTTAATAAAAAATAAAGATAGCTGACTCAAGACAAGCACAACCTGCATTTTCACTGTCTCGATCAACTTTTTAATGAATATACTGTATTTGTAAAAACCGCGATAGAGTGAAGCCACGAAATTCGAACTGCGAAGTGGTGAGGGTCGACTGTACTCCTGCATTAAATACTTTGTACAACCTCCCTTTGTCCATAGTTTTCTCCTATAACATTTTAGAATGCGTGGAGAATACAGTGAACAGGGCATCTGAGACCATTCCTCTTTACAGAATATCTACATCAGTATCAACCCTTTCTTGTGCACTCGCCTCCTCAGCTCACCCAACAGGTTTTCAGTAGGGTTCAGTCAATTAAAGATTTTTGTTTTGATTTGGACAGTTTTAGGTTCCTGGAAGGAATTATGTCATATACCCTAAAAAGCTATCTAGGGCCTTTGGAGGGGGAAAAAACAGCCCCACAGCATCACATAACCTCCACTATTTAACAGCTGGGATAAGGTTCTTTTTATTATAGCCGTCCTTCTTCACACCAAACCCACCTCAAGTGTTTGCCAAAAAAATCTCCTTTTTTTTTTTGTTTCATCACACCATAGAACATTGTTCCAGCCAGTTTAGTAGCATTTCACAAACTGTGTGCTTACATTTGTGGTTAACTGTCATATAAAAGGCTTTTTTCTGGAATACCTTCCAAACAAACTGTTGGCATAGAGGTGGTGCCTGATGATGTTTTGGAGACTTTGAAACCCCAAGATTGAACTTTTTCACCAACAGTGATCCTTGGGGATTTTTTTGTTTGCCTCTCTTACCAACCCCTTCATTGTACATGGGGCTCTTTTGTAGTACTATTTTTCTAACAATAGTAATGGGTATTTTCAGTTGAGCATTTCTTTCTTTTTTTTAATTTTTTATTACCATTAACTGACTCATGAAGGTCAACACACTTCTCCACGGTTTGGGTGTTCTCTTATCTTTCCCATATTGATGGATGACTAAAGGAATTTGGCCTCTGTGTCACCTCATATTTGTAACCTAGGTAATCAGGAAGTCTTGGATCACAACTTGAAAGTTCCACTAAAAAATTTAAACGGGACACCCCCTTTATTTTTATTTATTTATTTATTTATTTTTTAACACTAATCTTTGCAAGGGGTACCAATAATTGTGGAGGACACTGTATGTTACTCTGGTTTGATGAACCCTGGATAACTGCCAGGGTTTCTTGTCATTCAGTGTCTAACAGCAGTATTTATAGCAGATTCAGGTAGTACAAGCAGTATAGTTTTCTGGTACAGGCCTTTCAGGCGATCATGCAGCTAAAGTTATCGCTTTTTACAGAGCGAGTGCCAAAAGTAATTTGAGAGAGAATTATGTATGTTGCAATATAAGCCAGGTCCAAAACTTAATTCAAGAAATGCTTTTCAAAACTGTCTACCTAGAACTGTAATGCTGTTCTACAGATTAAAAAAAAAAGAGGTATATTCCTTTTGCTTCAGCCAAGTAGAGGCTAATAACAGTATCAGATATCAGTCCTATTTATTGTTATAGAAAAATTAGAGGAAATACTCTGTGTCCCGTATAGAATCCACAATTCCGACGTGAGCTACATATAATCATAAAATTAATTCCTGGTAAACAGCCATGACAGTTCACATTGCTTAATTCTTTGTGTGATGCATTTTTTTTAATGTACTGATTAGACTTTCACTGCTCATCTGTACTGTTAAATGCTATTGTTATTCTAATAACATAACATTTTTGCAGCCCCTTGTTAGAAAAATTAATCAAAGTTGATGAGTTGCTTGAGAAGTTGCTGCATTCTTTGCTGACTTCAGCACATTCTCGATTTACTGCATATTTTCCGAATAATAATGTACATCCTCTGTGGTCTTCAGGTTGACGTCGAGGTCTTGAAGAAGAGAGCAGAGCGATTTGGCATGAACGTCTCCTCTGTGGTTAAGAAGGTAGGCCATAGTTTATGGGTGGGGAGAAATTATGACACATGAAGTCATACTAGTGGACAAAACATTAAACAAAAACACCCATTGACTAGCAAAGAAAAGATATTATGATGTTTAAGCCTTTAAACCTTTGTTGTTCCATATAAAATATAAGTGTGTAGGTAAATATATATAGTTGAATTCAGGCTGAAATGCATTTCAGCCAATCACCACTAGGACCAGATGGCTCAGTATTGGCAAAAAAAATCATGCCAAGAATGAATTATGCGTAATATAATCTTTAAATGGTCTGTAATAATATATAAACATTCATTCATTGATGCTATCCTAGACAGTCATACATACCTTAGAGCACTAGGGGGCACTGATTACCTTGCTTTGTTGATTCGTGGCCTTGACTGACCATCACACTAAGCTAATGTTGCAGTTTTACGAAAAGACCTCTGTAAAATGTGTGCCGTCCGTGACTGATCTCAAAAGCATCTTAAACGCTGTCAGAGTAGCTCATGTTGGGTAGCTGGGATGTGTTCAAGACTGTAATGAAGTGCGTAAAGTGAGCTAAGGCCAGAACCATTAAACTTGACTTGTTGCGCTTGCTTATCTGTTTGCTTGTTAGTTTGTTTATTTATTTAACTTAATAGTAACTCATATGGTCAGTCAGGTCAGATATGTCGAGCCTAAGATTACTGGAGGGATGTAGTTATTCTTAATTGCATTGTTAATGTGTAGCTGTGTGCCAGAGAGTTAGGGTTTACAAGATAAGGATTAAGTACCTTTGTGTGATTATATTTTGAAGACGGGGTGTGAGATCTGATGCAGAGGGGTTGTGGGGATCGAGGGTAAGCAAGTTGATGAATGCGAAAACGTTGGCATTTTGATGGAGGTAATTTTCTCGTGACGGAGCCAGGCACTCCCATGAATCAAAATGCATCACGAGTGTGCGCGAGATGGAGGGCCGCCCATTGTGGGTCCTGACACCCGTGTGAGCGAGCAGAGCTGCACAGGGTCAAGTGTGACACATCATTATAACAATGTTGATTTAGTGGGGCCGCAGCGCAACACACCTCCTCCCAGGGGGGCTAAGAGGGGGATGGACAGGCAGCCTAGTGGACAAGAGATGGGGCCCACTCCTCCACCGTCAACGCAATCATTCGACAGATTGCAAATCGCTCCCTACACCCCCTCCCCACCCAAAAAAAAACAAAACAAAAATTCTTAGAAAAGCTGGTCAAGAGAAACCGGAATAAAAGATTTTTAAATACTGATTGTTTTTGAGGGACATGCCATGCATTTTTAAGTAGTATGGAAAGCTGGCTGGGTTTGATGAATGTCTTTCCTCCACCCTTTTTTTCCTTCTCCTTATATAACTCTCAACCCCCCTCTTGTCAGAATGTCCATGGCCTTTAACCCCATTTCACCTGTAATGTCAAGATAAGCTTTGACAATCTGCAGTTGCACAGGTTCAAACCGATGTGCTCTGTGGTGGAAACAGTCAATCCAGTGCCAGGATTGAAGTTTCTGTATTTGTAGGCATCGACATCAGAGACATGTAGCTTTATAAAGAAAATGAGTACAACAGAATGCTGTAGAGATCAGTTTACTGTGTGTCCGTAGAGCAGCTAGTGGTATATTCCTCAAATGAGAACCTCAACGGTTAACCCGAAAGTTGCAAGGAACCCCCAGCCTGCATTTGGGATGTGTACCACCTTGTGTTATGCTGTGTTTCACTAATCTCAGAAGAGGGAAATCAGAGATTATGATAATGTTATAATGGACCTCTGTGCATTTGAGCAACAACTCCTTGAATATCCAGTTCAATTCTTTTCTGTTGGAAGACCCAACAATTACATGACTTAAACATCCTTTAATTCTGGCTTTTGATACATTACGTTAATCCTGGGCCAGTCACGTACTCCGTAAAGCTAGTCCTTTGCTTCATGTTAATTTCTGGTGTCCTTGATGTAGACCCTGGCACATAATGATTAAGAGATCAGAAATTGTGTGCCTCATCTTAAACGATTTTTACATAGTTGCTATTTAGGATAATTGTGTGGGTTTCCTCTGGGTGCCCTGGTTTCCTCCCGCAGCCTAAAGACATGCAGATTAGGTCAACTGGGTTCTCTAAATTGCTCATAGGTGTGAATGTGCATGTGAATGGTTGTTGGTCTCTGTGTTAGCCCTGTGATAGATTGGCGACCTGCCCAGGGTGTACTGGGATTGGTTCCAGCTTCCCTGCAACTCTGACGGATAAGTGGCAATAGATAATAGATGGATGGATGGATTTTATTTGCTATTCTTGTTTTGCACCAAAGTTCTATAGAAGTCAGGGTTTAACTTGGATAAAAGATTTTGTAAGTGTAATAACATGCATTCAGTCATGTTTTCTGCTGTGCTTTCAAACCTAAGCCCCATAAGATGCATTATCAGCTGACAGAACAGCCTCTTGTCCAGCAGTAATTATGCGTGCGCACGCACACTTTCACACACCATATGCCCTGCTTTTTTTGCACAATGCAAGTCATGACGTCACATCATTACAAGACAGGCCAATTAAACTGTGGGAGGATGAATCATTCTGATGGCATTAAACAAAAGCCCCAAAATTAAGATTTCATCGTTATTTTATGAATATAAAATAGAGTTGACGTGTTTTTCCTGTAAACTTGTGTAAGTTCATCACATCGAATTTGACCTTATTTGCTGTGGGTACTTCTGTAACTGAAGGCATTTTGCTCAGAGGAGAGTGTAGTTAACATGCACGAAAACGTCATCAACTCCGGTTGCAAGCCTCAGTGGGTTTTTACTCATTGGTATGAATAACGCTTTCAATCGAAAACTTCTTCAAACTGTTTCAGTCACTAATTCAATCTGTTCTAGAAAGGCTTTGTGAATAGACAGAGCCAAGCCCTTGGACAACATGGAGAGGCCCTGCGTTCGGGCCCAATATTGTTTAGGAATGCAAAAAGAAAACATGATGACAGAAAAGAACGACTGGGGGGGGGCACTAAATGAACTTGATGATCTCAGGAGATGGAAATGAGATTGGCTGCACTGTATGAACGCTGGGGGAGATGAGGCCATGCTGTGCCCGCTGCTTTGGCTTCGACAACTATGGAGACCCACAGAGCTATTCAGCCAAATCCTGGCTTAAAGAAACGCTGCCCATTTCAGAAGTCATGCTATAAAGTAACTTGTTTCCAAAAAGCTGTGGCAGAACATTTCCGCTGAGGAAAATGCCTTCTCCCCTTCACTCTCGATTCTAGTTATGCCAGTCATAAAATCTAACTGCTGTAATGCAAGATGCATTAGAATAGAATTATGATTTACTATGCTTCATTATTAAAAGTAGGATTGTAGGGTATCTATCTTACTGTGATAAAAATCTTAACATGCATTAAGGTCCAATATATGAAAAATGTTAAAACAGTCAACGGTGCAATATGATTTTAAGCCTGTATTAATGTTGGTGTAATACAGAATTTGGAAACGATTGCGTTTTGATCAAAAGCAGTCAGAGTTCGGCAGGCGCAGAGACCACATTTCCTCTTTTGACATATTTTTTGACATACAAATACGAACAGTAACAGTTCACGTATTTAAATTTGACTTGCCGTAGTCTGTCTCGGACAAATGCACAGCAGTTTAAATATCTCCCCTCAAACTGATTGACCATTAGACTAATTAATAAGTCGGGGTTATTTTTGTAACCTTTATCCTATATCCAAGTCCCTCAGGCATTTTGGATTTGAACAGTTTCCCAGAACCAAAATGCTAGTATTATTTGTGATAATGTAAAACTGCATATAATTAACAGTGAGCAGAATTTTTGTGTCTATCTCCGTTTACATGCAAAGGGAAATATGAGTTTCACTTCACACTTTACTGGGAATGAGCAGACTGGTTCAAGATGATAAAGCAACAGTAGCTCAAATAACCACTCGTTGCAACCAGAATATCAGAATATCAAGCATGTCAAACCTTGAAGCAGATGGGCTACAGCAGCAAAAGACCACACTGGGTGCCATACCTGTTAGCTTTCGAACAGGAAACTGAGGCAACAGTTTGCACAGGCTCACCAAAATTGGACAATACAAGATTGGAAAAACGTTGCCTGGTCTGATGAGTCTCAGTTTCAGCTGTGACATTCAGATGTTGGGTCAGAATTTGGCGTAAACAACACCAAAGCATGGATCCATCCTGCCTTATATCAACGGTTCAGGCTGGTGGTGTAATGGTGTGCAGGATATTTTCTTGGCACACTTTGGGCCCCTTAGTACCAATTGAGCATCGTTTAAACGCCACAGCCTACCTGAGTATTGTTGCCTACCATGTCCATCCCTTATGACCACAGTGTACCCATCTTCTGATGGCTACTTCCAGCAGGATAATGCACCCTGTCACAAAGCTCAAATCATCTCAAACTGGTTTCTTGAACATAATGAGTTCACTGTACTCCAATGGCCTCCACAGTCACCAGGTATCAATCCAATACAGCACCTTTGGGATATTCGCATCATGGATGTGCAGCCGGCAAATCTGCATCAACTGCATGGTCAATATGGACCAAAATCTCTGAGCAATGTTTCCAACAACTTGTTGAATTAATTCAGTTCTGAAGGAAAAGGGTGGGGAGTCCAACCTGGTACTAATAAAGTGGCCAGGGAGTGTGTATAAAGCCTTGGGTGCTCTTGAGGGCAAATGCAACAATCAGTGATAGGACGAGTTTTCACCAACTGGCCAAGAGGTAAAGGACAATGGTAGAGAGAACCGTAAAATAACTGAACAAAAGTGCTAGTACACAGGATCATATTTTAATGTCTGTACAGAATTAATACTGAATATTGATAATGTAAGTTGCTTTTGTTTGTGCAGGTTGAAGAGGATGAAAAGCTGAAGAAGAGGAAGGAGAGATTTGGAATTGTAACAAGTGCAGCCTCAGTTGGAGCTGATGATTCAGAGGTACAACCCAAAATGTACAAAACAAAGTATTTTTTTTTTGTGGCTACTTTAGATTAAGAAACTTTAATTATTGTTTTATAGATAAAGTAAGCAGTAGGCTAAGTTTTTATACTATTTTTATGTTAGGTTTTCACTTTACGTTTCATATTTTGTGTTGTCTTCCCCCCCCCTTAGGCAAAGAAGAGAAAACGAGCAGAGCGGTTTGGAAATGTGTGACTAACTAAACAATTATTATTTTTTTTTAAACATTTTGTACTTTTTTGTTTTTTTTTTTGTTTTTTTTTAAACTTTCGTCTATTGGATCATGATGTACTTTGGTCACTTCTTTGTGTTGCAAGTTCTGTAAAATAAACATCTGCCAAATTTCTGTAGATTTCAGTTTGTTTCTGATCTGCAGAGCAATTAACATGATTTGAATACTCTGAAAACAATGAAACGTGCACTCATTTTTCCCTGGTAGAAATTTTTTTTTTCTTTCTAAAATTCATATTAAAGTCTTGAATTAAGCAAAATGTATTTTGTATCACCCACTGAAAGTTTCACATTAAACCACTTTTAGGCCCTTGCCACTGACCTGATTTTAATTTGTTGGTAACCAATCCTCATTACAGCGTTGGCTGACCTACTGTATTTTTTTGTTTAGTTTAGGATAACATTGTAAACATTGAGTTTTTGATTGACCTGATCTGATCATACAGAGGTACCATGAAGAAAACAAAAAAAGGGGGGGGGGGGAGTCTACTGTTTTCCCTCAGAGTAGGTTAATTGCAAAGGCCAGTGGAAACCCATTCATTACTTTTTTAAAAAGTATTGTGCTTCTGTTCTGCAACCATTAAAACTCAAATGTCCACCTACTGGCAGTGATTGCAAACATTGTGTCAGTTTATAGGCCAAAGGTGGGAGGCCTCGCTTCATTTGCATCCATAAGAGGCACATTTGTTCTTTAAATCCCCTAAATTAGGTTGACGAGAGGCCCTGCTATCAGGTAACACTAATTGGGTCATGCTGCACTCCATACACGAGGCAAACAAAGCACATCCAAGGCTGGACCTCGTCATCAGCCTTCTGCTTCCACTTTGCGCAGTTAGCCCAGAGAATTAACCCTTTTCTTTGGTAGTAGTTCAAGAAGTCTTTTGTTATTGTTAAAATGGTGTCATTGTTTTATCTGGAGCTAAAATGTTCCTTGTATGTTCTTGTCTGTGGCACTTTCTATACAGTTTTGCCCCCCCCCCCCGCCCCCCCAGATGTGTATGGTATTGGGCAGGATGGCAGTGCAAATCTCATCTATGTGACCACTACCGGACATGGCTTCTTTTTGCTTCATGTGTGACTGTGTGCTGCAGTGCTAGTGATCCTCTGGTCATGGACATTCCATTAGTAAAGGCACGTAACACTCAGTTAGGCTAAATAAATGATTTATTGTAGAAAAAGAGACCAAATGAACAAAAACAAAGAAACCAAGTATTCATTTGCACAAAATTCAACCTACAAATTTATAATTCATTCATCTACACAGCATCAAACAAGTGGATGAGACAGCAAAAAAAGACAGAGTTGTTCAAAGCAGAGAACCTGTATAGAGAAAGTGATGCAAGCTGCTGAAATGCTGAATGCTTATTTACACTGTCAGAACATCCTTGCTTATTTCATTATGCGTAAAGGGTCCACAGGTTTCCAGTCCTTTTCGTCCACAGACTTAGGCTGGTGTCCAGTGTCCCTTGCATGCGTTTGTGTCCACACCGGCTCCACTGCTTCATCTGCTATGCAGGAAGTGCCCATACTTCATGTGATATAAAGGTATTATCTGTATTTCATAGAGGTAACAACTGCATTCCATTCATTTACTACTGTAATACAGGCCGTGTGTTAGCAATGCCTTGTGTACCTCTTTAATGCACATAAATGCATCGCATCTAATCATCTGTATTTTGAACATCTTGAACAATGCAGATACTCCAACTGAAATATTCCAAAGCTATTAATCACTGAAGTATTGAACTATTAGGCAAATTGCCTGTGTTTAATTTGCAAATAGTGCAGTAGTATTTATGAGGAAAATGTACGGCCATGCTGCCCTGGGGGTGCCCGATCTCGCCTGTTCTCGGACGCTAAGCAGGGGCGGGCCTGGTTAGTACTTGGATGGGAGACATCCAGAGGAGGCCGGGTGCTGTACACAGACCCAGCCACAAGGGGGTGCACACTCTGGTGTATGCCTGCGCGCCGGTCCCAAGCCCGGATAAATGGTGGGGAGGGTTGCGTCAGGAAGGGCATCCGAAGTAAAAAATCTGCCAAATCAGACGTGCGGACAAAAAGATCTGCTGTGGCGACCCCTAGTTGGGTATAGCCGAAATGGGAAGGAGGAGGATTTATGAGGAAAATGAAAAGAAAGCTTTAACCTTTCACTAAGTTCACAATGTAGTAAATTAAGGCTTGGTGTAAAATCTGACATGGGCGTGTGTCTGCTAAAATGCACTGCATTCTTCATATTTCTCTTAATATCCTTAATGAGTGAATACTGCCACCTGCTGCCACCTGCCACAAAACATTGCACTTACTTGTAGCTTCCATTTCATCTAGTGAAAACGCACCTCAATGTACTCAATTTTCCTGCACCTATTTGCATTTATTAACTGGACACTTTTAACTAAAGTGGCATCTGGTCCAAGCACAGATTTGGGATTTGAACCTTCTATATAACCTTCTGGTTTCAGATTCAAAACTACCCCACTACAGCCTACCGATGAGCTCCTTGTTATCTTTCTATAAACCGAAATGAAATGCATCCAAAGCATGGGCACTCCTGACATTGCAAAAGCGCGAGATGCTGATAGAGAGAGGGAGAGAGCGCGCTTCTGAGTTCCTTCACCATCCTGCGCTCATGAATGCAGTCCAGTGATAGCAGAATAAATGTTCATTTTGTTCATGTTAATTCTGTGGCAAGGTAATGACGACAGGTCTCCACTTTAGAAGACTGGGGGGGGGGGGACATCAAGAAAGCGTAAAGATGAAGAAAAATATGATGGACAGTCGCTGTATATCCACTCCATAAACTCAGACTTTTTTTTTGTTTTGTTTTCCTCTTTCTCAATTGTTACAGTCCATGTACAAGCTCTTGTGCTCGAAAAGGTATAATACAAATACAGACAACATGACTTCTCTTGCCATTCCCATAGTGCAAAATTTATAGTTGGTAAGGTAGAGTGCCCAGAAAGGTTCTTTTGTACCCCTTTTTTTTTTTTAAAAAACAAACAAAAAAATTATATACATATATTATTTATATATAACGTCAGAAGGCGTCTCCTTTATCCAACAGCATAGTGCTTTCGTTTCCAACAGAGCGATATTCTTCTTTGCTTAGACATCTATTGAGGATGAGACTTCTTAATCTATTTTCCCCCACTTTTAAGCACTATAAGGATATGACCGAATAAGGATTAGTAAGGAGTAATAATGGAGTGATATAAAACAAAAGAAAAAAAAAAAAACAAACAATAAATGATCTTTTTCTTGAAATGTACCTTAACCTTAAGCGTAACCCAGGTAACTGTGAGTATGGGGGGGGGGGCCTTGTGCATCTGATCTAATGATATGTTGCAATAAAAATCACAATATCGGTGTATAGGACGCTTCCACAGTGTCAGGCTGTTACCGTTACATGAACGTCATTTTAGCACATGTATACATATCTGACATATGAAAATACTTTAGGTAAGCTTCATCTAAAGGCCCTCAATTTGGACACATTTATAGAGTCTTTTGTCTACTTAATTTTTTTTATTTTTTATTTTTTTTAAGCGGCTAACACCCATAATATAACTGGAGAAGGAAAAGTATATAATATTTTTATATGCAGTATTTTATTAAAGCGTTATTGAATCTCCTTGCAGTCTAATATTTAGGACTAGTCGGGGTTGACCGGTTGCTGGAGCTGATGCTCTAAAGGTCAGGCATTGTGTGCGAGTCAGCGCCGTGGTCGTAATTCGATTGCCTAGTCAAACCCCTTTTCCTGTCCTCATTGAAGAGTCTTGAAAAACCCCTTTCTCTTCTTGTTTCTTTTTGTCTTTTACAAGATGACGAGTAAAAAGGAGATCAAAGTGGCCATGAAAGGGCGCCTGGATTCCTGGGAATGTCGCACTGGGGTGCTAGCTGCATTTGCAGTGTGTGGTGGGGGGTCTGCTTTAGCATGTTTTACCTACTGTAGGTTTCTTTTGGCATATTTTTTTTTTTTTTTGCTTCTCTAATGTACTAATGTTTTCTGATGAAATAGAGTATCGATGGGAAGGGGGAAAAAAAAACTTACAAAAACTATATGCTTAAGAATTTCGGAGAAATGTTTACATAATCAGTTCCCACCGTAAGTATTGGGACAGTGAAGTCAGTATTTTTCAGCCTCTTTGGATAAAAGATATGGAACAGTTTTTATTTAATCGCAATGCGGATTTCTTCCTTTTTTGAAAACGATATTTGTCTCTTCCTATTGAACTCCACCTGTGTTTTACTTCTAAGTTCGGTTGCCAAGGTAGGCAACATTTTCATGGCAGCATTTGTGGCCTCGAGATAAAATCTGTCCCATTCAGAAGCAGCATGAGGACACCTGTCTTTTTTTTTGTTGTTGTTGTTTTTTTGTTTTGTTTTTTTAGGACAAACTGGAAAGAACATTGCAAGCATAATTCTGTGCAAGGTCAGTACTGTCATTTTGTTTAACACTTCTAGGTGACATTTTAGATAAGTCATGTCATTTTTAAACCTTTATAAAGGTTAGGCAGCTATCATGACATCGCAGTTTTATATGAACACATGCTCTGATTCTTTTAGGTGTGCCGATTAAACCCGTACAACAGAAATGCGGATACTCCTGGCTCTAGCACATAACAGCGAGAGACAGCGTTGACTTCACTGCCGCAGTATTTACAGAGGGCATTGCATGATCCCTAGTAAGTATTGTGTTTTTTGCCCTTTCGGTAAGAAAGGGCAAAAAATGAATAGACTTGACAACTGGCTTAATCACTTTTTGGAGCCAATTAAAAAATATCTATCTTACAACTAACCATTAAAATCAAACACTTAAAATCAAAACCAGGATCAACAAACACATAAAAAAAAAAAAAAAAACTAACACGGAAAAAGGAATAAATAAATGTCTTCTCTCACCAGCTGGTCTTCCAACTTTCAAGTTGTTCACAGAAATCTCTGCCCCTTCGGCTTCAGTTTTTAACCACTTTAACCATGAATTATTCTGTTATTAGCTGACTAAAGTAACAAGCTAAATCTGGCCTCCTTGATCTTTGTGTCACTCTTCCGGGACATAAGAGGAAAGCAAAACAGGAGACACTTGAACAGTCATGAGCAGACCAAATGAGCCACCCCCCCCTTGTGTCTAAGAGCAGCCGCAGCGATCCACCACCATGCCGGGAATCTTTCCGTGGATGATCTGCTGCTTGTCGTTGAAATACAGCATGTTTATGGGTGACATCTTGGTGGGTGTACAGCAAGGGCCGGCCGAGCCTCGGGGGTTAGCGTGCTGCACCAAATGGGTATGTGGGTACTTCTGCATGAACATGTACTCACACTGGCCTGAACAGTAGTTGGCCTTGTAACGCTTAGGAGCAATGATCCAATCCCATCCAAATGCCTCAAAATCCACCGTGAGTGGGTAGCGGCAACAGCGAGATTCAGTAGAATGCTCGTCACAGTCCAGGCCAAGATTACGGCGCGAACGCTTGGTCGTCTCCAGAACCTTCACCTCCAGGAACGGCTGCTGGAAATCAGGGGGGAGGGAAGTCGGAGGGGAAACAAGAAGGAAGAGAGAGGTGAAAGAGTGAGAGGCAGAAAATTGGTGACATTGGAGCATTTGTCTAAGAACCCTTCACTCCCAGAAACATCTGGCTCCTGTTTTACCTTACGTCCTGCTATACTGCATTATCTGGATCAAACTATACCTAGTAAGGTGTTGCCAGGTGCTAGATTCTAGTCAAAACGAGCAGGCCTCGTTCCAAGGTTCCTATGACTGTATTTGCTCAATAAGATGTTCTTGCTAATTGTTACACAAAGAACATGAATCTGACTGCATAAAGGAATCAAGAGACAGGTGAAAACATGGACCAGGTGGACCATAATAGCTATAGATAGATTCTATACAATATATTCATTGCCAGTAATTTCACAAGAACACTCGCTTCCATCAACAGCTACTAGAGATCATAAGCCAAATTTCGAAGAATTGTACCAATATTACACATACTGTATTAAACCCAATCGACGCATTGGGATGCGTTGGCAATCAATTCTGAGTGTCTGAAGTTGTCAGACCTTGATAAACTGAAAACTATATGTGACCTTTGGCTTCCTGTTTTTGTCCTAACCTTGACCTGTATGCACCTAGTGATTCTCAAGAGATTGCGATCCCAGCGTCTTCACAATTTCTTTGTTCTCAATAAAGCACTGATATCATCTTGCGGCCAAGCAGCTGGACGCACGAATGAGTTCAGCAAGAAGGGGAACAAACCACAAGGCCACTGAGGTCAAATCCTGTCAGCTTGCACTCCGCTTTCTTTGTTGGATAAAGAGAAAGGAGAGGTCCAGGGGGAGTTTCATTCTTTCTCTGTTTTTTATGTTATTTTCGTAGTCTCGCTAAAGAGTCTCTGATCTCTTTTTTTTTTTTTTTTTCCCCCCGTTTTCTTCCTCGCTTTTAAAAACAGCTTGCTGTCCAAAGGGTTGGGTTGTTACTTACTTCTGGAGAAGTGGACTTGCCCTTTTGATTACCAACAATGGGCATGCTTGCCAAGGTTCCTGTTTTACCCAGTGTTTCTCTTTTATTGCAACTCCTGCTAAGCTCTACGCCTTTTAATTTTAGCAAGCTTATGAAAAACGAATGTAAAACATTGTCAATTATACGGCTGATTAGCAGGTCTAAGGGTCCTTACCAGCCCTTCTTCTCCAGGCCTCAGTGAAGTCACAGCCAGATCGTTGCCACTTTCATCAAAGGCATTTATGTCAATGCCCCAATTTGTGTGCGGCTGCTTGAACCAGTTCTGCAGGACATGTTTAAAGTCAATGCTCTGCCAGTAGCCTGCCCGTGAGTTGAGCTCGATCTTGAGCGAGCGGATGCGGATGTGACGGCTGCCCTGATCAGTTACAGGTTTGAGACGCAGGATCTGCAGGTAGACGGTAGAGGTTTGTTGCAGTGGCCGCAGATAAACCCAGAGCTGAGCTTTCAGCACTTTAGTGAACATCAACTTGGGACTGAACTTGAAGAAACAGCAGCTTGGTTTTCCATCCACCTGGACTATTGGCTCCGCTGTATAAAGAAAGAAAAAAAAAAAACAGAGCAGTTCAATAAGAGTTTAGTGAACAGATTCTTCTTGACTCACGACCAAGAAATGTCAGCCAGTTATATCAATAATATTCTCCGATGTATTGTAATACAGACAGTTGTTTATGATTCCGTCTCTGAAGATACTAGCTTAAGTCTGTTCAGCACCTTGGACAGTGGCTTTTGAACGATGTGCTTCTTAGTTTTGGACAGTGGCTTTAAAATTAAGAGCTTTTTGTCATTGCAGACCAGATTTATGTTTCTCTAGATTCTCCTACTGTCATCACTAAACACTGCCAAAAGTAGGTTAGGGTTAAGTTAGGGTTATTTTCACTTAAAAGAGGTCTTTTGACTGCAGATGACCAAACTACAGACATTTATCCTGTGTTCCCGTGATAAAAAGGGTATGATGGTACCACCTGGGTCTCTACTTGCCAGTGTCTTGAGCTGTTTTTTAAAACCATTAGCCACTTAATCAGGAACACCCCCCTCCCCACACGTGCTGTATTTGGTTCAGATCTGGTGACCGGGAAGGCCGCAGAATTAAAGTGAATGTTCATCAGTCATGTTCATGGAACCAGTTTGAGATGACTCTTGCTTCTGACAGTGCATTGTCATTATAAGACTGGTAAAATGTGGCCCTAATGTGATGCACATGGTCAGCAGCAGTACGCAGGCTGTGGCTTTCAAACAGTTCTTAATTGGTTTTAAGGGGCCCAGTGTGTGCTAAGAAAATATTCCCCACACCATTACAGCCTAAACTGTTGACCCAAGGCAGGTTGGCTCAATAGTTCATGCTGTTGTGTCCAAATTCGGAAAATGATTTCAGCAAAAGGCAACATTTTTCCAATCCTCAACTGTCCAGTTGTGGTCATTTTGTTCTCGGCTGACCACAGTTAAACCAAACGCTGTTGTAACCCCTCTGTTTCAAGGTTCACCATGTTTATGTGCTCTGACATGCTTTTCTGCTTACCACGGGTGTAAAGAGTGGTTTATTTTATTTCCTGTAGCCTTCCTGTCAGATCCCACATTTTCCCTCATTCTGATTTTGGATGTGAACATTGACTGAAGCTCTTGACCTGTCATCTGCACGATTTCATGTTTTTGTGTTGCTGACACATTCGCTGTTCGTATAACTGCACGACTGAGCGTGAATATTGTCGAGCTCGATTCATTCCTTCATTCATCGTCAGTAACCGCTTTATCCTATACAGGGTCAGAGTGGATCCTAAACCCTATCCCAGGAACACTGTGCGAGGTGGGACTACACCTTGGATGGGATGCCAGGCCATCACAAGGTAACACGCACATTCGCACATTCATTCACAGCTAGGGGCAATTTAGCATCTCCAGTACACATACCAACATGTGTTTTATGAGGCGAAAGAAAAACAAAGAACCTGGAGGAGAATCATTTGACATGAAAGAGAACATGGACCACAACCATAATGGATGGCCGTGATACCAACTGCACCAGTGTTCCGCCAGGTCAAGTTATATACAGAATTTAAATTCTTCTTATTAGCATGGTAACTGTATAGTGATGAATCTTCTATTCACTTTTGCTTAAAAGCCTTTTTTTTTTTTTTTTTTTTTTGACATAAAAGAATTTTGTCTAACCAAAAAAACATAAATAAAAATAAACATGATCAGTGCAATTCCATAAATTAACACCAGGGCCTTGAGAAGGAACAGCCGGTTTGGAGAAACTGTTCTTCAGTTCTGACGTGAATAAGAACTGTATGTATTAAAAGTCTGTGGAACATTAACAGTGTTTTTTTTTTTACTTCAGTTTATCTAATAGTAGTATTTACCCAAGTAAATGTGTTGAGTTTGTGTGTCTATAAAAAGACTGTCACAGTTAAGGACAATGCAGCATGAAGCAAAAGTACAAGGATAAATGGCTTTTAGATTCAAAGCAAGTTAATCCTCCATAGCCATATGTTTTCGTTCCCTGCATTGTTCCTACAGGAAAAAAAAAGTGTGCCTCCAACATTTTTCATAAACTAAGGGGAGCTGTCACTCAAGTTCCAATCTGTGGTTGCTTTGGCAACCCACAAGGTCTCCCTGTGTCAGAAGGTCATTCACAGACCTGGTCCAGTTAAGAAATGGGATTAAAGGTCAGAACTGGGAGCTTTTTACATGCTTACTGGTGCAAGGAGGGGTTGTACGTAATAGCCAAACTGAGTTTGAAGGTCAAGGTCAGCCCTATGGCAATGAATGGCAGGTTTTTTTTTGTTTGTTTGTTTTAGTTTTCTTGGTTTTAAGGCACACATTTAAAAAAAAAAAAAAAAAAGTTTCTGGAGTTGTTTTCTTGCGAACTTAAAATCATTTCTTTCTCACTGAATCCACAGTGAGTTGGTGGTCTGTAATTAAATTATACTGCGTTTATTCTGTGACATCATAATGCTACAGTATCCATTATGTTTGTGAGTGGAAAGTTGATGAGAAGCCAAAGAAGTTTGAGCATCAAGCTTGGATGAGCTGCAGGTCTGCTCATTAGTGAGTGTACGTTTTGACAATATGACAGTGTTCCCCTCTTGAGGTTTGGCACGGCTAAAGCAATTAACGCTGGCTTTACTCTAATGTTCACCAGAAATAAACGAGCAAATGATTCAGCACTTGGCCTGGATTTATTGTAATCTTCAGGGGCAGAAATTTCACATGCAGAAAGGCACACATCGACGATGCCTCGTATGATATGTATAAAAAGGATTAGACTGGACTTGCCACGTTTACAAGCGGTAAAATATACTGTTTATCCAAAATGTACTTTAACAGCCACAGCAAGCCTTAACGTTTTGTCCATGTCTACACCGTACCACCCAGAAGCCCCAAAACTAAATTTGAGGCTAACAGCCTCCGTTATTTGGTAGCTAGATTAGCCTTCATAAATCCAGACCAATATACTGTAGAAGCAAACTTTAGACCCCGAATGTGTGAGAAGTGAAGGGAATACATTCTCTTATATTAATTAAGTTCTGCCTGAACTGTTCCTTTAATCCAAAGATACCAACAATGCTAACAAAAAGTTCAACTCAGTAGAATTTTGCAAAAGGCCTATTATACAGGGTGCACCAAAGGTCTGGATCCATAGGCAGCTTTTTTTCTTTTTTAAATACAACAAATGCTCAAGTTGATGATGGTAGGCAATGCTAACAAATTATATACAGCAAAAATGATGAACAGCATATTCAGTCCTGGGGGTTCCTGAATTCACAGGTTCACCCATAGTTGTTGTCAGAAGTTTACACAGAGTCGTCATGGACATGAATGTCACATCATATTCTTTTCTGGGGAAGAATGATTGTACAACAAACATCGCTGAATGAAGGAAAAAAAAAAATAATAATAATTTGTTGCACAAGTATTAGATTATTTGGGGTTTTCTGAAAGAAACACAGAGTCTGCATAAAGAGTCAAAAATATATATATATATATACACCCACTTAGATTGTTCATTCACTGGTGCTGAAAGTTTCAAAATGCCTTTTAACTGGCCGAGGCCAAGGCCTATTGACTTTCTGTTATTGATTATGGCTGCCTACAGCTAGTAGCTTCTCTGTGCACAAAATAAAAAGGCTTTGTATGACAAGTCCAAGTTAATCGGAGGTGTAGTAACTTTGGCAAGGTCTGAAAGGAGACCCAGACTGTCATCCTCAGCTGAGAGGAAATTGGTTCGGATGGTAAGGAACAATCCGGGAAACATCAGTAAACAGGAAGCTGCCGGAACACTGTCTAAAGTCGAGAGAGTTTTATATCGCCATGGAGCGAGAGGCTGCCATCCGAGAAAGAAACCCCTTTCCAAAATTGACAGCGTCAAGCTCTGCTAAAGTTTGCAGCTGACCACATGGCCAAAGAAAGAGCCTTGATGAGACAAAGATTGAGTTGTTTGGCTACAGTCAACAGAGGTACAGAGAAACACTGTACCAACTGTTAAGCATGGTGGTGGTAGCATCACGCTCTGCGGCCGTTTTGCTCCCAGTGGAACTGCTGTATTGCACAAAGTGGATAATGAATGGTAACGAAGAACCTCAGAATTCTGGGTTCCAAATTCCAGGAGACACACAAGTTTAATTGAAATCTACCAATTATTACAAGAAAATTGGCCAAAACTCCAACCAGACTTCTAACAGAAGCTTGTCTATGGCTAAGAAAAGCATCTGGTCAAGGTGATACTTGTAAAATGTAATGTTGGTACCTTCAAACTACAAACTTACAAACTAACTACAAAATTTATAACAAAAAGCAAACAAGGCAAAGACATACTAATCGTGAAAATCAAAGCTAATATTTACAATCTAACCATGGCATGGGTTTGAGACAAACTACTGCTAATGCTCAGTGTGGAATTAGTATGACCTGCCCTTGTGCGATCTGTTCGTGGTGTATGGGTTTCTATCTATTCAAGCAGCAGGCACCTTGTATTATATAACTGAAAATAGCAAGAGCCAGAGCGTTGGCCAGATTGTCCCTGAAGGCCACGGAATCTGCTCGACACATTTATATTATAGTTTTTTTTCCCCGAAAGAAAAGAAAAGAAAACTGCTTGCTTAACTTCTTGACTTAAAGCATATTAATAACTTTAGAAAACCACAGTTATATAAAGAGCAAAATACTGTTGTAGTTTTCAACAATACACAGAATCTTATCTTATACTGGAACAAAAAAACGAAACTGAAGAAGCCAAGCACTCTATACAACGTCAATGTCAGACGTAGACTAAAAGATTAGGTTTGTGTGCCTGATCATGCACACACTGCTGCCAGTCCCTTTAGATACCACACACACCGTTTTACTTCTTTAAAAAGCCCGACTTCATTAAATTGTCCCATTTTCGTCTTAGTTAGACAAAGAAAGACTAAGACTGAACTTGAAATTTCACTGTAAGGGCCGGTTAGTAGCTGATGCCCACGGTGAGTATTAAAAGAAAAGAGGGGATATCCGAAATAATCGAATTCAGTTCTCGGGGGAAAAATATGGAACGGACTATGGGGAGGAATGGATTACAGAGGGGGGATGGGATCGGAAAAAAAAAATCCAGTGCGATTCTGTTTTTGTTTGTTTGTATCTTTTCTTTTAACAAGACTCCATTATACCCTATTCTTTCAGGATCTTCACGCATCAGTTGCTCCAACTGAAACCTACAGACGTGCTAATTAATAAAATGTGTAGTAGTAAACCCGGTGTCATGTTGCATGTGTGATTGTGGGGCCAGCTGGTGACCACTCAACAGATCAGAACAGAGATCTAATCTAGTATCGAGTCAATATTGGCTTGTAGATCAGGACGGGTGTGTGTTGGATAGGGATAGGATTAGACACATTTTCTCACACTCTGAATTTTTATATGTTGTATAAATATAGTGTCATTCAGACTATAACTATACTAGACAGATCG
>JAOVYU010000001.1:20314872-20325028 GCA_025674565.1 Synodontis membranacea | reverse complement strand
GGCCGGGTGCGTGTGCGTCGCTTACCTGGGGAACACATGGCACCAGGATGCACTGTGGGAAGAAGGCAAGCCGGCGGTGGCAGATGCTTTGTGCAATGAACTGCTGGGAAACCCAGAGTCCTGCCGTCCATGTGGTATGTTGCTTTGACACATACCACCTACCTAAGCATTGTTGCAGACCATGTACACCCTTTCATGGAAATGAAATGAAATCGCACGTGGTGAATGGTCACAATATCAGATCAAATGGACATTCGTGTTGGTAGTACGGGCACACTGCTGGTCCCATGTCAGTAGGGTTTGCCTGCCACCCCCACCCTGCCCCCCACACAGGATACACACAGCGACACAGTGCAGAAGGGAGTCGTGCAGCCCTTGTATCCTCTCCTGTGGCAAGTCAACCCTCCAGATCCTGTAAATTGGAACTCAGACTGATTTGATGTCTGAACTGATCCCATACGTTCGACTGGGGAAAGATTGAAGGACCTCAGCATGATGCAGGCAGTCCGTAGACACACTTGCCGCGTGTGGACGGGCATCGTATTGTTGAAAGGCTGTACCAGGATGGAGTAAGGCATGCAGACGCAGGATGTTACTGACGTAGCGCTGTGCTGTCAGGGTCCCCTGAATCACTACCAGAATTGACCTGAAGTCATACTCTATGGCTTCCCGCACCATGATGCCAGGAGTAACGCCATTGTGTCTCTCCACAACACTAGCAGGATCGTCCCTCTCCCTTTGGCGCAGAACATGTCTCCCGGATATGGCATGATAGAAGCACCAGGCCTCATACAAACCCATAATGCGACCCCTATCAGACTCTGTCAAGTGCTGTTAATGCTGTCTATGCTGTTAATGCTGTCTATGAGGCATCCTCTGTGTCTGGTGGTGAGACTTGCCAGCTCCTTGCACATCAAATCATTTATATACCCATAGTAGTACAGTGCATAAAATCATAAAATCAGCAGCCAGAGTTCAAGAACTTCAGTTAATGTTCACTACAATCAAAATGAAGAAAAAGTGTGATCTCCGTGACTTTAAATGTGCCACATACAGTAGGTTGGTTTGAGTATTTCAGAAACTGCTGTCCTGGGATTTTCACACAACAGTCTCTGGAGTTTGCACAGTATGGTGTGAAAAACAAAAATGCATCAAGTGAGTTCTATGGGTGGAAATGCCTTGATGATAGTAACTTATATAATCACTCTTTACAACCGTTGTGAGCAAAGAGATTGAGGTATTGACATGGCCTCCAAATTCTCCAGATCTCAATCCAGTCGAGCATCTGTGGGATGTGCTGGACAAACAAATCTGATCCATGGAGGTCCCACCTGGCAACTTACAGGACTTGAGTGATCTACTGCTAACATCCTGCTCCCAGATACCACAGCGCACCTTCAGGGGTCTAGTGGAGTCCATGCCTCGATGGGTCAGGGCTGTTTTGGCAGCAAAAGGGGGACCAACATGATATTATGCAGGTGGTCATAATGTTATGCCTGATCAGTATATATTTCTGACATGAAGCAGAGTTATCACCCCAAAGTTATAACAGCACATCCTGAGGAGTCGTATTCTTCTTATACTATACTAACTTGTTAAAGATAAGATTTTTCATATTTCTAAAAGAATTGCATCATATTTGTATCCGCTTGTAGCTGCATTTAATCTTGAATCTGGAACGTCCGCTAAACAACTTAGTTTCCGTCATGACTAAAAGTATAGCAGCTGTGAATAGCCAATAAACTGACCAGCTGATCTTTTAGGAATCTCTCTTGAAATTAAAAAGCCACAAAACACCTTGTCATGGCATAGAGATACTGCAAACGCTTAAAGCCCTCTGTCGATCCCTAAATGTTAAATAAATGTCATCTTGGAGAAAACACACGGAAAACAATTACATGGAGCATCTGCCTCACAAGTCCCTGTAGGAGCTGTTGCTATAGAAACGATAACACGCTAGGATGAGCACTTCGATATAAACCCATGAGCTTAATCGCAACCCGCACTACTGTCAGAGCCGCTATCGAGCCGCTATCAAAACCTTCTGGCCAATCTTAAGACCAACTTATCATAGCTCTGGTGTAAAATCATTTGTATTACTAAACATTTATTACACAAATGGGAGATGAACTGGTGCTGGTGTGAGGGAAACCCGGGGGAAGGCCCGGCGTAGGTCTAGCGTCAGTTTTTAAATGTAGTGATTGAAATGTAGTCACTCACATTCTCACACAAATTTCAAATAAGTGAATTGTTATCTCACGAATATGTTGTTTTCCCTCGCTCCTGTGATGCTCAGTCTCCCGTGTGTGTTTTCACAGCATAGACTGTTTAACTATCCCGTCCCGCTGTGGAAAAGGCGAGCTCAAGAGAATCTCTGAGGTCTTCGACTGCTGGTTTGAGAGCGGCAGCATGCCCTACGCCCAAGTGCACTACCCGTTTGAAAACAGGCGCGAGTTTGAGGACAGTTTTCCTGCAGACTTCATCGCAGAGGGCATCGATCAGACCAGAGGATGGTGCGGGGTTACACACACACCATTATACATCTGTAACATGCTGCAGCACGCATGGGCCATAAAGGCAATCGATTGACCTTCTCACACACACACACACACACACACACACACACACACACACACACACAATTATACTGCAGCTAACAGGCAATGAGACGATCGGATTTCCATATTTGATTACGGCAGGGTGGCATTTCTGATTAGCATGTGTGAGTCAGCATGTGTGAGTCATGTAAATGTATATGGAAATATCCTTTTAATAAGGCAAGGGGGAACTCAAATGTACTTTATTAGACTTGTCTTTCCTTAGAAATGAAAATCCCATAATTGCATGTCAGACAAAAAAGTAACATGAAATTTGGACAGAACTGAGGGTTGTTTTAGTCATGCAGTAGGACCTTACATTTATCACACTGGAAAATTCTGCACAAGGGGGAGCTAGCGTAGCAGCACGAGGAAGCGGTATGGAGGCACAGTTTGCCCTTATGGCTTGGGAAGGAAGAAGAGAATACTGTGGGTTCTAGTTTAGAATAATCAGGTCAGGGGGGTAGGGGCCTGCGTAAATGCATGCTTCAGTGGACGCGTGAACACCATGAGAAATCCAGAACACTAGTGCAGTTATGCACGAATATAGAGACATTTGGAATCAGTCCACGTGACTTTCCCAAGCAGCATAGCGCAGCAGTGGGAAAAGCAGGACTGCCGTATTTACCAGAAAATGAACGATTTGGGCACGACATGTGCAGCAAGGTAGAGCTCTAAAGATTAGACTAAAGGCATAGGCACAGAAATCTTTCTTTAATTGTAGAAAATAATGAGAAAATACAGCACACTAAAGGGACATTTTTCTAATTTTCTCCTTATTGATGCTCTTTTCTGAGGACATTCATTTATATGTAGCTCCATTGTGACATCAGGTGATGAGGAAAAAAATCAGATATGTGAAAGTTTCGATGACAACCTATGCAATGATGGGGGGGGGGGGGGTTCAGGAAATGATGTCACAAATATAATATCTGATAACAAAATGTCTAGTTCATAGAGACAAGCTGATGTTAATTGCTGGAAAACCCCCAGAATTCTGTACAACGTGTTTCATTTGTTTAAAGCATTGCCAAAAAACATTCCTGATATTGTGCTGATCTATTTAAGACATTTTAATGGGATGCGTTGTTATGAAAATAGCTAATTTACACGTTTCCTTTTACCAGCTGTAACATCATGTTTTTTTTTTTTTAAGGTTCTACACGTTGCTCGTGCTCTCAACTGCCCTCTTCGGTAAGCCTCCGTTCAAGAACGTGATCGTCAACGGCCTTGTCCTCGCAAGGTAACTGTGTCTCGTCTCTCACATTCTGTGCTTAGCGTGGAGCCGTGTTTCTGGACGGGTTTTGTTTTGGCAAAGGGAGCATCCTTTCGCAGAATCCCGGAGGCAGAACTGTAGCGCTGATGACCTGGAAACACTTGGCTCGGTTGTAGTGTTTATTAATGATGCACATTTTCTCTGCAGCGACGGCCAGAAGATGAGTAAACGGAAGAAGAACTACCCAGACCCAGGTGCGATCGTACAGAGCTACGGCGCCGACGCACTTAGGTAAGGATCCAGCAAATTCAGTGTGACGCTGAAACAAAGTGAAACGTTTTTAATCAAAGCCCTGGAAGCGGGCGCTGGTGGAGCGTTCCGGGGCCATGTGGATAATGAATAAAGCAGCGTTGCATCTGTGCATGTGGGTGAATTAGTTCCAGGAAACGCCTGATTGATCATCGCCGGCTCCTTTTATCTGTTTTTTTCAGCCGTTGGATTTTTACTGTTTTTCTGACACTTACATTTAATTCATTTGTTGCTCTGGGTTCCAGAGTCTCTAACAGTTTAAATTTTACTTCAGGACCAAAAACTAAGATTCTGTAAATATGCAAATTAGAAATATTACATGCCCCACCCCCCTTTTTTCCCCTTGTAAATCAGTGTTGTAACCTGATGGGCTCTTATATTCTGTTGCACACACAACACTTGGCTGTCGTATCATCGACGCATCATGGTTTCCGATTAGATTTCCAGTTAGACTGGGATAGGGAGAGAAATGGAGAAAGAAGGAAGGAGGGAGAGAAGCGGGGAGAGAGAAACAGAGGGAGAAGGAGGGAAAGGGAGAGCAAGAAGGGGAGAAAGAGATAAGGAGGAAAACAGAAAAGGGGAGAAAGAGGGACGGATGAAAATAAGAGGAGAAGGTGTGTGAGAATGGGGGAAAAGAGAGAAGGTGAGAGAGAAAGGTAGAAGGACAGAAAGAGAGAAGGTGAGCGAGAAATGGAGAGAAAGAGTGAAGAGAAGATCGAGGGAAAGGGAGAGAGACGGAGAGAAAGAACTAGAGGGAGAAAGGAAGAAAGGGACCGTGACAAGGGGACAAAAGGAACGCGAATGGAAGAGAGAGAAGGGGAGAAGGAGAAGGACCGAGAGAAGGAGAGGTAGAAAGAGAGACAGGTGATTAAAGAGAGAAAGAATTGCAAGAAACAAAGAAACACAACCAACCTGAACATTTGTTTTAGCGGTAATGCATTCTCTCTTCATGTGCCGATAAATTGCACAAGGCCACATTTCTTCCAGAATCTTCCCTCATCTCTGTCCCTGTCCGTCGTCGCCAGCATGACTGTCCTCAGTGCCTCACCAGCATTTCCACAAACGCACAATTCTCTTTGATAACTGATAACATAACACAGAAAGATAAAGTGTGTTTGTGGTGTTGCTGGACTGTCTGCTTTGATTACTGTGAGGTGAAAATGGCGTCATGGGGACAATTCCCTTTCCCTGGGTTTGATTTTGCCGTCTTCCTCAATCAATAGGTTTGATTTCTCAGCCTTAAATCACAGGATGCTTTCCAAGAATTAATTCAATGGCAGTTCAGTAGAAGGCTGAAGGGACAGAGTTGGCTTCATTTTACCATACAGGCTGGAAAGGATAGGAAGGGATTTTTAGACAGGACATAAATTAGAACTTGCAGAAATAAATTAGCAACTGACGGGCGTCAGAAAAAAAGTGTGCGCTTCTGTTACTATGTGCCTTCTGTACTTGTATTCCATATTCTTAGTCCATCCCTGTGGAGGAGGTGTGGCCTCTGTGCTTTAGTCCCAGTGAAAGAGGTGTGGCCTTTGTGCTTTAGCCCCTCTAAAGGAGGTGTAGCCTCTGTGCTTTAGCCCCTCTAAAGGAGGTGTAGCCTCTGTGCTTTAGCCCCTCTAAAGGAGGTGTGGCCTCTGTGTTTTAACCCCAGTAAAGGAGGTGTAGCCTCTGTGCTTTAACCCCAGTGAAGGAGGTGTGGCCTCTGTGCTTTAGTCCCAGTGAAGGAGGTGTGGCCTCTGTGCTTTAGTCCCAGTAAAGGAGGTGTGGCCTCTGTGCTTTAGCCTTGGTGAGGGAGGTGTGGCCTCTGTGCTTTAGCCTTGGTGAAGAAGGTGTGGCCTCTGTGCTTTAGCTTTGGTAAGGGAGGTGTGGCCTCTGTGCTTTAGCTTTGGTGAGGGAGGTGTGGCCTTTGTGCTTTAGCCTTGGTGAAGGAGGTGTGGCCTCTGTGCTTTAGCTTTGGTGAGGGAGGTGTGGCCTCTGTGCTTTAGCATCAGTAAAGGAGGTGTGGCCTTTGTGCTTTAGCCTTGGTGAATGAGGTGTGGCCTCTGTACTTTAGCCTTGGTGAGGGAGGTGTGGCCTTTGTGCTTTAGCCTTGGTGAAGGAGGTGTGGCCTCTGTGCTTTAGCTTTGGTGAGGGAGGTGTGGCCTCTGTGCTTTAGCCTTGGTGAAGGAGGTGTGGCCTCTGTGCTTTAGCTTTGGTGAGGGAGGTGTGGCCTCTGTACTTTAGCCTTGGTGAAGGAGGTGTGGCCTCTGTGCTTTAGCTTTGGTGAGGGAGGTGTGGCCTCTGTGCTTTAGCTTTGGTGAGGGAGCAAAACCTTAAAGCAGACACTTTTCATAAATGCATGTTTATAGTAATCTGATAGTCAGTAAATATATTAGCAAATTATTGGCCAATGTAGAATGAAAAGCTGAGCATTTGACATGTGCTGGACGTACAGTGTGGTATATGGTGATAAATGTGTTTAATCGGTACACCAGAGGTACCTGATTGGTGTCCATTATAAACGAATGCCTTAAATGGAGTTGTGCTAAATATTAGTGGCAGTGCATTATCTCTTATATCCTGCAACCTTCTGAACTGTGTACATGCAAGTATCAGTGCCCAGTCCTGCAGAATTTTTTTTTACAGAGGCACAACTTTTAACCATGACAGTGTTGCTCTGCATGTGCATTAAAATAGTACCATATGTGGCTTTTCTTTTTCAGACTTTCTCACTAATTTCCTGTGGATGTAGAGCGTAACCAATAACCAAATCGTGGTTTCAGTATTTATGTTCTGCCGTCTCAAATAGTTAAGCAGCTATTAAAATACCTGTGCACACCAATAAAAGAAATAACATCATACATAAACATGTAACACAATATAACATGGATACAATATGTAATGGAGGTTTTCTTGATTTGGCTGTCTTTGCATCTTTAATCCTGATGTGCGTCAGTTTGTTTCTTGTCATTTTAAGGTGACAGGCTTGCAAGTGCCCCTTCATAGGAAACTGGATTCAAAGAAATGTTTGACAAGACTTTTCCTATATTAAGAACACATACAAAAATAAACTGGCCAGGAGTGTAATCATGTTGTGTAGTTGTTATTATAAATAATCACATCTCCTTAGAACATGGTCAAACACTATGAAATTGTATGACTAAAGCCAAAAAAATCTGTTCCTGATAGCTATCTCTGTAAAAGCCTTGCAATTTAAACAGTTTTTTTTCTCTTTGCAGGCTGTACCTAATCAACTCTCCGGTGGTCCGAGCAGAAAACCTACGCTTTAAGGAGGATGGAGTGAGGGATGTGCTCAAAGACGTTTTCTTGCCCTGGTACAACGCTTACCGCTTCCTCGTGCAAAATGTCCTGAGGCTTCATAAGGTAGAATTATTGTGCTGAACCTTTTTTTAAAACCTTAAATTCACTACTGTTAGAGTAGTCCTTCAACTGTGGTCATGTGGTCAGAAACTGATGCTGATGAAGGGCAGTTCACACACAGTGGCCAAGCATGACTAGCTGTACAAACATAGTAGGATACTTTAAACCAGGGGTCCCCAGACTGGTACCAGTCTATTGATCATTTGGTACCGGGCTGCAAAGAGAAAATTTTGTGGTTATTTTTCTTTCATTAGTCTTCCGGATCTTATTTTGAAAAAAGACTGTTTCCGCCCTCGCCACAGTACCGCACTTGACTCTGGCATGCAATTTCACGCATCAGCGACACAAGCTAACCCTTCAAAAAACGAGCCAAAAACAAAATTCACTGGAGAGCTTTTTCGGGAGGGAAACAGCTCTCCAGTGGGACAGCAGAAGGGTCACAGATTGCCAGCAAAAAGAAAGCTGCATTTAAAAGAAAATACCAAGATTCCTACGTAAGTTATATGGGTTCATTGCAACAGGTGTTACACAAGCTCCACATCCGCTCTGCGAACCCCTTGA
Source organism: Synodontis membranacea (assembly GCA_025674565.1). NCBI lineage: Eukaryota > Metazoa > Chordata > Actinopteri > Siluriformes > Mochokidae > Synodontis > Synodontis membranacea. Next base: position 20,316,988 of record JAOVYU010000001.1, on the reverse strand, counting down.
AAAATGTTCATGCATGAAACTGGTCCCGGGTACAAAAAAGGTTGGGGACTGCTGCTTGGGGCAAATGGTGGCCTAATGGTTAGGGAAGTGCCCTTATAATTGAAAGAATGCAGGTTCGAATCCCACAATCAGCAAGGTACCACTAGCAAGGTACGCAAGGTGCCGCCCCCAAGCACTGCTCCCTGCTGTGTGTCACATCACATATGGGTTAAATGCAGAGAAACAATTTCCCTCCAGGGATTAGTAAAGTACTCTAAATCTAAAAACAAAAAAGTAAACCACTATGATCCTGACCAGGCAGATACAGTAATACCTCGTAAATTAGCGGGGTTATGTTCCAGACCCCGGCGCAGATGTGCGAAATCCGCGAATATTTGGTGAAGTCACTAAAAATGCTAATAAATACTTATTTCTAAAGTTTAAATTCTAAATATGACCCAAATCATGCTCCGAAAGCACTTTAATTTCATTTAAAAGTTAGCTTAATACATAATATAATGGAAAAATTAATATAATAAAAAATCCTGTTGAACACAAATAGTTGAACAAAACGCTAGTACTGTAATGTAATGACGCACCCGAAAATCTTCCTCAACTCTGAGTCTCTCTCTTTTTCAAGGAGTTAAGGAGTTGTACTGCCCCCTAGTGACAGGCAGAACTAACAGGCAGCCTTAGAATACCAATGAGGTGAAATTAGATAATCTTCCAAGTAAAGACATACAGAGAAATAATAAGTTATGTATCTACTTCCGGGTCGGCAAAATTTCGCGAATATGTGAAGTCGCGAATACAGAAACGCTAATATGCGAGGTTTTACTGTACTACCATGAAGCCGTAAATGTATAATTCCACATATTGAGTGTTCATGTTATTATTATTATTATTATTATTATCATTAATTTTTTTTTCTCCTAACCAAACATATACTGCATCTAGGTCACATTATAGAGCTGGATATATTTCCAACAGAGTTATTGTATTTCTACATTGGCTATGTTTTGTCACTTCAGTGCCATCTACTGGATTTTAGTTGTTGAGCATAAACATTGTTGAGCATAGACTTCCACCAATCCCAAATGCCGTATCTCACAACATTAGGGAAACTAATTTTATAATTTCACAAAATTTATTGGATTCTTCCATGGCCCATGCTACACACTGCCACCTGATTCCATGGAAATCAAGAAGACAGACAAACCGCGCCAAAATCATAACCTCCTTGACGGAAGTAAATGCTACTATTACAAAAGGAAAATGTAATAAAAACGCAAATAAGACTGCAAGTTAATCAGATGACTTCATTTATAACTGGACAACTTTTGTACTTCTGAATGAACTGTGAGGTTTCGAAATGTCCCTGATTCCGCTATATTGTGCTTAACTCAACCTCTTTTTTTGTCTTGTTCTGTTTAGGAAGAGGACATTAAGTTCCTGTATAATGAGAACACAGCCAAGCCGAGCGACAACATCATGGACAAATGGATCCAGTCCTTCACGCAGTCACTTATTCAGTTCTTTAGAGCCGAGATGGATGGTGAGGAAACTTCGGAAGCTAAAAATCTGAGAACGCAAGTCGAGCCATCCGTATCCGTCACACGCTTGCTTGAGAACCAATGCTCTGTTCCGTCCTACGCACTCATTTCGAACAATTAGCATTTCAAAGCACTCCCTCACTAAGCCCTTGAGTGTTAATTATATGAAAGTTAACTTTTTTTTCGTTCTGTTCGTCTATTCTATACTAAAAGAGAAGAAAAAATATTTATAATGTTATATTTCCGAGCCGCTGTAAGTCGGGCTGAAAACCCGGTAAGTCATTCACATATCTGATTCAGTTAGGCAGAATTATTTATAAATGGCAGGTGCAAACCTGTATGTTGTGGGTGCACTCGTGATGTTGGGGACGCATGCCCTCATTAGCAAAGCACAGGCTACCTGTGACCAGCTACACAGTGACTGGCAGGAGCCATAGCCAATCAGGAGAGAGAGAAAGGGAGAAAGCGAGAGAATGTGACAGTATAAACAAACTCAACAGTGAGTGAAAGAGTCTGCTCTAATCTAATAGGAAAATAACTACTGTATTTTCCGGACTATAAGGCGCACCGGATTATAAGGCGCA
>JAOVYU010000001.1:20286370-20304152 GCA_025674565.1 Synodontis membranacea | reverse complement strand
CTAATGTTAGCAGTACTTTCTGCCAAGAACTTCCCAGTTGTCTCATAATGTAAATAGGTAGCTGACATAACAATGAGGCAGCATGACAGAGAGGATGTGTATCTGCATTAGGACAACTAGTTATCAGTATACAGAAAAAAAAAAATAAAAAAAAGAGAGAGAAAATGAAACTACTTCATGAAACACACAGTAATATTTGATGTTATTTGAGCCTGAAAATGGAGGCGTGACATCAGATCTTAGAGATAGATAAGAAAGTAAAGCTACTGTAGGAAATCAGAAACTAGGCCCTTCTGTAGCCATTGCTTAAACCATATAAAGAGTACAGTATTGAATATGCAAGATATTGCTGTCATGGACACTTCAAAATATCATCACTCTTCAGGTTCCCTGCAGTGTTTTGTACTGCTATTCAGAAGAACCGCTGTCTTCTGAGGCTGAGCATTTCTAAACCTTCCTGGAGGAATGACTGATGTTTGCAGTCAGTTCAGCACAGTTGTTAGCCACAGCATGAATGAGGAGACTAAGCCAGCATGTAGAGCTGCTGGAAGTTATTGATGCCAGGAGCTTCTCAGAAGCACCAGTATGTAGATGTGACCTTTGTTCAGACTCTCAGAGCGACTCGCACACGATGCTCGTGGCCAGAGCCAAACTTTTTTTTAACACGTGCCAATATTACATCACATTAATTTTCCTGATCTTTTACACCTTTATCGTAATATCAGATACTACATGGTTCCTTTTATCCATTCTGTTCTCATTTTAACAAAAAAAAAAAAAAAAAAGTTAGTGAGGATTATGAACAAATGTACAAGTGGCCTAAAAAAGTCTCTCACAGGTTCTGTTCAGATTAGCTTATATGAGCTAACTGGCTAGCAGTTCAAAGGATATTTATGACCTAAAATCCTGTCAGAAATGCTGTACATTATGTTAACTTGCTGGCTCGATATATATATATTTAAAAAAAAAAAAAAAAAAACGAGATTTCGGATCATTTTTAAATATCCTCTCAGAAATCCTGTCACGTTATATCAAGTTAGTGATATGTCTAGCATTGCATTTATAAACATGGTTTAAAAATCCTCTCAGAAATCCTGTCAGGTTAGCTAATGTTAGCTAGCTGTCTAGTGTTACAACCAAAGATTGTGGTAATTTAAAAAACATGACCTAAAATCCTCTTAGTGTTTCTGTCAGGGTAAATTATTTTAGTTAGCTGGCTAACTTTAGAATTGAAGGTTATGGACATATATAAATATGGCTTAAATATTCTCTCATAAATTATGTCAAGTTAAATTATGTTAGCTATCAGGCTAGCATTAGAGCTGTGACTGAGAATTAGAGTATGACTTAAAAATCCTTTCAGAAATCCTGTCAGGTTAGCTTATGTTAATTAGCTGGCTAGCATTAGATGTAAAGTATATGAAAATGAGTTAATGGTTTATTTCAGAAATACTCTTAAGCACAATGAAAAATGAGCATCCGGAAATGTTGTTCTCTACTTGATTGTTTTACTTGCTTCTAGTTTGATGGTCAGGAATTGTTTCTTACATTTTCTTTGCCCTATTTTTTTCATTTAAATGTGTCCGAGGGCTGAGTGTTTGCACATAGTTTGTATTCTTTGTCCTTTCAGAGGTCATTAGTCTATAACATTAAGGCCAATCGTTTACCTCATGGTATAGTATTCCAAGAACATCTCTTGTTGATTGGTTCCATCATATTGATTTCAGTATTGATCAGGTCATGAGTATAGTGTAGGTGAACTACTTTTTTTTTTTTTTTTTTTTTTTCCCATCCTTGCTGGGTTGTCCTGTGTCTCCTTTTCATGAATAAATTCCTCCAGGCATTTCACTGTAAAACATATGCATATTATCCATAGTCCAAGTTTTGCTTCTTTAAGTTCCCAGAGAATTGAAATTGTCATCATGTAGCAGTTGGACTTTTGTTAGGATGAATATACCTCGATGGTGAGACATATGTTCAGGAGTCAAACAGTGTTGTTGGCCAGAGTCGTCAAAAATTTTAAAGGTCCAATATGTAGGATTTAGGGGCTCTATTAGCAGAAACGGATTATAGTATGGAATATGATTTTCAAAAGTATGTTTTCATTAATGTATAGTTACCTGTGTCTACAAATTGTTGTGCTTTTAATAAGCTTATAATGAGCCTTTCATCAACATAGGGAGCGGGTCCTCTTCCATGGAGCCGCTACATGTTGTACCGCTACAGCCCAGAATGGACAATCTTATAAAGAGCGCTTCCAAGTGTTTTGCATTTTTAAAAGTGATAGTTTGAATCCAGAAGGGAAATGAAGAAGAAGAAAGGAAGACAAAAAAAATTAAGGTAGTAGATGAATCAGTCTTTGGTGCTGGTTAACTAGTTTGAGAATTAAAACTTTGAAAAATGGTGGAGCATGCAAGGGAAAAAGGAAGGGAGCCTGAATGTAAATACTTGGATGTACGCTAACACACCGTATGTTCTGATACACTCTTGGAAAGGGAGATGTAAGAGCGGGGCATGCAGTTGGTTGCAGTCAACTGAATCTTACATAATGGACCTAAAATAAACAGAATTCAAAATGGATGCTTCGTAGTACAGTAGTTTAGATATGCAGTGACCTTGTGCTAATTTTTATAAATTGCAGTCCTTACTACGTCTTAGTTCATATCAGCAAGTCTCTGTGATGTATTTGAATAACTAGATGTGATTTGTGTTGGGATATAGACGTTATTTCGGCTAAGGAGGAAACATCTAATATATTTTATTTTTTGCTGAACTATTCCAGTGAGTGTGTCTTTTGCTGCAGAAGCACATTAGCATAAAGTGCTCCTTAACTTTATACGATTGCAGAATGATGCTTTGTTTATGTGTCTGCTGAAGACGTAGGAGGATACAGCTGTTCAGTAGCACATACAGTCATTATTAAACATGTTTTATTCACATAGCATAGGCAGTTCAGTCTCAAGTTCTACATTAGAATGATGGGGCGAAAACAGAGGCTGTTATGGCTTTCCAGTTAGGGCTATAAAGACACAGTCTTAATGTTTATGCTTGGCTTTGATTTAGAAAAGTGTGTATAAAGCAAAAGAAGTTGTGATGGTGAATGACTGGATCGAGATGTCTCTGTGTTGGTGAAGTCTGAAATCATACTGCATTCCATTAACCAACCTTAAATTGTATAATATTGAAGTGTTGGCTGCTTTAAATGTATCATTTAAGAATCAGATCATCAATCACAAATGTAAATATCCATCATGTTGTCTTAAAAGATGTAATTTACGCTGTGCACTAATGCAACCAGCTTGCGGATATAAGGATGCCACACTATGGAACGGTTATTTCACTTCCTTAAATAGATTGAATTATAACTTTCTTACCTAAGCTTTGTTCAAGGAACAGTCTCGTTGGGTCATTCTATAAGACTGGTACATTTGTTATGGTTGGCTGCTTCTCTCACTTAGCTAATATAGTGTACTGCAGGCATTATACATCACGTAAATTATTGTATATAGTGCATAGCATCCTTTGTTCTGAGTGATATCGATGTGCATTTTTAAGTGCAAGCATTTATTCGTGTAAACATTTTAATGCATGTCCTTACTTTACTGCATCAGCGAAATCAGTCAGCGCACTTGTTTCTCTAATGTTTTTGTTCTATAATGATCAATAAGTGAAAGCCCTCGGCACAAGGCAATATAGTGCAATACAATATCTACAAACCCATACTGCCTCCGCACTCTCGCTTCACCTGCTGCATATTAATGCACTGAATCATGCTTCTAATGGCCGCTTTCTCTGTTTGCAGGAGCTGAATGTGCGCCAGCTCACCCTCTCTACAGATAAAGATAAATATGGTATCCGGCTGCGGGCTGAGCCTGACCACATGGTGCTTGGAAAGAGGCTGAAAGGAGCGTTCAAATCTGTCACGGCCGCCATCAAGGAACTGAAGAGTGAACAGCTGGAGGCTTTCCAAAAAACGGGTGTGTGTTTTTCGCTAACATAAACCAGTTGTTCATGATCTGAATTTAAAAGCAGTTTAAAAATCACTACCACGTTAAATAAAAGCTAAGTATTTACTAATGTAGTAGAAACAGATGGGTGACAAAGAACAAAACCAAGGTGTTTGCCTGCTATGAGCCTCCAGGACAGCTTCAGTGCACCTTAACATCAGTTTGTACGGACAAACACTGTACTTATCAAAAGATATTTCCTCTGGTGCTGCTTTGATGAATGGGATAAAGCGTTCTGTCTTACATACCAGTCCAATCACTTGCGTAGGTGCTTAGGTTTATATCTGCTCACTGTGAATGTCGTCGCATATTATTTGCATTATTTTTGTACACATCACACAATTCAGTGAGCCCTTTTGCCCTAGTGTGGGGGCGGAGTCAACCTGAAAGAGACCACTCCCATCAGGATAGAAATGTTTCATCATAGGATAAAGGCAATGAGTAAGATGAATTTTGTATTGATTTACAGTGACCCTCTGAGGAGACAAATGGACTCAAACCATGCCGGCAAACACACAGCATAACAGAAACATTGTTTTTTCTTTCATTTGTCCCCAGTCTAAAGCTGAAAGTCTATATGATACACAAATGCGCTCATTTCAATTTTTAGCTGTCTGGCAAATGCTTGTGAAACTAAAATCTCTCTGAATATCCTGTTCACACACCATTATCTTCACTCCTTCATATCGCAAAGCGATGTAAATAAGTTAAACTAAATGAAATGGAACAAGATCATTGTTCGCTTCTGATGTCAGTGTGATACCAATATGAAGAATTTAACCAAGAGATTTTTTTTTGGCGTTACCCCAAAGATCTAAGTCTGTGAGCCTTGACATATTTTGTGTCCAACGTTTGTTGTTTTTAATTTTGCACTGAAGCTACTAGACTAATGAAGCAGAAAGCAACACTAAGTCATAACACAACAAATGCCTTAAGAGTTTAGGAAAAGAGTTTAAAAAGTCTTTTCTTGGTTGTTTTTTTTGTTGTTGTTTTTGCCCCCTCTTAATTTTCTTTCTATCCCTTTTCCCTCACTTCGTTTCATAGAAGTGACATATATAGTCTAACCAAGACTTTATGTATTGCTAACAAAATTCTTATTGTCCTCCAAAGAGGAGTAGTTGCAGGTCTGCAAAAGATTTAAAAGCCATTGATTAGGAATGTTTTTTAATTGCCACATAATTTGACACATACATTACAATTGTAATGCAAAGTTTGAAGGTAGATTTATATGTTTGAAGTGATTCAAGTATTTAACATTTTTTGAGTGTATGATTTTTTGGCATGTATTATTCACAATGCTAAACATATAGCTATTAGCATTTCTTACATGTACGTAACATTAGTCTTGTATTAATAGCACCAGTGTAAAGCTAAAGACAAACCTGGATTGAAGGGGACACAAAATACACAGTTATTTTAGTATAGGCTGATAGGCTGTTATATAGTTAACAGCCTATCAGTGACGTTCTTGTCAGGTGATTACACAGAGTGACATGCTCCCTAGATTTGCTTCTCACATTCCTAAGACATCAGCAGTTATTGAGGAGGAGCATGTGATATATAGGTGCATGTGTAGAATAGTAGTAAAATATAGTTGCCAAATAACTAAAATATTCCTTTTATTAAAAATTAAAAAGGTTAATAACAAAGCCTTTTCTTAATAAACATTTATGAACATTCGTGAAGGCTGTAGTCAGGCTTCAACATAAGACAACTACCTCCATTTCCCTCTCTTGTATTGTGCACTCTGCTGTCTACCTGGACAATTACAGCCAGGAAAAACTAAGAGATTACATAGCCTGATAATATTAGAGTGTTGCATATGTTTATCTCAAGGTAAATATCTTTAATTATTTGTTTAGGAATTCTCTATATAAATTCTCTGTTTTACATAGCTTATCAAGCATGGAGCCCAGCAAGATTCACCTTTGTCATTGTCTTATTTTATTCAGTAGTGGAAAAAAACTCAATGGAAGCAAGAGACGAAATTTGCAAAGTTTATGGCAATACAGCAATCTGCATTTCTGTGGTCAAGAGCTTGTTCGCTGTTTTGGAAAGGTGAATTCATGCTAGATGATAAGCCAAGGTGTGGTAGACCAAAGGAAACAGAAGATGAGGAGGTGCAGAAAGGCAATGAGCAGTTGTTGGATGAAGCTGTTGGACAAAGAGGCAACACAGTCTGAGCTGGCAAGATGTTTGAATATGGATCATTCTAGTGTTCTAAGGTGTCTGAAGGCACTAACCCATGGGAAAGATTCTGAAAGTTGGTACAGTAGGTGTTTTCCACATGCACGTTCAGAGAGAAATATTGCTCAATGGATTAACACCTGCATTACAGGTGTATTACACCATTATTACGAGGTGCTTGAGCCTGAAGAAACTGTCAAATGTCAAATGTTACAGTACTCAATTGATCAAATTAAGTGAAATGAAGTGAAGTTCATATACTCAAAACTTCCTCAAACCTTCTTCTGTGACAGTATGCATTCCTTGCCAAATAAATGGCAAAAAGTCATAGAGTATAACAGCAATTGCTTTGAAGACTAACTTTATGCATTATTTAAGCAACTTGTGAATAAATTTTCTTCATAAAGGCCACAAACTTATGCACCACCCTAATAATTTTGGTTTATTTTTTATTCACAATTTGAATCGTCATAAATTTGTCCTGTGAATTATTGTTGCACAATACAGCATTACTGTACATGCCTATGAAATGGCCTATAAAATACCAATTTTTGGTATTACGCAGAAACATAGGAGAAAACCAGTAGAGAACAAAACCTGATGATATAAAGGATTTCTCAAAAAGCGTTTCTTTGTTGAGCTATTACTAGATATTAGATTTTAGCGCTGCAATCTAATATCACGACCAATCGAGGAGTCCAAACCTCCTTTACCAGGACTGACTGGTACAGAGAAGTATTTCTTAATAATAGCACACTAGTTATAGTAAAGCAACAAGCTTTCCTTTTAGGCCTTTTGGCTTGCATCCTCGCATTTTAACGATTTTGCCTGAGAGGGAGCTTTGTACTCAAGGGTCAGATGGGAATTGCATCAGTTTGAGATTTTGATATTTCAAGTATGAAGCTGTTTTCTGGGCTTCAAGCTGAAAGCTATCAAAATCTCTATCTAAAGTGGGCGGTAGTTTTTAATAAGCCGTATGTTACCTGCCGTTCTGCTTCCTTTGGCCCCGAGCATCAGAGCAAAGAGCAAAGAAGAGCAAACCCAAGTGTAGAGATCTACGATTAGCGTGAGGATCTGATTGCAGTGTTTCAACCCGCCTGCTTCAAAAGCACTTTCACACCTCTTTTACAGAACATCGGCACTTTAATCAGGCACAACGTGGGACGAGGCTATGAAATGTGACACGAACGGGTCAGAGCAGGATAAGAGCACAGATCTGAAGAACAAAGAACTAGAGAACTGAAAGCTGACTTGCTGTGTAGTTTCAAGTTTCGTTTTAAACGTCAAATGAAAACGCACGAAGTGTTTGTTCTTACAGAGTTCAGTTAGTGATGGAGGATGATGTTTTGTGGCTTATTCAAGAGAAAATTTTACGAAGTGTAACAGACGGAACATGAAATTAAACGTGAGGTTAAAAAAAGATGTCAAGAAAATATGATAAATTCTTTTGATTTATATTTTTAGATGTCTCCTGAATGGAGATTTTTTTTTTAATACATAGTCTGGTGATCTTTCCAATAAAGGTATATTCAAGATTTCTTTTTCTTTTAAATGACCTGCATCAAAATTACCTTCACATGTTGTTCTATACTGTAATATAATATAATATTATATTATATTATATTATATTAAATATAACAAAAAAAAATTCTGCTTGTCTCCCAGGCTCTATCATAGTGGACGGACAAGAGCTGCATGAGGAAGATTTGCGGCTGATGTACACCTTCGATCAGAAATCAGGCTCAGCTACACAATATGAAGCCCATTCAGATGGGCAGGTAATGTGCAGTCTCCCTGACTTGTACTGTACAATCCACGCAGTGGATTTGTTTAAGCATAGCTTTAGAATTGTATTTCCACTCAAATTTCCTCAATTAGTGCAGTTTAAATTGGAATTTTACCTGAATTCTGTAGCTTCATTTTGAGCTATAAAAATAATGGGATGTTTGTGTTTCAGAGGTGATTCTTTCAAACTGTAAATTTCAATGAATTGAACATTTGATTCAGGGTTTCAATTTCATCCAGAATATAAATCTCCAAACCGTAAACACATGACATTAATGAACATGAATGATAAGTGACAACGCTGAAGTCAGGGATTTAATTAACCACCGTCGCAACCACCGGTCTTTCTGTTGGCATGTTCATTGGGAGTCGTTTGGGTTTTCAGTTCCCTTAGCCAAACATGGCTGACAATAGTAATATTTAGATCACCGAGTTGGTCAGTTGTGTCATTAATGTTTCAACGTGTGAACATTATTATCTCACTTTGGCTGTTTCGATTTCATTAGTGAGGGGTTCAGTCCTGGACTGCCATTTATATAATAGCACAAAAAGCAAGCCAGTAGGCTTCATTTTGAGAGAAAACGTAAGTGAATTCAAATTAGTTGCTGTCAATGTTAGACCACGTAGTTTTTTGAGTCATAGTTTTTATCATGTTAATCATTTTAGAATTCTTAACCTGACAATGTTTGATTTAGAGGTATTCATTGGACAGATTAAGTAAAAAGGAGTTGATTCAATGATTAAGATTTGTTCTCGAGTTAGTTATTACTACTTTAAACTAAAAGTTGAAAAAAAAATGCTTATTTGGTTTAGCTCTGTAGTTTTGAGGCAGGTATGGGCGTTGTTTGTGGGCATCAAATCACTTGTTGATTCCAGTCTAAAACTAAAGAAGCAAACTTTGGCCACCAAACATAGAGACTGGAGCTGACAGTATTAAGACGGAATTTGGAATGTTGAATCTTTAGTTCAATCATAATAAGTGTCACATATTAAAAATAACCAGTAAACGTAAAGTGAATTATTCTCAAAATTCTAACATGCAGGTGTAGTGTCCAACATGTCATGGTATTGATTCCATTGGATTTTTTGCTTTAGCTCTTGGTGCTCTTGGACATCACTCCTGATCAGTCAATGGTGGATGAAGGAGTGGCTCGAGAAGTTATAAACCGCATTCAGAAACTGCGCAAGAAGGTAAGAAGACGTGATGATGATTCCCAAGTGAATCTACTACTACCAGTGTTTAACCTTAGAAAGACGCCACATTAAGTTAAAACATAAAAAGGGAATAATTGTTTGAATGACTCAAGTGGAATTTAACGCACTGACTTGTTGCACTCCTCTTTATTCCTCTGGCATCCCTCCATCACTCCACCCAGTTTTTGTTAGCCTTTCTCTTCCCTCTTGGGGTCTAGCTCATTTGCCTTTCCCAGGCTCGGAGCATTGCTATTTGGGAAGAAAAAAAACACTTTTTTCCACTCCACAATTACATGTGTATGGAGCAGGGCAGGCTTAATAAGCTTAATTACCCAGTCAACTCAGAGACATATGCTGCTTTTTGAAGTGTTATGGAAATCAGGAAAGTAAGACGGATTTCCTTCTGCCCTCCTTTTCTTTCCCCTTCCTTAATAAACAAACTTTTTTTTTTTTTTTTTTTTTTCCATTCCAGCCTGTTGCCTGGTGCGTGCCATATATGTTCTGTACATGTGAAGGGGGTCTCTGGCAACAGGCCAAGCCTGAATTCCTTTCTTATTGAAACTCTGAAAAGCAGGAGGAATTTTCCATGGGAGGGAATTAGAGTTTTTGTTACCCTTTCCTTAAAGGAGGCAGTGACTGGTGGGGGTTGAGTGTTGCAGAATGTTTGAGGAAAAAGAAAACCGTGTTTATGGTGTTTTAGCCAACTGAAGAAGGAAAGATGATGATAAAATTCCAAAAAGTTCCAAAACACACACACCATCATTCTGGCTGTTTTTAAAGGCGCTTGTGTAGATATGGCATTTAGTTATTTAAGCTAAAATAAAGTGAAATTTAAGTGCTTTCTCAATATATTTTCCTAAAAGAATACAAGCTATAAGAAAGAATACGGACATATTTATATAGTATGTCTGTCTCTCTCTCTTTTTCTTTCCTTTTTTTATGTGGCTTAATTTGTATGGCACTCCATTTTTTGTCATTTTTGAATATTAATTTTGATGGTTTAGTTTATTTTTACTAGTATTTTACTAGAATTTATTTATGCTATTGTCTCTTGTATGCTCTCTCTCTCTCACCTTTTTTAAATTCCAATCTAAAATGGCATGAAAGTATCGACTGCAATATTTCAGTAATTAAAAGCAAGGTTTAATCCCTGTCCTTACCAAATGAGGCAGGACTTTGCTGCTTGTGACTAAAAGGTTTCACGTTTAAATCCCAGCACTGACACAGAGCCACTGTTGGGCTATTGAGCAAGACAACCTCTATAAGTAGAATGGGTGTATACATAGAATGGATGTCTTCAGCTGTTAATAATAATAATAGCAAATGTTTCTAATATGGTTGAGCTGATGGGGTTTTTACGGTTTGAGTGATGTTTTCCCTGTCTCTCAAGGGTCATCTGGTCCCGTCTGATGAGATCACTGTGTACTACAGCTCAGAGCCTGCAGGTGATTACCTAGACAAAGTGATCCAGGCTCATTCAGACTTCATCTTAGCCACTACGAAGGCTCCTCTAAAGCATTGTCCTGTTCCCAAAAATGCCACTGTGATTGTCCAAGAGAAAACTCAGGTGAGATTTCTTATATTTTATCATCCGGTGTAGTACAGAAGTGTACACTTGACCATCACATCCTTGTGTTCTTGTTGAGTGGTCCATTCCAGATTTAGTACTCCTTTACTGCTATAGTAACCTCCACTCTTCTGGGAAAACTTTCGACTAGATTTCAATTCAGCCACAGAAATGTTACTGAGGAGACCTCGGGTTCATTCTGTGTTCCAGTTCATCCCAAAGGTGTTCAGTGGGGTTGAGGTCAGGGCTCTGTTCAGGCCAATTGAGTTCTTCCACATCAGCCTTGGCAAACCATGTCTTCATTGGCCTCACTTTGTGCACAGGGGCATTGTTATGCTGGACCTGGTTCAAGGTTCAAGTGAAAGGAAACAGTAATGCAACATCATACTAAACCATCCTATACAATTGTGCACTTCGGGCTTGGTAGCAGCAGTTTGTAGAATACCCACATACTGTATGGAAGTGATGGTCGCATGTCCACATACTTTTGGTTATATAGTATATATGATGGTTTTGACTTGGTTATTGAGTATATATGTTGTGTTTGGGTGTAGCTGAAGGGTTCCGACCTGGATTTGACTATCATTAAGGGAGCAGAGGTCTCCAGGGCGCCCGTCATTGGACCTGCAAGTGCTTACGTCAACCTCAGAGTCAATCTCGACAATAAAGAACAAGGTAAAGAGATACACAATGTGTCAGCCCAATCTACCCATTTGAAAAGAGCCTCCATAAAAGGAGAGAATATTTGGGTAGTAGATGATTCAGTAGTTGACACCCTCACTGTATTTTATATCTTAATTCTTATCATGTTATTTGGTGTTCATAATTTGTTGTTGTCTCTTCATGCCCCAGAGGGAATGGTTCTGCTGGAAAATCCCAAGGGAGACAACAAACTGGATGTAGAGAAGCTTAAGATGGTTTGCCGCAGCATTTTCAAACTCAATAACGCTCCTTTGGCTGTTTTCAATGAGACTACTGGTAAGACAGCACAACATAGTTATTTAAACCAGTCATGTTACAGATCAATTCAGCATTCACACACAAAAAATACGCAGCATAAGCCATTCACGTGCAACATATTTCTCACACGTGAATGGGGAAAGTCTGACATGGTGCTCCCAATAATTCATTTAATTACACATAGATATTGGGTCTAAACTTATTCAGGACAGCCCTTTAGTGTGTCAGCTGTGGTCAGTCTTGGCTGGTTTGTTGAGCAGAGTCAGTGTTTTTATAAGGAATTACAATACTAATGTGAAGTGTTCTTTTACGGAAATAACCCTTTAAATGTTAAGAAATTTCAAGCACATGTGAACTGAGCACCACTGTGCTTTTCTGAATGAAGCTGATTATGCAGTTCCTGTCCCAGTGCCAGTCATTCAACGCAACCGATTGATTCCACTGCATAGTACATGTCAATCATTAATTGCCAAGAAATATGCCATGATAGTGAATTATGTTCTACACAATGTAGTTTTGACCATGAACACAGTTACGTTAGTATCTTATGTGTAATTACACTATCTGGTGTCACCCAAATGAGGATGGGTTCCCTTTTGAGTCTGGTTCCTCTCAAGATTTCTTCCTATTTATATCTCAGGGAGTTTTTCCTTGCAAGATAAATCTATAGATTCATAAATTCAGAAGCAAAATTTGTAAAGCTGCTTTGAGACAATGTCCAGTGTTAAAAGCGCTATATAAATAAAGCTGAATTGAATTGAATTGAATGAAAGACACCAACAGAAGAAAGGCTTAATAAGGAAAACTATAGAATATTGGAAAGGAATGAAGGAAAAGAAGAGAAGGAAGGAAGGAAAGGAAGGAAGGAAAGGGAAGGAAGGAAGGAAAGAAAGGGAGGGAGGGAAGGAAAGAAGGAAGAAAAGGAAGGGAGGAAAGGAAAGGGAAGAAAATGAAAGAACAATAAAATAGCAATCAAGAAATAAATAAAGAAAAAGCAGGAAAAAAGAAATTTAATCAGAATGTAAATCACAATGTGAATTGTGTGAATGGTTAAAATTAAGAAAAGAAAGTGAAAGAAATACCCGCGAAAGAAATAATGAACGAGAAAATCAATTCTGAATACTGAGAAAAAAAGAAGAAAATAATTAGGATGGAAATTAAGAAAAAGGATGGAAAATGGTTTATGGGGAATGTAATCACATCACTGTGTGATTGTGAAGTGCGAAGATTTGTACACAATTGATACACATAACTCATGCACTTATGCCGACTCATCCCTACACACACTAACAGTGTCCTCCTGATGGCTTTCATCTATAACATCAGATCCGGTGAGATGTAGAAATTTAAATAGTAATGAGCTTCTGGAACACTCAGTACTCCGTCTATTACCAATTCATCTTAATTTTTAGTTTGCCATTTTTTCGTTTACTAGTTTCTTCTTTTTTTTTTTTTTTTACATTCATACTTGTAGTAGTTTTAACCACCAGAAAAGCTGGTTAGGTACTCCTTATTGGCTTCTGTATAACAAAAGGTTTTATTTGGTATATTTATTTAATCATTATGTGAATGCTGGACTGTACACATCAGCCGAGGTCCTATTTAATACTGATGAAACAGAGCAGTCCAGCGTGACGCTATCTGTTAACTCTCCTGCTTTCCTTATGTGGTCAGATCGAGGATAGAAATAAATCGAGGTAAAATAAAGACACTGGCTTTTACATGTAATGCAAGAAGATATACCTGATGTGTAATGTCAGGGGATAATGAAAATATAACGTTTCTCTCATTCTGTTGTCTGTATTAATGCACCTAAACTACTAAAGTATAGCGTACTGTGCAAAAGTCTTAGGTATCCAATTTTTTAGTACAATATTGTTATAGATGTTTATGAATTCTGCATTATTGAGTCAGATTCAATAATGACTCAATTGTCTCAATCAATAATTGAGACAATTCAGATTCCAAAACATAATTTTTATTTTATTTTTTTTGAAAATTATTGAAAAATGCTTGCATGTCAGTAAAGAAAGCAACATATTACGTAAGAGACCACTTCTCCGACAAAAAGCATAATGAAGGCTCCTGGGTTTTGCTGCGTTTGGGGAAAAAAAAGAAAAAAGTAAAAAAGAAAAGCAAGTGTGACAGTCAAAGTCTCCAGAAGAACTGTGGCAGCATGTTTAAGTAAAAATATTTAATTTCATTATTTTATTATTTTTTTTAATAATCTTTATTTCTTTTATATTTTCCTCTATTTTTATGCCTTTGTGTGTCATAAAAGTGCTATATAAATAGTAATTCTTCTTATTATATTCATATAGATTGAATGCAGTTTTCTCTTGTTTGTGTTTTTAAAGCTTGACATCTGTTTATCTGTTTTACACTCTGGTTGTTTATGTTGCCCCTAGTGAGGGACGGGTACCTGCCAAAGAGGTTCTGCTCCACTGAACAAAGCTCTCTCTCTCACTCTCTCTCTCTCTCTGTATGTTGGAGATAAGGCAATGTAAGGTCTCAGGAGATAGAGGATATCCAATCTGTCACTGCTCTATCTTCCAAAATTTAAATACCCTTCAAACTCTTACAGAAGGGCATTAGAGACTAATACACTAGTTTAGCACATTTTTTTTTAGTGAAATTGCACAAAATTACATCACTTTTAAATAAAATAGGTGAGTAAAACCATTTCAAATCCAATATGTAATGGGTTGTTCTGTGAATTAGTTTAGTGAATTAGAAAATTGCCCATCGCATTATTTGACCATTTACCTTTAATGTACAAGTTTGTCCTTGTACAGGCATAAGGTTCTGCCTGTTCATTTTATTTGAGGCGAGTGCTGGAGCCCTGGTTCATAAAAACATGAAAACCAAAATCTTTGAATGCTTATTTTGGGCATTACTGATGCTCCTGAGATAAGATTAATCCCATTGTTTGTTCACTGAGCAAGGACTCAGTAAAAAAAAAAAAAAAAAAATTCAAGACAAAATTCTTCAATTAATAGCTTAGTATTGTGGTTATTTTTATAGCATATACACTTAGTCTTTAATGGGAACGCCTTACACACTTATTTATGCAATTATCTAATCAGCCATGTCATATGGCAGCAGCACAATGCATAAAATCATGCAGATGCAGGTCAAGAGCTTTAGTTAATGTTCATTTCAAACATCAGAATGAAGATGTTGCTGGCACATGACTGGACAAAAGGTGTTCTTGTTGAAGTGGATGGTGACTATATACTCTTACTCTTGGTATAATCAGGCCATTATTTTGATATGACACTTACACCTTCCCAAAATTTATTACATCACATACCCAATCCCATGATTACACATTAAGCATTAAACTATGACCCATTTGTTTTTAGTGCTCTCGCAGTAAAGCACACATCCAAACGTGCTATATGTAATAAATCATTCACTGATGGTTGACAGGCACTGAAGATGGTTATTAATCATAGTGTGGGCTTCTGTAACCGGCCTGAGTGTTTGATCAGCAACGTGTTTTCCTGTCCTGATGTTGTTTTGCTCATAAAAGAAGAAAGAAAAAAAAAAACCCAGTTGATTAAAATGAAGCAGAACTCCTGCTGCCAGCACAACAGATGGAAGACTATAGTGATGGCGACACAGCAGAGGCATTAATGAGAGGAGTGGAAGATGAGGAAAGAAACTACTGTTGATGAGTTCAAAGAGTGTCCATTAGCACTTAATTAGAAGTAGAGATGTACCAATAATCAGTTAAATGATGTACCACAATGTTCAAAATTGAAAGTGTTCCCTTTCTGCACCAGTTATGAGTTCAGTTTATCAGTGACTGACAATGGCAAGAATATATAATGAATATTTGTTTTTTTGGGTTTTTTTTTTGTAGTAATCATAGGTTTTACATCATACCAGAAATGGAGCTGTAATCATTGTCAAATAAAAGTTACAGTTGCATTTGTGGTGTAAACAGTGAACCAATTGGTTGTGGTTGTAATGGAGCAAGAAATAGCGTCTGATTGGTTTTGTGTCAGAACTATAGTGCATTTGGTGACGCTGCAGGGATCCAAAGGTTTGATTGATTGCAGTACTATTGTGGGCAGGAGCCGTTAGTTATGATGGTGTGTAACGGCAGAGAAGTCAGAGCTAACGTCTGATTGGGATTGCAAATCTACAGTGTATGTAAAGATAGATTTCAGAGTCATTGAGTAGGCCCCTTTATTCTAGGCCAAATCTGGACTACAAGCATGGCATTGTAATCTTTGAAAAAAAAAAAAAAAAAAAGACAAGACCGAGCAGTGTGACACAAATATGACAGATAGGTCAGCTACAGTTGTCACCTCACACCTCAAAGATATACTATTCAGGCTTGAATAAAGACCTTTACTGTAACAGTGAGGTGCACAGGCAGCACTAGAAGGTTTAAGAGAGCGTCATAGCCAATATCCAAAATGTTACCCAAATGAGGTATAGTTTTATCAAGACCAAAAGATGGCCTACATACTGAGAGAGTCAGGGCAAACCTGACCCCTACCTTAGCAACTGAAGTACTTGAAGACTTAGTTCAAATCCCAGAGATGCCTGAGAAGCTGTTGTAGGGCCCTTGAGCAAGGCTCTTAACCATTAACTGGTCAGTTGTAGGCTTGGATTGGATTCTGCCTAGTGTAAATTGCCTTGGATAAAATCAGTGGCCAAAGGAATAACTGTTTAAAAGAAAAGAGAGAGAGATATGAGTGAATGATGGCAGGTTCCATTAAAAAGCAATTGTGATGCAAATTCCTCCAGTTCATTGTGATTGTGTTTGTTTACAGAGCTGAAAAACAGCAGTGATCTCCTGGCTCTGAGCGGCAAGACTCTGTGTGTGACATCAGGAGCTCGTCCTACAGAAAAAAACAGCTCCGACTGTCTGCTGTGTCCTTACATCAACCTACAACTCATCAACGCATGTCCTGCAGGTACATCACCCTTTTTTATTTCATTCTCCTCTGCTCAGTCAGACCATAGCAACAAGGACAAATCTCTACACTGCTATGGCACTGCAAAGCGAAAAGAAAATAGACCTTGAATAATATTCCTTTCTTTTTTTATTATTATTATTATTTAAGCACAATGTATAACACTAGTCAGCCTGAGATAACAGTGGGGCTGTGTGTGGGTATTCAGTACTCACTTGAGAATTCCAGTATTCGAATTCTGAAATCTCTATTACTATTACTGTACCACACATGGTATGGTCAGGTGGTAAACAAAAGTTTAGGTAATAAACAAAATCCATATATGGAAGGAACAGCGCTGTCATGAGTGTGCAAGATATAGGTGTGCTTGGGCTCTAAAAGGTGTTTGTTTTTTTAATCATGTGACTCGAGGAGGCATTCAGATATGAAGTTCGGTAGAGAGCAAGTAGAATCATACATTTTGCAGTAATTTCCAAGTCCATTAAAGTTATCAAACTTCAATGGGCACAGATTTGCAGATTGTTTTACATCACAGCTTCTCCCCCCAACCCATTTCATTCTACACCAGCTGCTGCTCTTCCACGAAGAATTAGATTCTGTTCTTCGATTCACTGGTTTACTAAATGTAATGTGCTAATATCTGTACTGTCAACTTCATACAGTACATCAGATTATTAGAAATATGCACTCACCATTCACTTTATTAGGAACACATGTACACCTGATTATACAGTTATCCCATGTGGCAGCAGTACAATGCATAAAACCGTGCAAATACAGGTCAAGAGTTTCGGTTACTGTTCACTTCAAACATCCAGAAGGGGGGAAAAATATGAGCTCTGTGAATTTAACCAAGGCATGGTTGTTGGGTCCATATGGACAGGTTTGAGCATTTCAGAAACTGCTGATCTTCTGGGATTTCACCCACAGCAGTCACTTGAGTTTACACAGAATTGGGTGGAAGCATCTTGTTAAAGAAAGAAGTCAGGGGGAAGGATATAGTAGCTCATATAATCACCCTTTACAACCGTGGTGAGCAGAAAAGCATTTCAGCTTAGACAAAACATCGAACCTAATGGTGGATGGGCTACAAATAGCAGAAGACCACATCAGGTACCACCGCTGTCAGCCATTAACAGGAATCTAAG
>JAOVYU010000001.1:20001483-20017936 GCA_025674565.1 Synodontis membranacea | reverse complement strand
ACAGTCTCTTATCCATAAATGCTATATATAGGCTATAAGTATGTATATACATAGCCCTGCGTGTGTGTGTGTGTGTGAATGAATATATATGTAAGTATGTATGTATGTATGTATAGATAGATAGATAGATAGATAGATAGATAGATAGGGCTAGGTAAGGTACACAATGAATGTTCATTCAATTTTTTGACTGTGAAGAATTCAGTATCAATTGTCAGTAGAGTTGCCAATGAACTAAAGTTGGGTACAAAGTCTGTCAGGGTTAAAAGGAAACTTATATTTCAATAACTTTCCTGTTCAATATATTCCTCTTCTGCAACTACACACCGCTTCATTCTGGTCTTCCAGTGATCAAAACAGTGCAGTAGGTCTTCTTCTGTTAGTTGTCTCAGAAGCTCTACCATTGTCTTCTTCACTTCTCAAACAGACTCGAAATGAGTTCCCTTGAGTGCAGAACTTGATTTTAGTGAAAAGAAAAAAATTGAATGGTGCTATTGGCAGCCTAATGGTTAGGGAAGCACATTTCTAATTCTACATTGAGAAAGATTATTTACAAGTTTAATACATTCAAGACATTTGCCAGTCTTCCCAGGAGTAGACATCCCAGCAAATTCACTCCAAGGTCAGACCGTGCAATGCTTAGAGAAATTTCAAAAAACCCAAGAGCTACATGTCAGACTCTACAGACCTCAGTTAGCATGTTACATGTTAAAGTTCATGACAGTACAATTAGAAAAAGACTGAAAAAATATGGCTTGTTTGGAAGGGTTGCTAGGAGAAAGCCTCTTCTCTCTAAAAACAATAATGGCAACATGGCTTGTATTTGCAAAGTTGAACCAAGACTTCTCCAACAATGTCCTTTGGACAGACAAGACCAAAGTGGAGATGTTTGGCCAGGTCACAGTGCCATGTTTGGTGAAAACCAAACACACCATATCAGCACAAACACCTCATACAACTATCAAGCATGGTGGTAGAGGGGTGAAGATTAGGGCTTGTTTTGCAGCCATTGGACCTGAACTCCTTTGTAGACCACAAGTATTTTTTATTCTAGAGTCAAATGTGAGGCCATTTGTCTGCCAGCTAAAGCTTGGCCAAAATTGCAACAATACTCTGGTTCCAAGCACACCAGAAAATCTACAACAGAATGGCTGAAAAAGAATCAATGTGTTGTGATGGCCCAATTAAAGTCCAGACCTCAACCTGATTGAAATGCTGTGACAGGACCTTAAGAGAGCTGTGTATAAATGAATGCCCGAAAACCTCAATGAACTGAAGCAATGTTGTAAAGAAAAGTGGGCCAAAATTCCTCCAAAATGATGTGAGAGAGTGATAAACTCATACAGAGAATGCTTATTTCAAGTTATTACCGCTAAAGGTGGTTCTATAAGCTATTGAATCATGGGGTGTATTTAGTTTTTCACACATGGCTTCTCATTTTGGCTTTGTTTTTGTTTAATAAATAATGACATGATGGAATCTGTTGTGTGTTTTTTAACACTTGGTTAGATTGAAATACATTTAGAACCTAGTAAGGGCCTAAAGATTTTTATTATGTCATGATTTGTAAAACCCTAGAATTGAAAGATGTAGTACTTTCTTTTTCCCATGAGTGTAGCACAGATTAGCCACTCTTCTAGCCACAAGAGACAAACTTCAGTCTTCAGGATCATTTTGATTTTATTTTTAATTTTTTATTGCAGGTTAGTTATGATTGGGTCCAGACAAAGATTAAGTAAAGATGCAGCACAGCAGTAATGGTCACTCACAGTCATTCTATCTAAATTCTTCTTCTCCTCACATGAAAATGTATGTACATAATAAATGTTCTGTCACCACCTACTGTTGAATACATAGGACCCAACACTTCCCCTTTATGTAAGAATGATACCATGTAAGAATGCAGCAAACAACAGAACATATTGCTAGAAATAAAATGGTCATTAGAAAGAGTGCATTACCTTAGCACTTCAAAGATCAATAGCAATATGTACCCTGATGCATAACCTTTAGTACTGCAAATATCAATAGCTATATGTACCTTAACAGTTATTGGACATATAAATGGACATAGGAATAGAAAATAGAGTATGACATTTAACACTAAAAAAGTAAAAAAAAAAAAAATCCTAATTAAAACAGAGCAAAAGCTCAACAATCTGAAGTATCTGTTTACAGAGGAGGACAAAGTACTCACATTCATTACTTAAGTGAAAGTACAGATACCACTGCTCAAATGTTACTCCAATACAAGTGAAAGTCATACAGTAAAATTTTTACTTAAGTTAAAGCACTGAAGTACTTGCTTTTAAAAATACTTAAGTATTAAAAGTACATTTATTTTCACCGCATTGTTGCATTTGGCAAAACACATACTATACCTAATGCCTCTGACTAGCTTGTAGAAGCTCTAGAATACGAAATTGGTAAAATGTTTACATACCTCAATATGTTTGCACAGGTTGGAGGGCGAGTTTTTGTAGGCCATTATATAGTTTGTTTCAGGCAGACACAGCACACAAATAAAACGAAATGAATCTTTAATCCTTTCGGAAAATATAAACATTTTATCAAGATATGACCATGGGTGCGAAAATGGCACCGAAGAATCACCGTCTCTGTCCATCATCTGGCGAAACAATCACGTTTTAGAAAGGGGGAAAACCATCCACTTTTAGAATTAAAAGTAACGAGTAACGAGACCCTTGATTTAAATGTAGTAAAGTAAAAAGTACGATATTTGTCTTTCAAATGTAGTGAAGTTAAAGTCATAAGTTTCCAAAAAAAAAAATACTCAAAAACTCTACTTAAGTACAGTACTCAAGTAAATCTACTTCGTTACTGTCCACCTCTGTCTGTTTAGGTGTAAAAGATTAATATCCAATAGCCAAGTGACCATAAACATTTCAACAGGCTATATTAAATATTGTTTAAGTGTTTATGTTGGAGTGTGTGTTATTGATGTAAGTGTAACTGAAAGAGTGTGCTTAAGTTGCATAGTCTTGGAGCCAGTTTGGAGGCCTTCTGACATGTTCAAGGGTTGCATGAGTGTTCATGGTATCAGGAGGGTCAGGCTCAACAACTGGGAGGAGGTCATCACTCAGTATATTCTGTGGCAAGCTCATGAATATCTCAAGTGAAGCAGGTACATGGCATTTGGCTAGATGTGATGCATGCCATTTCTTACCGTCAGACAACAGATAAGTGCTTGGGCCAACTTGCTTTCTTAACTCCAGCAGCTGGGAATAGTGCAACATGAGTAGGCTTCCAGACGCACACAAAACTGGAATGTGTGCTTCATGGCTGGATTGAGCATATGAATTCATTTTAGACTGTTTGGAGGACACTTTCTGATGAAGCAAATCAGTGTCATTGCTTGTCAGAAGTGGGAAAGGATGTGAAGGTGTGTGCACATCTTTCTTCCATGCAGCAGCTTAAATGGAGAGGGCCCGATAGTGGCATGTGGAGTGGAACCGTACATCTGGTAGAATTCTGTAACTGTAGGTTTTGCAGGAAAGCAGACTGTATGGATGCTTTAGGACACAGTGGAAGCATTCAACTACTCCATTAAATGCAGGGTGCTAAAATGCAGAACATATGTACTTCATGTCACAATCTTTCAAGAATGCAGCGAATTGAGGTCCATTGTCTGATACAATGGTTTGTGGGTTATCCAATCTGCTGAATACAGATGTAAGAAAAGTATTGATAGCAGGATCTCTGAAAGCTACCTCAGGCTACTTATTGTGGTAGCCAATCAGTGGGAGAGAAACCTGGCAGTGTGGAATAGCAGTCTTTAATAGGCCAACCACATCAATGCCTAGCTTCTCCCAAGGCGCTGGAAAGTTCACTGGTTGTATGGGGTGCAGCAGAGGGAGCAGAGGTCATGTCTGAAGACTGGCACAGTTAGCAGCTCTTAATCTGTGTGTTCACAAATTCATCTACCTGCAGATCTACCTTGCTACCACTTGTAGACTTCACAGAGCTGCAGTTTGGTTCTCGGGGTGCCTTTTTTGACCTTTGTGAGCCAGGCCAACCAAGGTGTGATGCAGTGTGACAGAAGTGATGAGTCAGACAGCATGGCCAAACTCAAACTCAGGCTCAGTTACATTCTCATCAGTATCAGCAGGCAGTGGCAGATGGTAAAGGCAGTTAGTTTTGTTTTTCTTTTACCTAGGAAAGTAGGCAACATCATAAGTGAAACACAGCAGTCATGCTGCCCAGCATCCAATATGCATACTAGCACAGTTGGATCCTTTAGTAGTCATGAAAGTGGTCAGTACACTAATCTTTGACCCCACAAGTAGGTTTTCCATTTCTCTACAGCCCACATCCATGCAAGGACTTCTTTCTTAACTGTTGAGTATTTGCACTCAGCAAGAAATCAGAGTCCTGGAAGTGAATGTGACTATACGCTTAATGTGATTGGACTGGATCTGAGAGAGAATGGCACAGTAGCCGTAATCTGAAGTGTCAGTGGAGACGATTGTAGGGAGGCCAGGGTAGAACAGTGCTATTGCTGGACTGTGCACTAACCACTCTTTCACAGTATCAAAACTGCACTGTGTGTCCTCTGTCCTCAGTTATGAAGTGGATCCACAACAGTAGCACAGTTGGGAATGAACATGTTGTACCATGATAAAGTCCCAAATATGACCTTAACTTGCATGCATCAGTAGGAGCCAGAGTATGTAGAACAGCAGCAATGTGACCCTCGTGTGGTTGAATTCCTTCTGTGGTCACTGTATGCCCAGAAAAACACACACCTGGGGTCTCATTTATACCCGTTGCGTACGCGCAAAATGGGACCTAAAAGATGCACACGCCTGTTCCTACTCAAACGCTGCAATCTATAGAAAACATACGGCAGTATGAGTGCATATGTACGCAAACTCTGACCCATGTGTGCGAGCCTTTTGGAGAAAAAAAAAAGGCAACCACGGGTGAAGTGGCATCAGTACATATATAATAATTCCTTGTGCTAGTGAGACATACACCGTACATTTACTTTCACATATTCATAATAGTGAATAAATATATGTAGAATATATAATCCAAGTCAAATCTTAACATAGTCTATACACTTTTAATCTATATGCAATAGCTGTTGAAATGTAAATGGATAAGTGGTGGTCGTGATTATCACGTTCATTTGGACACGGTGTGAAACAACCAGTCTGATTGCTGAAAACACATAAATACCACGATCACATTCGTGCGTAACGTAACATAATGGATGCACTGGCATTGTTAGAAGATTATGCCAAAGGCAGAATTAGAAGAGAACGGGTGTTAAGGGACCATGAAGATATTTTGGGCAATGATGATGACTGGCTCATAAGCCGATTTAGATTACCTAGATATGTGTTTTTGGAGCTATGTGCTGAACTGGGTCCAATGTTAGAGAGACCAACCCGAGAGAACCGCGCAATCCCGGTACAAATACAGGTACTGATGACCCTGGGGTTCCTTACAACTGGCTGTTACCAGCGGGAATTAGCCGACAGATATATGTTATAATTAACAATAAACCATTACATTGAAATGAAATTTCAGACATGCAAAGGAGTGCAACAATACTAATCAAGGAGCACTCCAAGTTCCTTTACTGTTTAGAGCAGGCAGGTGTTGAATCTTCACATTGTCACTGACATTTTTGTGTTGCTAATTACCTATAGCTTAAATTCCATCAGGAGCTACCTTATAAATGTTTCTTTCCATGGGAACCAACAAGCTCATCCCCTTCTTGCTGTGAAAGCATCCATAATGATTGATGGAATCACCATCACAAATGTAGAAGTGGATGTACCACAGGTTCTGCAGTGTCTGCTTGAGGCATTTTTATTGTTTTGTGTGGAGTACCATGAACAAATAAAACACACACTCTCATTTATAAGACATCATTTGTTCAAAATAGGACACAATAAGAAAACATATAATCAGCTTTCACAATGAATGATGAAATTGTTGTAAATATGTTCCAGAAAGTGTTTGCCAATATTAAAAGTCTAGAGCCAGTTTAGTGTTTTTTTCTGGTTACATTGCCCAGTGATATTTTAACATTTACATTTTGTTTTATTATTTAATTATTTTTTATATTTCAAATTTAAATTGCAATTCATTTGTTGTGCTAATATAGTAGTATTTTAATAACGGTATGCATGGAATGTTTTTGTTTATTTGAATATTTTTTATTTTGTAATGTAGCCTCTGATTTATTATATTATTATATACTAAGGTCAAACAGAGCTAAAAGGGTGAATCACACCCTAGGAGCCTGACAGACCTTCTGTAACATCCTCAAAGACCCTCACACTTCAGCTAATTGGAGACAGACCCTCTGTGGTCACCTCCTTGCTCTCTCTCTCGCTCCTTTATCAAAGGACAATTTACGATAGAAGAAACCGTCACCTTGGTGCCATGGGCCATATGGCCCCAAGATGTGCTGCACAAGTGACCTTGAGTTAAACTCAAATTGATCCCAGGGAGGACAGCAGAGTTCGTGGATCTCACAAACCACAGACTGGTGAATTTTTAGTGAACCCTGGAACTGGAAAGTATGCTAGGGTCCAAAACCATACCACATCCGTCCTCAACTCAATACAAGTATGTACTCAACATGAATGCTCTGCAAGCTTCACAGAGCCCAGAAGCAAGGCTGAACTGTGTGAGAAGCCGGGCTGCTCTGATATCCCAAGAATCCATCCTCAGTACCATGGGAGTAGTCCAGGTGACAGACTCCCTGAACCTTAATTGAACCCATCTTGGTACCACCAGGACCGAAGGAGAGCCATCAG
Organism: Synodontis membranacea; assembly: GCA_025674565.1. Classification (NCBI taxonomy): domain Eukaryota; kingdom Metazoa; phylum Chordata; class Actinopteri; order Siluriformes; family Mochokidae; genus Synodontis; species Synodontis membranacea. The sequence continues at coordinate 20,011,139 of JAOVYU010000001.1, read as the reverse complement.
TCGAACCCCAAGCACAACTAGTCAAGCAGAAGGGATTTGACCAATCTTCTCCAACTCCTGAAAGTGTACCTAGACCAATATTTCACAGACAAGCTAAAGTCCTTCAGAAAGAAAAAGGACCGCAATAATGAGACACCCATTATGTGACAGACAGTCCCTGACAGGACTCTCAAGACAGAAATTGGGCGTGGAGACTGAAACCACAGTCTTTCTTCAAGTTGTATTTCTTTACTTTTCTGGCCGTACAGACTGACTGGGGCGAGGCCGGCCTCCGTACACCGTTCTACGAGGGACTCCACGTATTAAGGACGAACTAACCAGGAGTCGCGTCTTTGCCCCCACCGCTGCTCGGCTCAAGGCACCGCCCTCATCGTCACTAAGCTCTCTGTCTCCGCCCAATGACCGCTCAGGAGCTGGGGAACCCATGCAACTAGGATGCACCTCCCTGACCGTCGAGGAGAGACAGCAGCGCCATAAAGAGCTGAAGCTCTTAGTCACCTCTGTCTCCTCTCCAACCAGCATTCTTGGCCACCCCTGGCACTACACCGAGCAACATTGCCACTGGCACCCCCCGGGATGCATGTACCATGTAGATGACAAGGTATGGCTCTCCACCCGTAACCTCCATCCCCACACTGAATCCAGAAAGGTCACTATCCGCTGCATTGGACCCTACCGCATCAGCCATTGGATAAATCCTGTCACCTACCGGCTCCTGCTGCCTGCCTCCCTCCAGACCCACCCTGTCTTCTACACCTCTGTGCTCAAGCCCTTCACCACCTCTCCTCTGGTCCCTGCCACCCCCACTCCTCCCGCTCACCTCACATCATCGATGGTAGTCCCGCCCACACAGTCCATCACATCCTGGACTCTCAGCCTCGTGGCCAGGGCATGTAATACCTGGTCGACTGGGAAGGCTATGGACCCGAAGAATGCACCTGGATCCCAGTCGCTTCATCTTGGATCACAATCTCATTAGGGACTACCGGACTGGGTCCATCTGGTGACGGTCCTGGAGGGGGGGTGCTGTCACGCACACCGCTCATGTGACCGCACGAGGATCTGGAAATAATCGCGGCACTGGAATATAAACACGGATCCGCCATCTTGTTCGGCACTCTGTCATTATTATTATGACCCAGCTCCTTACCTCATCGCTCATCGTATTCATAAGTACTCACCTCTTGATGCTTTCTCATTCCTTCGGTGTGTGTTTTCTGAGCACGAATTTTCTGGTGGGGATTCCTACTCTCTTCCGAGAGAGCTCGCATATTAAATCGCGTGGTAATCCGGCTCACTCGCGTGTCACCAGTCACCAGTGAATACCATTTCCATGAAAGGGTGTAAATGGTCTGCAACAATGCTTACAAGTGTCTCAAGGGCCAAGATATGAGTCATAAATATTAAATATAATATTTATGCCTTGCATAAATATTCACCCCCTTGACGTTACTACATTTTTTTTTTTATATAGATCCTGACATTTTTGTCCTTCATGCATAGCAAAGTGTCTCAAGCTCTGTCAGAGTCTCTTTCAAATTAAAATTTTATTGGTCACACACAACCATACCCAGAACAACATGTTGTAAAACGTTTTTTATAACTGCCCAGTGATTGTTACTTTGACATTGGTACGTGTCAAAGTAACATCCACATGGATGGCAGGACCCAAGGTTTCCCAGCAGAACATTACCCAAAGCATCACGCTGCCTCTGCCAACTTGCCTTCTTCCCACAGTGCATCCTGGTGCCATGTGTTCCACAGGTAAATGACACACATACACACACACCTAGCCATCCATGTGACGTAAAAGAAAACATGATTCATCAGACCAGGCCTCCTCCTTCCAGTGCTCTGTGGTCCAGTTCTTTTGCTAATGTGCCTATTGTTAGTGCTTTCAGTGGTGGACAGGGGTCAGCATGGTCACCCTGACTGGTCTGCGGCTATGCAACAAACTGTGAGGCACTGTGTATTCTGACACCTTTCTATCAGAACCAGCATTTTATAGATACTGACCACTGCAGCCCAGGAACACCACACAAGAGTTGTAGAGTTGCACAAATACTTACACTTGCCCATTTTTCCTATTTCTAACACATCAACTTTGAGGACACAATGTCCTATTGCTGCTTAATATATCCCATCCACTAACAAGTGCCATGATGAAGAGATAATGTTATTCACTTCACCTGTCAGTATTCATAATGTTATGCCTAATCGGTGTATGTACTATGTACCAAGCTAAACACTCTGATCTATTAAACTAGGATATGGTTTTGATCAAGGCTACTTGTAAATAACTCTGGAAAAGGGCAAATGCTAACTTCTGTTCATTTACTTATAATGATCATTGCCAAATGGAATGTAAATGCGTTGCTCTTTTTTCATCTGTAAATATACACTGACGTTAAACTCTGTCTTAAAGAACCTGGTGGTTGTATATACAAAACAGCTTGTGGTGTGGGTACCCACTCTAATCTTGAAATGCTCCACTCTCTGACACTCCTACTCAAGTGTGAAATGTTATTAATCTCTTGCATATTTCATCCTGGAGGGATAAGAGGATAATGTAAGAGTGGCAGACCATAGCCAATTACAGTGCTTCTGAGAGCATTGCTGAAAAGCATGTGGCATCCCATTTAGTTTTGGAAGAGGCCTGTTTGATTTTTTTTTTGAAGTTATCAGTGAATGTTTGTGTATATTTGGTTTTGCCATTCATCTATAAATTTGCCACAGCATCTTTCTGTGTACCCATTTTAACACCATGACCACATTACCTGATCATTGTTAGTTTCTCTTATTTATACTTATGCCTTTGTTTATGTTGTTTGTGTTTTGCCTGGAACCTTTTCTTTGGAACATTTTGGAAACGTTGCCTTGTACCACTGCTTCAACATGATCCGGTCTAACATTTTCTGACCTAAAAAAGGCCTGTTTAGTGGATACAGATTGTGGATTTCTTTGTGTTGAACCTGACTGCCTGTGATTTGAAGTTCCAGTGGATACATGTATGAGGCTAGGGCTAGGGTTGAAACTTGGAAGCAGTAAATCAAACATTAGACAGAATGTCAGAGATAAAATAATGGTAAATTTTGGTAAACTAATGGTTTACTTTCTCCAAATATCCATGTGGGGTTCGACAGGATGTAAATTCACCAGAACCCTAGCCACAGTAAAGTGGCTGAAACGAAATGACTAAATATTTGTCTTAACCTGTATATGAAGGTCTTTCAAGAATGGCCCTAACATGTAAGGTCAGTCTACCTAATGAATCTAAGGCATCAGTAACCAACAGATATACCATCTCACAGATGGGCCATGATCTATATTCCACATCAAGAAGAAAAAGAGGATTATCATTCACCAAATCTAATCATGAATAAATATTTGACCTGCTACTTGAAAAAGGCTTTTGGCTCTTGAAGCCATGTTCCCCCTGTTGATTATAATCACATTTTCTAACTCCCTTTGTTTGGTTTGTTTACTCTCTTGTTCTGTCTCTTTCTTCCCTAATTGCCTTGTAGTTTAAAGTTGTTACCAAGGGTGTTTTTTTTTTTTTTTGATATTTGAGCCGGCTTATGATGTATAAGTGGAAATATTTTGTCTATTTGGGCCCAACCCCCCATCCACAGTGCTGAGTGAAATTACTATTATAGGATGGATAGGATAGGATATACTATTAGTACATATTTTATCAATATAATATAATGTATATTATTATCATATAATATAATATTAAGGGCAAAATGTTTGCGGGCACCTGACCACAAAGTTGTAAGCACACAATTGTCTAGAATGTCCTTATCTGCTGTAGCTTTAAGATTTCCCTTCACTTGAACTTAGGGACCTATCCCAAACCTTGGGCCTGACTTTAACCCTGCTGAACACCTTTGGGATTGAATTGGAATGCTGACTGTGCACCAGGTCATCTTGTCTGCCATTAGTGCTTGACCTTACTATTGCTCTTTTGGCCGAATGGGCAAATTACAACAATCAGTGCTTGGACACTCCACAAAGCTGAACTTTGAATTGAATAGCGACAAGAAGAAAACCATTACACGATTGAAGGTTTAAAATATAGGTACAGAGCCCCTAAAGGGACATGGTCAAAAAATCCTTTACAGTTTCTTACAGCACAAAAAAACCTACAGCACAAGAAACTTACAGGTGTGCCCACAAAACACACATGCATAGTGTTGTGAGTATTATATTTGTCAGGATGATCTTTATCAGTGGGGAATGGGAATGCAGTCAGGGTTGTAGGCAAGATATATGGAGACAACTTTAATCTTACAATAAAACCTATTCCAGCCTGAAACAGCCATACAACCTACATTGCTTTGAATATATCCATTTTATGCTGTATCTATAAATATTTATCATTATATATTATATAACTGCAACTTCCTCGGCTTGATGTTGCACCGCATTGTATTGCACACACTGCTACACTTTATTCCACATATAGTCCATACTTTCTCTACCATATATCTTATGTTAGATGCTTTATATTATATTTTTCTTTTTCTACTTGTATGCAAGCAATTTCTGGTTTTATGTCACTGGACAGTAATAAAAAACATTGTACCACACGCTGTCCTGGGTATGGTTGTGTGTGAACAATAAAATTTGAACTTGAAAGAGACTATGACAGAGCTTGAGACATTTTGCTAAGCATGATTTACAAAAATGTCAGAATGTAGATAAAAAATGTAGTAACGTCAAGGGGGGTGAATATTTATGCAAGGGATAAATATTATATGTAATATTTATGACTCATATCATGGCCCTTGAATCACTTGAATACTTTTTGACATGAACAAGGTTTGATCCACTCTCTTGAAGCAGTTCAGAGTTTAAATCAGGAATGTTCAAATTATTCTCATGATGTTCAGTGAAACTTTGAATTTCACTCGAGCTCATTCTGTCAGAGCTGGAGATTTCCAGCATTTCAGTGCATTCCATAGTAGTGGGTTTGAAAGATGAGCCTGGGAAACATAGATATACAGGCTTGTTATAAAACAATACAAAATACAAAATACAAAAAGTCATTAGTTATTGGACACTGCTCAACCTGTGTTATCTGCCTTATATGGATTCATGATCAAGCTGCACATTTCAACAAATCAGAATGAACTGGTGAACAAATCTGAATGAATCACTTAATTGTATAGACTGACTCAAATAACCAAACAGGCTAAAAAAAATGTAATCTGTAATGGCTTTTTTTTGGTCTAAATTATGTTAGTGTAACATACTAAAAACCTGTTAAAAATTACATATCATGTATGCCCTGATTTTGTACATCAGGACAGATTTTATGTTGGAGAAGCCTCCTCTCTATACCCACAGGCTGGCATTGATTGCAAATTACACAGAACTGTAATCAGTTATAATTAATTAATTAATTAATTAATTATAAGGATTTTATTGTTTCTTACACTGAGTGTGCTTTAATATATGTTCATGATGTACTCCAACCCAGCTCCTTCTTCTTAAATAGCAAGTCATATTCACCAGTGATTCAACCTCAAATCGCAGTTTTTGTCCTATTTACAGTTGTGTTGGAGCTCTGTCTGTGTGTGTGTGTGTGTGTGTGTGCGTGCGTGCGTGCGTGCCTGCCAGGCAGAGTTGTCAGAACTCGTCACAGTGATGTGAACATGTAATGGATGAGCCACTAGCACTTGTTTTCTTTTTTCTTCCCAACTGCTCTTCCTTTTCTCCTGTCTCCCAATTGTAGGATACTCCAGATGCCATAATATTTATGGATGAATTGAGAAATAAATCTAAATTACATAAATAGGTTAATAGAGTTGGGAGGAATTGAGAAATAAATCTAAATTACATAAATAGGTTAATAGAGTCGGGAGGAAACACATTTCCCAAACGAAGTGCAGATCAAAAGACTGATTACCTTCATCAATATTGTAGCTCATAACTAGAGTGGCAGAGAACATTTCTATCAAAGAGCAAAATGAAAAACACACTTGAAAATTTACCATTTGAAACTGGGTCAAGCAACCAAAATCAATGAAATATGAGTGCAACTAGCATCTCCCCTCATTATATAATCATTTTTTTTACATCTCAGTGTTGTCACGTTCTACTAGGAAGTGAACATGGAGGATGGGCGTGTGTGGAAATAGGTTGGACACAGGAGCAGGAAACAGGCGAACAGAAAGAAGGTTTTAACTTAAAGGAAGGGTCTTTATTAAACGCCAAAACTAGGCAACACAAAGCTGGCAGAGAAATGCGCGGCATAAGAGAACAAACTAAGGCAGGGGTAAAACCTCAAAAGGGAGCCAATCTTAAGACCAACATAACTCTTAGATCAACGTAGGTGAAACGGAAACAGAAAAAAACAGAGGCTAGGCAAAGATCTTAAACAAGGAACTGGCACTCTACTAAGAACAGGAACTTCACTTTAAGCTTAACAGAGAAAAGAAAATAGTATTATAAGCAAAACTAGGCCTGTTTAATCTAGGCTCTAGAACAGACAACCACAGAAAAAAGAACTGAAATTTGTATGAACTGAAATGAACTACAAAAAAACCCAACTTATTAAAAGGTGCAATGTTTCAACATACAGATAAATTAAAGGAGAAAAAATAAATAAATAAAGCCTACAGAACATCTTTAATGCACCTTGGCATACATGTATCTGGAAGGGATGAACATCATTATTACAAAAGGTATACAATTTGGTAGATAGATTAAGTTTTCAGATTTATTTTTCTTTGCTGAGCAGGAAGCTAGTGAATGATTGTCAGCCAATTTATCATGGTTGTAAAAGCTGTACACAGTTACACAGTTATTAAATTATTTTGTCAGAGGGCTTATGGTCAAATGAAAAGATTTGGGAACTCCTTTCACCCTGAATAATAATGTACAGTACTTTACTTTCAACAAAAAAAGATAACAGTAGTATGTCTTTCATTTCCTAGGAACATCTGAGTGCTGGGGTGTTTTCTGAACAAAGAGTTTTAGTGTAGCAGTATTTAGTTGTATGAAATGAAATCAAATGTGAAAAACTGGCTGGGCAAAAATTTGAGTACCCTTGTAATTTTGCTGATTTGAATGCATGTATCTGCTCAATACTGATTACTTGCAACACCAAATTTGTTGGATTAGCTCGTTAAGCCTTGAACTTCATAGACAGGTGTGTCCAATCATGAGAAAAGGTATTTAAGGTGGCCAATTGCAAGTATTATAGCTAGCCTGATAACACTATCTGGCTTGTGCCAAACATTTGGTTTTAATAAAAACACACACCAGAGGCTTGTTATAATTAAAAAATATATATTTTTTATTCTCAACATTGTGATCTATCCAGAATTAGTGGATTTAGGTATAATTTGTGCAATCTAATGGGAAAGTGGATGATAGTGCAGTTTAATAAAATGCTTGTGAACAGATTCAAAACGTAGTCATAAACAGGCAATGTTCAGGTGATCAGCAAACAACAAAAATTAGGCAAGACAAGGGGCAAAAAAAGAGAAAACCAAAATAAGAAAAACCCAGAAAAACAGTACAGGACAATCTGCAATATTCTTTGCATTTGATTTGTAATATTATGCTTTTGCAACACTCATAGAGCTTATTTTCTGTATCTGATAATTTTGTTGCATTATATCAAAGTAGTTTACATTGTGCATATTTTGGAAGAATTAATCTAGAATATTTTGTAAGCAAAAACAATGTTTTCCCGAATTGTGTTCCTCAGGTAAGCGACACACATGCACCCGGCCATCCACATGAAGTAAAAGAAAACAGGATTCATCAGACCAGGCCACCTTCTTCCATTGTTTGTGGTCCAGTTCTGATGCTCATGTGCCCATTGTTGGCACTTTCGTTGGTGGACGGGTCAGCATAGGCACCCTGACTGGTCTGTGGCTATGCAGCCCCATACACAACAAACTGCGTTGCACTGTGTATTCTGTCATTCTATCAGAACCAGCATTAACTTCATCAGCAATTTGAGCTACAGTAGCTCATCTGTTGGATCAGACCACAGGGGCCAGCCTTCACTCCCCATGTGCGTGAATGAGCCTTGGCCGCCCATGACCTTGTCGTCGGTTCACCCCTGTTCCTTCCTTGGGCCACTTTTATAGATACTGACCACTGCAGACAGGGCACACTCCACAAGAGTTATAGTTTTGGAGATGGTCTGACCCAGTCATCTAGCCATCACAATTTGGCCCTTGTCAAACTCACACAAATCCTTACGCTTGTCCATTTTTCCTACTTCTAACACAGCAACTTTGAGGACAAAATGTTCACTTGCTGCCTAATATGTGCTAATATATCCTAACAGTTTCCATGGTAAAGAGATAATCAGTGATATTAACTTCACCTCTCAGTGGTCATAATGTTAAGCCTGAATGGTGTATATAAAATATTGGTGTATATAAACTGAAACAAACAAACAAACAAACAAACAAAAAAACCAAACAACAACAACATATGTTATATATGTGTATGTATTTTTAAAATTATTATTGCCTGTTATTTTTGTTGTACTGGTCCCCTAAAATTGCCTTGACATTTCAGAGGTATCCAGATAGTGACCTGTTATTACCATTCAATTGGGTTGAAGTTGGGTTGCAACAGATGACAGATGTCATTTTGTCTTTTGGTTTTTCACTTAAACTGCTCTTTTATACATTTTTTTAAGTACAAAAGTGTTTCAACTCTAAGAAAAAGGTTTTCTTTTGTCCAAGATGAGGCAGAAACTGACAAATGGAATGGGCCATGTGGGGTTTGTGAGAGAAGGTGGCATTGATTGACAGGGGAGAGAGAATGCCATCCCTCCTATACACAGCACAGCCAGTCTTGCTCTCTTCCACTACCATCCATGGCATCTTCAGGGTTCAAGCTCCCACTGACAGGATGAGCACTTTTCTGTTGCTCATACAGTTCTCTTACATAAAGCTATGTAAAAAATTTTAAACTCTCATGTAATGTCAGAACTTTATAATAAGTCAATGCATAATCAATACATGCTAATATTACATTTTAATCAACAAGATCATTGTAAACAATAGAACATAGTTATATTATCAGAACATAGAAGATATAATATTACCAGTGTTTCTTTTTAATTGCTGTATCTCTGGGACCAGAAGGTTATATATTGAGTCAGTTAAAGCCAAGGGCAATGACCTCACACGTCCAGAGCCGCAGAGCTGACAAGTCACTGACAATGTCAACTGATGACTTTCCATCAGGCAGGGTGTATTTGCCAAATGTATGCTACAAAACTAGTGTCACTTTAAATTAGCAGTAGTCTTACAGAAAATGCATTGGTTCAGTATGAGATGAGGTTGGGTATAATAAAAAAGGATAGTAACAAAAATAATGCTGTTGTACTGGGTTAATATTTACTGTGAAACGCAACGTCAGCACTCCTTTTTTTCTCTGATTAAGTTCAGTTGCACTTGCTGCTGTCAAATAAATACACCTTTTAAGAAGCATTCATAATTTCTGAAAATTATTTATTACCAAGTAATAACATAACAAATTTGATCAAATTTAGTGTTAATTTCGTCAGAGGAGAGAAGAGGAAATGTGTTCGTCAACGACCCTCTTTTCCACGACTAAGACGAGACGATGACGAGACTGCACCAATGTTCTAAAAATACTGACTAAGACTGTGT
>JAOVYU010000001.1:19927433-19939468 GCA_025674565.1 Synodontis membranacea | reverse complement strand
TAAAGTGTTGCGGTTTTTGCAGTGCCATGCATCACACATTTTGAAATTCTCCATATGTCACCTGTTAGCCTCCACAAAAAATGCCAAAATGGTCTTGAATGGTTTCAGTCTGAGGTTCAGCCTTTTAATGAACTGATTATGCAAGGTGCGCAGGCGCTCTTGCCATTATTAGCCCTAATCATGTGAAAACTCATCGTTAAATCGACTTGTCAGAAATGGTAGGAAGAAGAAGAGATTTGAAAGAATGAACCAAATAGCTTTCACTCTCATCGCTGACCCACACCTCTCAATTCTAGTTCCCGCTCCACTAACGCTAGCATTGCCTGCAGTCCAGAGCTCATCAACCTAATAACACACTCCAATGAGCCGCTGTGCAACTGTGACAAGCCATGAAGCCGAACACGATTTAGAGCAGGACTCTTGCGAGACAGCATACTATGTATGAGATATGTTTGAATCAGATACCTTGACATTAAAGAATAGGAAAACTAATGCTTTCAAAATATGGAGAATAAGCAGAACATGTATAAAGACTCCATGACTGGTCGTCAAACAGGGTTGCCATAGATACAGCCATGTGTTACATGAGATAGAATTGTTCTTTCTTTTAGTATTTACATTTTAGAATTTTTAAGAAAAGCATTACAATTGTGGTCAAATATATCTTCTGGACACGGAAGCCACAACCATGGAGACCATGATGGCCTGTGGTCCATGGTGATGGTGGGTGAATCACAGTGCAGAGGCTGGATGCAAGTGCAGGAGCATTTACAGTGCAAATGTAAATACAAACAAAAGGGACATTAACTTAAGTTTATGACTGGAAACTGAAACAGAAACATGGGAATACAAGACAGAGTATAGGCTTATCAAAAACACAAGAGCAACAAGAAACTAGAAAATGACACAAAAATACCCGATAGCATGTGTGGATATCTGACAAAAATACTAGATAGAACACAAAGTACATTTAATGAGAGCATCTATCACAAACACAACAATAGAGCATTAATGACTTATGCACCTCAGAGCACGAGAGTAAACAAGTGCTCATCAGCTGGTATTCGAGCCACGTGAAGCTGCTCAGGCCACTTGGGTGTGCATCCCATGGCATTAGAATCTTAACAGCTTTAACAACAGCTTGAATTCTGTCCATTATAAATTCTGTCCATTTACAGGCATGATAGATCAACTTTATATATTTTTCACATTCTGAAATATCTTCTGTGTGATTCATTATGTATCTCTAGAGAGGAAATCTATGCATGCCCCAGCTGTCACTAAGATGGATCGAACACATTACTAGAGCATTTATTTTACCATGAAGCCCGTTTGTTTTTATTGGGCCACAGAGACATAAATGTCAATGGTGGGCAGATGGGGGTTTAACGGCAGGATATGGCCAATCTGTAATCTATAATATTTCATATTTACATGTGTAGCACTGCAGTGTGCTGTCGTGTGATTGATGTGCACTTATAGAAGGCTACATTTCCCATGATTGATGTCCATAAAAATGTACAATGTACATGCCAAAGAAGAGGAGCTGTATCAGCCACCAATTTGATCATATAACTGTATTAACCAGTTTTTGTGGCTTTACAGACATTAAGCTGTCTAATTCCAGCTAAATGAGAAGATTTGTGCTCCTTTTACATTTTAATGAAAAGAAAACATTTTTTAATCAACAGAACCCTCTTCTAAAAGTCTAGTGCATCTCAAAAAAAATTTTTTTTTTACATGTAAGCTAAAACGTGTCAAGCATTTCTCTGTTTTCATTTTGATTATGTTTCTTCATGGCCTACAGCTCAAATAAAATCAAATAAAAACATGTCAAATTATGACAGTTTCTGAGTTTGAGTAAATTACCATTTATACAGTGCAAATACCATGTATCACACACAAGGTATCGCTAGAAAATTGACTGAAAGGGAAAAAATGTGTTGGGAAAAGGGGCACGAGCAACAGGGATGACTGCAGCCTGGGGAGGGATTGTCAAGAAAAATCAATTCAAGAAAATGTCTTCAGGAAAGGGAGAAAAACTGTCACATTCCTAATATCAAGCTACTCCTGAACCAGAGACAACATGAGAAGCATTTCATGATATTAAAATTGTTTAGATGAACTAGTAAATGCTTTATCTTGGTCATGGATGGATGGATGCTGGATAGATGGATTCTTTAATGTCCCCAGGGGGGGGATAATCATTTTCAAACATCACTCCATGTTCCACAGCAAATGATTGCGGCACATTCCACATGTAACACATTTAACATAACATACGGCGGCACAAGAGGCGCAGCACATATATAATGTAACATTTAATGTGCAATATATATTCCTAACCCCACACAGCAAAAATTGCATATGACATATGACACGTAGTATACAGTATATTCCCACCCCCACACATCAACACATACAGGTAGGCTCAACATCACTTGTAACAGAAAATACATAGCAGACAAGTGAAAATGCCGGATCTGTACACAGGTTTTTTCAGCACTGTGATGGTGGTGACTGTTGAAAAGAGTTTCTGTCCAGTTTAGTGCCGTGTATCTATGGCCAGAAGTATGGGTGCCATTTGTTAAGCTTCCTTATATTAGTTCTTGCGGTGTAAATGTTAAATCTAAATCTAAATGTTAAATCTAAATGTTACATGTAAATCTAAATGTTGCACTCTAAATGTTTAGAGGACCTTGTATGTGTAAATATACTTGGCCAATAAAGCTGATTCTGATTCTGATTCTGATATGTAAATTGGTCACGCCTCCGCAATTACTACTTCAAACGGCTTTGCATTTATTGGTAGCATCGAACCGTTTTAAATCTCACTCTCACTCACTGTCACTCTATACCTTATACACTTATCCGTTGTGGATCACGGGGATGCTGGAGTCAATCTCAGCTGACAACAGGCACAAGGTGGGGTACACACTGGACGGGTCGCCAATCCATCGCAGGGCCAACACAGAGACATTCACAATCACGTTCAACACAACTGTTCACAATCACATTCACGCCTATGGGCTAATTTAGTGCAGCCAATCAACTCTTTAGTGATTAACACATTACTAGCTGCTAGTGCTGCTAATGGTTGTCCAAGAAGGTGGCTGTTTGGAAGAGTAACATTCATGGCAAATGTAATATCCCTGAGGGATATTGAAAGAAATTAAAGTGTTAAATACTTAAATTGGACAATTTTGAATGTTTACACACAACAGTTGCAATGTGTACAAAAACAGATGTGGTCTGGATGCTAAGCTAAAGCCTTGGGAATCATGCATCTCTGCTCTGGCTAGTGCCATTTCTTAATATCCTCAACTCACTTTGAGCCCTGCTACCCATGCTTTAATCTTTTTTGATGCCATTCAAGGATACCAGATTTGTCATGACTGTAGCTGAGGAAAATCCACCTTCTTGGACAACCACTAGCAACAGTAGCAGACCAGGAATTGCCATGGCTACTAGCAGCCTGAAATCCTCCAAGGGATTAGGGCATTACATTGCATGCTATTGGTGTAACCCCTTTCTAATCAAAAGTAGTAATCAGAGAGGTGTGACCAATTTACATATCCTCTAAACATTTAGAGTACAACATTTAGATTTCCATTTAACATTTCAATTTTACTTTTAACATTTACATAGAACTAATATGAGGAAGATTAACATTGTTTTATTTAATGAATTTATCTCCAAATACATGAAAATTATGCTGCACGATGGAAAAATGACACCCATTAAAACTCTTTTCAAAATTTTTTTTCCATAAAATTTTCATAAATTTCACCCCATACAGAAGGGAGCAGTGAGAAAATTGATTCAGAGGCGGACAGTGTCGTTTGCTATTGTACATGCAAAGCATGTAATGGCTAAGTCATTTTTGTCTAATAGGCTCATAGTAGGGAGACTGATATTGGCGGCAGTGTGTGTGATTTTAATGAGCTCGTTCTTACTGGTGACAGTTGTATTTGCACAACAGTGGGATATGGGGTCAACATACAGAGCTTTCAGTTTGGGAATGATATATGGTCTTTTGTCTTGTGCATGTTTCTGGATGGCAGTGACATGTTCCTTGAAGCTAATTTTTTTGTCTATGATGACCCCCAAGTATTTTAAACTGCTGGCCTGCCTGAATAGTTGGCCATGGATGTAAGTGTGGTTCAGTCCAGGTAATGATTTTGATGTATAAATAACCAGCTCTTTTGTTTTGTCCTACTAGGTCAGTGTCATCAGTATATTTGTAGTAAATGGTGACAGGTGGTTGCAGTTGTCTTTATAGAGGTTGTACAAAAAGGGTCTGAGGATACAGCCCTGAGCCCTGTTGATATTGTTGTGCCTATTTTCACAGTCTGTGGTCTGTTGTTGGGGAAATTATGAATCCAGTGGATGAAAAATGGGGGAAACTTGAGGTGATGTAGTTTGTTGATGAGATGTTGAAGTTGGACTGTGTTGAACACAGAGCTGAAGTCGACAGAGAGGACTGATGCAAGGTTGCCAGGTGCCTGTAGGTGTTGAAGGATGGAGTGCTGAAGGCATGTCACTGTGTGCTCGTTTGGGTCTGTATGCAAATTGGTATTGGTACAACTTTTTCTGATAGTTGGCAGGATGTGGTGAAGGATTCATTTTTCCGTGTATTTCATAACAATTGGTATGAGTGCAACTGTTTGGAAGTGATTGGGCTTTAAGGGCGGGGTGTTTTAGGGATTGGTGTGATGGTTGAGATTTTCCAGAGAGTGGGTATTGAAACTGTCCTGTTTGACTTCCAGAAGATGGTGTGAAAGATGGGAGAAAGCTCCATGGAACAGAGCTTCAGCACCCTTGATGGGATGCTTTCTGGTCCTTTGCCAGTTTTGTATGTGGCAAGCTGCTGATGGACCTGCTCCTGTGTGAAAGGGGGTTGGGGCCTTGAAAAGGTAAGGCTCAGTTCGAACCAAGCGAAAAAGCTGTTTAAAGTCTTGGCAGAGATTGTTAGATCTGGTGCTGTGAGGTATTCTTGTTTTTATTCCTGCCCAGTTAGTACTTCCAGGGTTTGGAATTTGGGAATCTGGTGATCGTCTTTGTGGTAATAATGCTATTGATCCAAAACGTGATGTAATCCATGATCAGCGATACTCTCTCTCTTAGACTGCCCTGGAAAATTCCCCAGTCAGTGCAGGCAACAGTAATAGTGTGTAATATTGTGTAATAGCATTGTCCGACCATTGAGTCACGTTGTGAGGTTCTGGCTTGATGCATTTCAGTTCTGGTTTGTATTGCAGGAGGAGGAAGACAAAATTGTGGACCAGAAAAACCCAGTGGAAGGTGAGCTAAAGATCTGAAAGCATTGGTTATGTTGCCATACTGTAGCTGAAGTCTGAAATGTTCTCTTTCCTTGAGGGAATGTCCACATACTGTTGGAAGGATGGAAGGAGGGCAAAACATTGTTGAGGCTGCAGTTATATATACCAATCAGGCATAACATTACCACTGACAGTTGAAGTGAATAACATTGATTATCTCTTCATCATGGCACCTGTTAGTGGATGGGATATATTAGGAAGTAAGTGAGCATTTTGTCCTCAAAGTTGATGTGTTAGAAGTAGGAAAAATGGGCAAGCGTAAGGATTTGAGGGAGTTTGAAGAGTCAAATTGTGATGGCTAGACAACTGGGTCAGAGCATCTCCAAAACTGCAACTCTTGTGGGGTGAATCTGGTCTGCAGTGGTCAGTATCTATCAAAAGTGATCAAAGGAAGGAACAGAGGTGAACCGGCAACAGGGTCATGGGTGGCACATGGGGAGCTGGCCCATGTGTTCCGATCCAACAGACGAGCTGGAACTTGTACAGCAAAAAAAGAGTCTCTTCGTGTCGATACACGGCTCTCAGAGTATGTCTGGCTTGAGTGTCTCTAAATAGTTCCAGTGTCTTTATCCACTGAATATATATATATATATATATATATATATATCAGAGAAATAATTAATCCATCAGGGAACACAGCACAACGGGCTTGGTGAATTCAGCTTGTCGTAAGGGTCCACGCCTCCTAAGGGTCTGCCAGCCACACCTGCTTTCTGTCCCAATAAGGGAGATATCACAGGTCCATCCCCAAGTCCATCACACACAGTACATATTTAAAAAGAATTGTACTTACAACGCAGATAAGACACAGGATGGCAGCAAAAACCTGCTGGAGTTGTTGGGGGTGTGTAGCTAAATCACGTAAGTAGATGACAATGTCATGGATGTACACAAAGCAGATCCTCCCAATTAACTCAGCTAATATAGTGTTCATGAGTCTCTGAAATTTGGCTGCGCTGTTTTTCAGATGGAATGGGAGGCGTAGAAATTCGTACTGGTTGTTTTGGGTGACGAACGCAGTCTTTTTTATGCTCTCTGGGTCCATCTCCACCTGCCAGTAGCCACTACGTAGGTCCAAGGTACTAAAATAGACCGCTCCGTGCAGCGATTCGAGAATTTCATGTACCTGGGGCATAGGGAAGCCATCGAGTGGTGTTTTCTTATTTAAGGCACGTTAGTCGATGCATAGAAGAGTTTGTCCTCCTTTCTTTGGTACCAGCACAATCGGCGCAGCCCATGCTGAGGTAGATGAACAAATTACGCCCAAGTTCAGCATCTTCTTTATCTCTTCCTCCACCAGCTGCTGCTTGTGTACCGGGACAGGGCAGGCTGGCTTTCTGACGGGGACTTTATCCACACTGTAAATTCGGTGAGTAATCACGCTTGACTGGCCCAGCTTATCAATACACTGCCGGCGAAGAGGACAGCACCTCTAATATTTGGGGTTTCTGTCCATCGTCGACATCAGCAGCTTCCACCAGAGTTCTCATGTCTTTCTTTACAGACGGCAGAGTGACAGCGAGCAACAGAGAAATAATGGCTTGTGGAGCACTGTCAGACAGCATCATTGGTATGTCGGCATTCGGTAAAGATAGTGAGCGCTGGCCGAAATCCACTCTTATCTGGTGGGCCACTAGAAAGTCGAGGCCAAAGATACATGGAAAACGTAAGTCACAGTCTTTCATAATATAAAACTCATGTTGCAGCAGGTGTCCATTCAGCTCGCATCTCTTTTTCACTTTGCCGATAGCCGTCTGCAGTTTTCCATTAGCAAGTTTAAATGCTTGTCCCTCGGCCGGTAAACTTTTCTCATGCGGAGCTTTGATCCTTTTCCACAGGGCTTCTGACACTAGAGAGAAAGTGCTCCCTGAATCCACGACAGCATGACAGGTGAGAGCATTAAAGCACAGCGAGACAGACAGTATAGTGGGCGGGGCGTTCATTACCGTGAGAGTCAACATTCCAGCTCTAACTTTCTCCTTTCTAGGAGTCGGGTTAGATGGCTGCTTACACCAGTACTCCTTGGCGGCTTGGAGATTCTTTTCTATTAAGGTCCCCACTCGTACCAGCTCACTCACTGTGGTCACTGTGCTGCGCAGCATGCTGGCGATGCGAGGGTTGCAGTTCCGCAGCGTTGCTTGTACCACTTCCCTCTCCGACATCTGCAGCCGCAATCTCAGACACAATGCATGGTATTGGAATGCGAAACTCCGAATCGGCTCGTCTGTTCTCTGTACTCTGTCTCTTAATCTCCTCTCTGCCTCTAGATCGTGGTCCTCACTGAGGAAAGCCCGAAGGAACGCATTTTTAAACTCTGCCCATGATGAAACATTGTTCCTCTCCGCCCTCCACCAGTCCTTAGCTGTATTCTCTAAAACCGACTACAAAGTATGTATAATTTCATTGTTGGTGAGAGGATGTATGGTTAGGTATTCCTCACATCATTCTATGAATGCGAGCGGATCTTCCCCTTCAGTGCTACCAAATCTGGGAAACTCAACTCTCACGGGGCTTCGATATGGAAATAGATAGCTAGAGTTTGTTGGTTGTGTTTTTACATGTACAGGTGTGCAGTCATAGGTGACATTGCTGAGGCGTGTGGGCATAACAGGGGCTAGTATGGTGGAAGATGTGGCAACGGCTGGCGTAGAGGTTGCTACCCGACGGCGAGCGATCTTTGCCCGTAGCTGCGAGTCTCGCCGCTTCATGCACTCCATCAGAGACTCGCCTAAGTCATGTAGCTGCAACTCCACTTCAGTCTTTACAGTACACACCTTCTCTTCCACATAGCGTTTGTTTACTTCCCCCTTCTCTTTCGCATCCCGTCTTGCAACAACAAGCTGTTGTTCCAGGCCTTGAATTCTTTGTAATACCTGTTCCAACCGGCCCATTACCTCTCCTTCCAGATTAGCGACGCTCACCTTGACACAGTTTATTCTGCTGGCCAGCATTACAGAGATGAGGCTGTCTTCTTCGTCCGGCGGAGGCAGCGGCGGCGGAAACGGCTCGTCGCGCAGTGTAATTGACTCGATGCCCTCTTCCTCTTCTCCCGAGTCGACATACAGGCTGCTGATGGTCTCAATCAGCTGGTGGACTGGATCGTGACGGGTGACAAAGGGACCAGCTGTGAAGTCTGGGTCTGGGTCGCGCCCCCCGCTAGCCCCTGCTTCCGCCATAACTAAAGACTTTTTGCGGAGTGTTTAGAGGGGTTTATTGTTGTTAATAAGGAAAGTAAAAGGATGGTCACGCCTACTTTTGTTATTAATTGCACTAAAATAATTACAGTTGTTTGGCCTTATTTTCCCCGTACGGGCCACCACTATAACAAACCACCCAATTCTATATACACAAAAGGGGATTTATTATGGAAAAGGGGGGAACACAAAATCAGACCAATACTTTAGTGCACACCATTCACACTTGCCACCACACACACTATATACACTGTACAGCAAAAAAAAGAGTACATATTTAAAAAGAATTGTACTTACAACGCGGATAAGACACAGGGTGGCAGCAATATATATATATATATATCTGCTCGAGTAGCCTAACAGCTAGCAGATACATCCAAAATAATGCTCTCTTCTTCTCCTACCTCAGGCTTATATAGGCCGTGGAGAAGTACACTATTGCCCCTAGAGGCCAGGTAGTAAAGTGACAGTGGCACCTGTTACAACTGCATTTCATTTTTTCCCTTACACTCAGTGAGCGAAGTGGGTAATCAGCTAGTATTATATATAAAAGAATATGGCAACATATGGAAACATAACCAATGCTTTCAGATCTTTAGCTCACCTTCCACTGGGTTTTTCCTGACCACAGCCAGCATGGTATTAGCCCCTTCAGCTACTAACCTCGCTGCTGCGTTGGTGTTAGCATTGGGTGGGATTTAGACACAAGTGGCAACCACAGTTGGAAATTCCCTAGGGAGGTAAAAGGGGATTAAGACAAGATCAGTATCTCCTTGTCTGGTGTGCAGACCATGTTGTGGACTTTAATGTTCTTACACCATCTGTTATTGATGTTGATGCAGACTGACTGGCCATTTCAACCCTCATGATGGATAAATGATCTGAGAAAAGACAGACCTCGGTGTCTTAGACCTCCTTGTCTAGCCAGGTTTCAGTCAGAGTGATGATGCAGGCATGTTTGAGGACTCTCTCCACCAGGCACTTGGCATGCAGCAGGTCCATTTTGTTCCAATGTGAATGAACATTGGCCAGTATGATGGAGGGAAGAGGGGTATTGAAGGGTTTTTTCATGCTCTTCCTTGTTTGCCCCTTCGCCTTGGTTTAATCTCCAGTGGCAATGTGACTACGGGCTTTGACTACAGAGGAGAGAGGACCGTATCTTTAGGAGTTCCTCATGGCTGTAGGTGAGTGGTTTCTCTTTGTTAGCGCTGAGTTGATGTTGATAAATCCGTAATGTTGTAAATGAGATTCCAAACACTTTGTAAAGACTTCACGACATGAAAAACTAGGCAGGGTAACACAAACAAGATGAGAGACAGAGAGTGAGTCTCACTTCCTAAGAACCAAGGGTACACAATGTACATAGCAGAGCATTCAGGCCATCACTAACTATAAACTTGACTACATCACTTGATTGTGACAGTAACGGCTCACTTCCTGTAGATCATGGTATGAAGTTATCAAGAAGTTCCCAGACGGATGCAAGTGCAGGGTTTGATTGAGGTCTTTTTTTTTTTATTAAAACCAATGTGGCTAGGGGCTAGGCACATGCAGCAGGCAAATAGTTAACAATCACCAAACAAGCATAAACACTAAGTCAGCAAAGTGGACGTATACTATGAGCAAAGTAACAGTGCATGTCTGGGATATTTGTCGAGGTAATGAATTCTGTTAGTAATCAGGTGACTATGAAGGGAAGTCTAAGGATAACTCGAAACATGATGCTACCACCACCATGCTTCAATGTGGAGATGTTGTGCTCAGGATGATGCACAGTGTTCATTTTCTGCTATATGTAGCACTTTGTGCCTAGACCAAAATGTAGAACCTTGTTTTCCCAATATGCTTGCTGAGTCTTCAACATGCCTTTTGGCAAACAGCAAATGGGAATTCGGTGGATCTCTCCAGATCCTTCAGAATAATCCTAGGTCTCTTGTTTGTTTCTCTGACTAATGCACTCTTTAAACAAAATGCAGAAATATTAGTTCTTACCTATTAATAAAGTACAGATGGATTAAAATTGTCTGTATTAAATATGCCATTAACAAAGTTGTTTGCATTGTTGTTATAACAGAGCTTCTCAGAGGCTGTTAATAAGCAAATCAATAATATGGTATTAAGAATCAGAGTGAGAAGGTTTGTATTACTGTAAATATACTATTAGTGATACTTACAATTACTATGAAACAACTACCTTATTAATATACAAAAAAAAAAAAAAACCATTTCAGGTACACAAAAAACCTATATAGCTATACAGGTTGCATTTTGGTTATACTATATGCCTTAAATGAGTGTTAAAGGTACAATACATTCAAATTCCCTGAACAAACATTTTTTTTCCACCAGACAGTCCATCACAGCTTGATATTGTAAAATAAATGTGATATTCAAAACCAGATTAGTAACTGTATCATGGTGTCCTGCAGAGAAGGGCTATAAGTGTACAGAAGAGGCACACTATTGGATTGCAACACAGTGGTAAAAAATTCTAAACTGAAAATGTACTTATTTAATCCTAAATTCTTCCTTCACAAATAACCATAAACACATGCAATGCATACTGAATCAGGATTGCAAAATATGCTACTCACATTATTGAATATAATTTGATATTCATTTTATTTAACTGCTTTATCCTGATCTTGGTTTTTGGTGGATCCAGAGCCTATCCTGGGAACACTGGGCAAAACATGGGAATAATTGTTTACTTTAAAATGCACATTAATTCAGTTCTATTCTAAACCTTAGACTGCATTACATTTGTGTTTGCACAGATGCTTTTGAATGTGACACATCTTTGAATGGGTTGGCATTGATACCAGAGAGATCACGAATGAGCTCAGTGAGTAAGACCTTAACATCAAGACCAATGTAGGACAATCTCTCACACGCATTTACGATGCCGCTTGCCTTTTCATTCAGGTGCATCAATCAAATTGAGCTCAATCTCCAGGATCTGATGGATCTGTGAATGGGATCATTGACTCTCCAGGGTAGTTTGGGAAACTAAATGCTTTCTTGTCATTATGGAGCCAAACTTCTGTCTTTGTTCAGCCATTCCTTTGCTCTCCAGGCAAGATGGATGCCTATTCAACCTTTGCATCAGACTTGTCGACATAAATCACTGAGAAGTAGGCCAAACAGGAGGCACTGGCTTCAGACCGATGGGAAAAATACATTACTCAGGGCTAAAGGTTGAAATGGGTGCTAATGGACTTATCTGAGCATATTTAGATGTTGGCAAATAAAATGCTTGATTAATGACATGGGGCTTGTATTTAAGATACTGTTAGAAATAGCTTGGGACAAACAAGACAATGCATGAACAACAACAGCACTTAAGTCAAAAACTTTGTCTAAACCAGGAAATTGTAGACAAGAACTATAAGAAACAGAGAACACAAATAAACTTGAACTTGAGGAATATAAAGATGATTGACAAGACAGGATCATTTAAAAAACAAAACTTAAACTTATTATAGTATATAATAGTATT
>JAOVYU010000001.1:19846084-19859432 GCA_025674565.1 Synodontis membranacea | reverse complement strand
GTAGGCTTCTCTTCATCGTTGACTTTGACCCACATGTGCCTACCTCATGAGACTTTTCGTGTCCCCGAACTCACCAGAGTGCTGTCTCGTTTTAAGAACGTACCAAATAAGTAATTTGACCACACCTAATGTTTTTGATATCTCTCTGATGGGTTTGTTTAGCTCTTTGGTAGTGATAACTCTTCGGACTTCATACTGAGAGTTAGCAGCAACCGATTCCAAATGCAATTGCCACATTTCAAGTCAACACTAGACCTTTTATCCGTTTACCTGTAAGTGAAATAATTGGGTAATAACACGCATCTGGCCATGGAACAGCCGAGTAAGTAGTTGTCCAATTACTTTTGGTCCCTCAAAAAGGAAAAGGACCCCATCTAAAAAAAAATGCCTGGTATATTCTGGTAGGCTGCTATAATAGCAATATCTTTTCCAGTGTTTAAATATTTATGGACATAACTGTATTTTCAGCTCTATTTCATTCACCGTAAAGGTTTGCGTTGTGAAATCCTTTTGTAACTTGTGTTTCCTGACTTTGTTTTGAAGGTAACTGTGGGTGTCTATGACCCATGCACACTGCCTCAACACCCTGGCTGGCCTCTTCGTAATTTTCTGATCCTTCTCGCCAGTAAATGGTGAATTCACACCATAAGCATGCCATAACAGCATGTCATAACACATCATGTCATAACACATCCCACTGCTAGTATAGTTTATATCAACAAATCCGCACTACATTCCAGAAGGCTGTTAAATATTTAGCTAAGTACAAATTTCAAGAAATTCCGTTCATATATCTATATTAATAAAAGAAGTCTTATTTAGCAGTGCCTCTGCATTTGCATGTTAATTAATAAGGGATTTATTGAGTGAATTTATAGCAGATAAGACAGTGAGCTCATACGGTAGATGTTTATACTTCCAGTCAAAGCATGTGCCATAAATATATTCTACTCACTAACTTTATAGTAATCCATCTGTGCTGCTCCGTACTTTAACGATGCTGATGTAACGGGTGCGAGTGTGTGTTATAGGGGGTCACAGCTGGACGTGATTGAAATCGTATGCTTCAGAGACAGGACGCTCCAGGGCTGTCGCTCAGTGCAGCACAGCCTTGTTTTGGAGGTTAAGCTACCCAGCCTGTCCCTGTCTGCAGGTAATTTCCATCCCTGCTCTAACAGCCCAGATTAACCACACACATGGTGCACTCTTGAAATGCTAATACTGGTTTCTGAACTACCTTGACAGAAAGTTTAAGCTGTTGATTAAGCTGTTTGATGCCATGAGGCGTGAAGGTAACCTCTGGAGAATTTCCCAGTGTTGCAACTTTTAAAAAAAAAAAAAAAGTCCTATACCAAACCAAGCCAAAGTCTGTCTCTTATTGTATCTGTTAAGGCCTTTTTAAAGATCTAATCCTCAATCCATCCCTACTATAAAAGTCTTATACTTTATATGAAAAAAAAAAAACATATAAAGAAATCCGTTAAGGGTCGTGGGGGATCTGGAGCCAATTCCAGCTGACTTCAGGCGAGAGGCAGGGTATACCCTGTCCAATCTATCACAGGGCTGACACAGAGATGAACATCCATTCACACTCACAGGCAATTGTAAAGTGGCCGGTGGACCTAATCTGCATTTCTTTGAGCTCTGGGAGGAAACTGGAGCACTCAGAGAAAACCAATAACCTTCTCACTGTGATTTGACGGTGGTAACTACTGCACCACCATGTCGCCTGCTTTCAGAATAATTCAGTAAAATAGTACAAACTGTAAATTTCTGTGTATCATATAATTTACTTTTGCTTGATCAACTCTGATTCTTTTTCTGTAACAGCAACTCTGACACTTGGGCTGACTGTAATTCAAAGCACAGGCGTATATATACAGTAAATGTGCTTGTACTAATATGTTTGTTTGTGTAGCTAATTCACAAAGATCTCCACAATAATCTAAGGCTAGTATTATGGATTAAAAATGCTTTCCATTTCACAAAGGAGAACATCTAATAGTTGACATGGTGTAAGTATGTGTTTGCTGTAAGAAGATGTATATTTAACATTCATAGAAGAGTATTGGGTGTCTGTGCTTTGGTAATGATTCATAGGGGAGGGAATTTGCTCTTGCTGGGTTTTTTTTTTTTTTTTTTTTTTGGTAGCATGAAAAGCTGTACCATTCAGAGAGGTAAGAACTAAGGCTTGTAGGGGATTGACTGTTTATAACTGCCGTAATGTATGTGACAACTTGTTTAGTGGACTTTCCATAACATTAACTATAAACAGATATATGGAAAATATATGGCAAGTTGTTTGTTAATAAATAATATCTTGTCATCTTTGGCAAATTATTGTGGTATAGGCAGAATTAAAAGATTTTGGCATGTGCTGTTGTTGGAAAATAATTAACTGGGTTGTCAGTGGAGTTTAGAGAAACCAAAAAATTGGATTATGTTTATTAGGTTGATAAAATCTCTCTTTTAACCATTTTGTTGTTCTGGTATAATCAAGGTGGAAAAGCTCTTACATTAGCTATCTTGGTTTCATTTTCTTTAAACATCACAAAAACCTAACCTGCAGTTTTAACAGGGATGTGTAGTTTTTTTTTATATTCACTGTATGTATGGTATCTGACCATCATACCCATATGTGGGCTTTCACCAAGCTGGTACAATTAAGGGTCCCAAACTTGTCACTGTGCACAAAGTGAGCGCCATGAAGACATGGATTGCCAAAGTGGGAGTGGAAGAACCTGAGTGGCCTGCTCAGAGGCCTGACCTTTACCCCACTGAACACCTTTGGGATGAACTGGAAGGCCGACAGCGTTTCAGGCCTCCCCCAACATCAGTGTCTGCCCTCATCCATACAGTTTGTGTCTAAATTTTCTTGATCTTTTTTAGAAAAAAGATTTCCCAGAAGAGTGGAGGTTATTGTAGAGCAACTAAATCTGTAAAAGGATGTGCAACAAGTGTATTTGGGTGTGATTGTCAGGTGTTCACAAACTTTTGATCATATAGTGCACCTCCATTACTTGTTAGTTACTGTGAAAAACAAAAGAAGCAAATAAACTGTTATATGTTAGTAAAAAGTAAACAGTAAATATTATATTTTTTCACTGAGCTATTCCTTTAAATTAAACTGAGCTTTCTCAATCAGCTCTAATGTCCGACTAAGATTTAAAAAAATTTCCTTGTTTATGCTGCTTTCTCTAAAAGTCTTTTCTATAACTGAAAATTGACAGTTGACTTTATTTTTTTCACTTGGATCTACTGTTTTATTTTGTTTGTTTGTTTAATTTGGGAATACAGTCAATCTGCAGTTACTACTGTAATTAAATATTTTGTCGTTCCAAGCTTGTCCAAAGAGTGTGGGCTGGGAGAAGAACCTCAAAGGAGCAATGGGACCTAGAAGTGTCAATCTCAGTGAATGCATGGACCCAAAAAGGTATTGTAGAATAATTATGTCTTTAACTATCAATTATATTGTCATTACTGTCTTTAATCCTATTTGGATTGGATTGGTTTTAAATGGGGAGGTGGAATAATGTAATTAATACCCAAGTACGTCTGGGATTTTAGTCCTATTTTAATCCATCATGTCAGTAAATTTTTTTTTAAGAAGTGCATGTGTGTGCATCTGGAAACATTAAGATGTATTTTACCTTCTATAAATAAGCAGTAGAAATAACCCCAGGTAAAATATATTCTGTCCGAATTCACATGCCAGTAAAGGTTCCAATGTATCCTGTGGGAATATAGGTTTTATGTCTCTTCTTTGGACACTCCAAGAAGCACTGTCTTCTAGTAATTGAGTTCCTTGCACATAGAGCCAAACGTAGGTTGTTCCTAGGAACAGCTTATGTCATATTGTCTAATATTGAGCAACATGTACAGCCACAAGTCCTACCATAAGCACTTATATTAGAAGTCAAAGCAATAGTTTGTATTAAAATGAGATGTATGTACAGTAGTACACAAGAAATTTTTCTTATGAACTACACAGAGATTATTTGTCATGTGTGAATTGAACATAATTTCTACAAATATCTTTTGGGAGCTTCACATAAAGGGCATGCACTGATGAGCCAAAACATTATGACTACCTACTTAATTTACTGTTGGTCCTTGGTGTGCCATCAAAACAGCTCAGAACCTGTAGGTAACCTCTGTAGGTTTCCTGTAATATCTTGCACCAATATATTAGCAGCAGATCCTTTTAATTCCTGTTTATTGCGAGGTGGAGCCATTGTTGAGTTCCAAGGATACATTATCCTGCGGAAAGAGGTTGACACAATCAGGAAATAGCAATGCCATGAATACCTGGTCTGCAATGATGTTTAGGTAGGTGGCACGTGTTAAATTGATGTTCACTTGAATGGCCGGACCCAGCGGAATATTGGCTTGGGCGCCCAACACCCTGTCGCTGGTTCATGGTTTGTTTCTCCTCAGATCACTGTCCATAGGTAATCACTACTTCTGACCAGGAACAGCCTACAAGCCTTGCTTTCAGAGATATTCTGACTCTGACAAAGGGCGAAATCCTTAGAGTCAATGTCGCTCTTGTATTACCGCCTTAAAAATTTACTGTTTGCGTACCATATTTTCCAGACCTTGATATGCACTGTTGTTTCAAGATAATCAGTATTATTCCTTTCATCTGAGAGTCTAATATTCTGGCTCATTGGCGCATGTTCAGAAAACGTATCCCATTCAGATAGTAGTACACAGTCAGTACGTGTATAGAAAACTGTGTGCCTGTGTGTGGGTGCGTGTCAGACTTGCAGAATCATCAGTCGATCTTAATCTGAAGTTGATGCGATGGCGGCTTGTCCCCTCTCTGGATTTGGATAAAGTTGTGTCCTCCAAGTGTCTCTTGCTCGGAGCTGGTACACTGGGCTGCAGTGTGGCGAGGACACTCATGGTGAGAGATGTGCATACACCAGTGTTTTTTAATGCTTTTCAACAAAATTGTTGTACAAGCAGCGTTTTAATATATTTTTTTTTATGTTGGACTCAACTTTCATTATAGACAATTACAGTATACAGTCACTTCTAGAATTGTTTGCACCCTTGATAATGGTGTGATACTATATATATATACAGTATATATACAGGGATTCAGATACAGAGGCTATACATAGAGCTATGCAATACACATCATCATTTACAGCAGCAGCAAAAATAGAGAGTTTTTGGTATTGTGATGGTGAGCTTTGAGTCTGTGTATGTTGAAGGCTGTTCAGTAGACGGACGGCTTCGGGAAAGAAGCTGTTGCACAGTTGCAAACTCAATACAGAGTCTCTCCAAATCCTCTCTCTATGGTCCAAGGTTCTGTCTGGTCTTCAGCTCACTGCACAGTGAGGTTTAGGTCAGAGGACTGAAATGTCAGAAGTTGGATTCTGTGTTCAGTGAACCATTTATGTAGGATTGTCTTTTAGCAATAAAACCCAGTTGTAGTCAGTGGTGTAGCGACCTCCACAGCTCGTTAAGCATTCTGTAAGGAAACTTAAGGGTTCCTAAATACTCAGTAGTTTGTTGTTGACAAAAAAAAAGTCAAATTAATATGCTTAAGTTATACTTTGATCATGCATTTTTTTTTTTTTTAAATATTTTTACGAATAGATTTACTTCATTTAGAGATAAGATATTTGTTTCACAAAAATCACATTTTTGGTGTGAGATTAAACTAATTACGCACAAAGACTTAACATTTCATAATAATCCTTTTTGTCCATCTTTTACCAATGAAGTATTCTAGAAATTCTGGAGCTGATCGCATGTAGTTTAGACTTTAACGGAAGATTCAAGCATTAAACAGTGGATTTTGCTGGTAAAACAGAAACTCTTAAAACCAGACCTCAACTGTATCCAAGACATTATTATTATTTAAAGTGCCACTGTAGTATACAAATTGATTCAGATGATCCGAGTCATGACATACAACAAGCGCATCAAAATGACTGACCAGTGCAGGCGTTTATAGGTAATTCTAACGTCCACTGACAAACGTCTGCACAATTGGCTTGTTAAGAAGATCACCATGATTATTTCAGTGAAACTGCATGTTCTCTGCTGCAGAGAGTCTCTGAAGTCTCTAAAAGTTTCCATACAGAAAACTTGTTGGGTGATGAATCCCTTATATGCTTTCTTTAATTATAGTACAGAAAATACATTGCAAACTTAATTATAAGTTACCTGTTGCCTGGTTTTCTGTGTATATCAATTTGTGCCTTGTAATATATGGCATAATAATGGCAAGACTCTGATGCAGTTCCTGCCTAAAATATCATCTAATAGTGGATCCTTATAAACCCGTATATTTCCATTCAGTAAGAGATGCTCTGTCTTTTGTCTTGTCTCTAGGGCTGGGGTGTGCGGCATATCACATTTGTGGACAATGCAAAGATCTCCTACTCGAACCCCGTGCGGCAGGCTCTCTATGAGTTTGAGGACTGCCTGAGTGGAGGGAAAACTAAAGCTCTGGCTGCAGCCGACAGATTAAGGAAGATCTTCCCGGGTGTGGTGAGGCAATTTGTATGCTTATTTTCTGTCCAGCATTTCCACTAATTCCACTAATTTCCACTAATATACATTTCAAATGTCCCCTGATGACTTGTTCGCCCAGGCTTTGCCTTTTTAACTGCCTTCAGCCTTTTTTTTTTTTTTATCCTCTCAGTTAATGACCAGTGCTGGCCACGATTATTACACCCCTTGTAACGATTAGGGAAAAGGGTTAGAAAAAAAATCCAGCTTTTGATGAAATAGCTTCATCTCAAACTGAAAAAAAAAAAAAAATCCAAACTTTAATTGAAAGAAATATTCAGTATTTCAGTATTCAGAGAAAAACAAATCCATCATCAAGAAATAATTCTTTTCAACAAAAACATGTGCCATAATTATTGACACGTTTGCATTTAATACTTTGTACAGCCTCATTTTGTCAATTAAACAGCACTATAGCATTTTATAATATTGGAGAATACACAGCAGGGCATCAGAGATCATTCCACTTTAAAGAATCTCTCCACATCATCCTAGGCTCTCTCTTTTGCACTTTTCTCTTCAGCTCACCCCACAGGTTTCAGGTCGAGGGACTGACATGGCCATGGCAGAAATTTGATTCTGTGGTCAGTTAACCATTTTTACTGTATGTTGATCTGGACAAATGCTTCAGATTATTGTTCTGGTGAAAGATCCAGTAACAACCCAGTTTTAGTTTCCTGGCAGAGGTTGCCCCATTTTGATTTAAAATGTCCTAGTATTTCATGAAGTGTACCCTAACAAACTGTCCAAAACCTTTGGAGGAAAAACAGCCCCACAACATCACAGAACCGCCACTATTTTACAGTTCGGATAAGGTTCTTTGCATTATAGCTATAGTTCTTTCTGGACCAAAACCTTAAATGTTTAGGGCTAAAAAACTCTTTTGTTTCATCATACCATAGAACATTGTTTCAGTCAAAGTTGTAATAGCGTTTTGCAATCTCTTGGTGCATATATTTGTGGCTAATTGACAGAAAAGGCTTTTTTCTGCCATACCTCCAAATAATCTGTTGGCATGTAGGTGGTGTCTGGCTGTGGAGACTTGGTAACCCCAAGATTATAACTTTTCTTGTAATTCACCAACAGTGATTCTTGGGGATTTTTTTTTTACCTCTCTTACCATCCTCCTTATTGTACATGGGGCAAAACAAACTTCCAGGGTCCTCTTTAGGCATGTTTGTAACAGTTCCAGTTGATGTTTTTTTTTTATATGAGCATAAACTATAAAATTTATATTTTGTGATTTGTACTCTGGAGAGAATACCAGCACAGGTTTTTTTTTTTGTTTTTTTTTTTTTTTTTTCTTGGGTGGATACACTTTTAGAGGGGTTTTGGTCTACTCCTCCACTGCAGAACATTTAACGCTCCTTTATATTCATAGGTTTGTGCATATGGATTTTTCTGTTCATTTCAGAACATAGGTTTGTAGTCACATTCAAATCCAGAGACTGAGATGATCACTGATCACTTTGGAGATATGTTTGTCTCATCATCGTGTTGAAATCTCAAGGGGGAGTGGAAGATCCCTCTAAAAGTGTATCCAGCCTATCTATGGCTAAGTCAGAACCTCCTGGCAGAGGCAACCAGGTTTTAGGCTGAACTCACCTGGTACGTAGCAGAATTCTTGACATCATCAGTCTTTACAAGAATCCAACAGCAGATTATGCAGTAAGGGATACGATGACTTTCCTTGCATGCAGTCTCCTTTTGTGCTTAAGTGCGCTGATGGTGTCCGTGAACAAAAGGTCTGATTTTGGCTTGATTTGGCCACTTGACACTTGAGGCTTTTATCGTAGAACGCTTTCAAGCAGCTTGTTAGGAATTTGAAAGGTACCTTTGGACCAATAAATCTACCAAACTTAAGGGTAATTAAAGTTTTGCCACCATGTTAAAAGGTTCTTGTGTTCTTGTTGTTTTAGGAAAAAACACTTCTTCATGAATCTTTTTTTTTTCAGCCCATCCTGCTCACTCAGTCATAACTGTGTTCTCAGTTGTACTGCATAAATTAGATCCTGTGTAATTTTGTTGCCAAGCAACAAAGCCATTTCCTATGTGTCAGCAGCATACTTGCGCTCTTGTGCATAATCAATGCGATGGCGAGGAAACACTACTGATGGGACTGCGATACTGAGCCAGGCTTTGTGTAGGAATGTTGTTTACGTCTCTGCGAGTTTTTATTTTCTCTTCCAACAATTCAGTCGTCTAATTTGTCCGCCTCTTCACGCTTGACTCCATCTGTTCAACCACCATTTCATCAACCTCCTCTTCTCCTGAAGTCTCAAAATTACTCATACTTAACAGCCTTTTCAAGATGTCAAGCCAAAAGCCAAGAAATTTAGGAAATTAATTAAAAGCGTATGCAAGTAGAGTTAAGAAGAGTAATGTACACAAAAAAGTTAAGTTTCTCTGAAGAATAATTTCTGCTGGTTGTATATGTTTCAGCGGTGTTTGTATTGCCTCTGAAACAGCTCCTTAGAGCCTCTTTCTGGTGTGGTCTATTTTAATTTTTGTCCTGTTAGAGTTGCATTATTTCTCTGGTGTATTGTTTTCTATGTTGGAACCTTTGCTGCAGTGTTAATCTCTCTATCAGGCCTAGAAAACATGCCTGTAAATGCATCCAAAAATGTTCACAAGTACAGTGGTACCTCTGGTCACGACCATAATCCGTTCCAAAACTCATAGGTCATAGCCCGATTTGGTCGTGACCAGAGGTACCACTGTACTTGTGAACATGACCAAATTGGGTTATGACCAGAGTTTTGGAACGGATTATGGTCGTGACCAGAGGTACCACTGTACTTGTGAACATAATCTGGTCATAACCCGATTTGGTCATGACCCGAAAGTAATTTCCATATAAGATTGTATGTAAATATGATTAATCCGTTCCAGACCATACGAACTATATGTGATTTTTTTTTTTTTTTTTTTTTAAGCACAAAAATAGTTAATAATACCATAGAATGCACAGTGTAATAGTAAACTAAATGTAAAAACTTTGAACAACAGAGAAAACTAACACTGAAGGAGTTAGTGCTAGACCAAGTTCTCACTACAGCCTTACAAACCACTCGCTGTAAACACTCTTTTAATGAGTTTTAAGCACAGGGAAAAAATTAAAGTTTGAAAAATCCTTAATTTATACCGAAAATAACCCTAAACAAGAAAACCACAAAAACTAAATTTGCATGAGTCGGGTTCTGGTGTGAAGGAAGTGAGGAGGAAACTGGGTTTAGAGGAGCTTACAGTTTTGAGGGAGAGTCTGGCTCTGTGAAGGAGGGATGTTAAAGTGTTTTCTCTCTTGTGATTTCTTCTATTTCAGGGGCTAGTGGTGTTTTTAGCCGTTTAGATGGTAGACCAGACTTCACGGTCTAATGTGACATGCCTTTTCCTGTGCATTAAAACTATTCAGAAATGCAAGA
The DNA here is from genome assembly GCA_025674565.1 of Synodontis membranacea. NCBI lineage: Eukaryota > Metazoa > Chordata > Actinopteri > Siluriformes > Mochokidae > Synodontis > Synodontis membranacea. The sequence goes on along the minus strand of JAOVYU010000001.1, from coordinate 19,849,479 downwards.
CTTTGCCGGTGTTTTTGTTCACCGCCAGAGTGTGTGGTCATGAACTGGTGCGAAATTTTGGCCAACTTTTTGTTTGTAACCCGATTGGTACGTGTTCAGAAGCATTTTTGACCAGAGGTTCTACTGTACCTGTATTTTTTTTCCAGATAAATATCTCTCCAGTAGTACCTACTAATTTCTGTAATCATAAACTACGCAAGACAATGTGCAGTTTGCCTGTATAAAAGTAAATTTTATAAATCCATGAACAAAAGTTTAATATTGTAAATGTGTACTTCAGGTACATATTATATTTATAAATAAATACACTGCTCAAAAAAAATTAAGGGAACATGTAGATCACACAGCGGAACTCAATGAACAAGGTTTTCCAGTTGAAAATCTTTACTGATATACGTTGTGTAATTTGTTGAGAAGAAAATGATGCAACAATAGTCAATGGAAACCAAAATCACCAACCCAATGAGGGCTGGATTCCAAATCACATCAAAAATCAAAGTCAAAAAGTGCCTTTATGCACTCACAACAATGTTTGCGCATGCTGCTGATGAGATGACAGATGGTGTCGTGGGAGATCTCCTTCCAGACCTGGATCAAGGCAGCAGTGAACTCCTGGACATTCTGTGGTGATACTTGGTGGCGTTGGATGCACCGATACATAATGTCCCGGAGGTTTTTAATTGGATTCCTGTCTGGAGAATGTGAGGGCCAGTCAATGACATCAATACCTTCGTAATGCAGGAACTGCCTACAAACTCTGGCCATATGAGACCGGGCATTGTCCTGCACCAGGAGGAACCCAGGGCCCACTGTGCAGCATAAGGTCTGTACATCCCGATACATAACAGGAGTCAGGGCACCATTGCCTACCACGTGGAGGTCTGTGCAATTGTCCAAGGATATGTCTCGCCAGACCAACACTGATCCACCACCGAACCAGTCTTGGTGGTTGATATTGAAGGCTGTATAACATTCACCACGTCCGTTGCATGTGCTCATTGTGAACCTGCTCTCATCTGTGAAGAGAACAGAGCGCCAATGCAGAATCTGCCAATTCTGCTGTTCTCTGGCGAATGTCAATCGAGCTGCACGGTGCTGGGCTGTGTCCAATAGAGGACGTCGGGCCCTTATCCCACCTTCATTGAGTCTGTTTCTGACAGTTTGGTCAGATATATGCATACCAATAACCAGCTGTAACCAGCATTTTGTAGGGCTCCTACTGTTCCTCCTTGCAGAAAGGACGCCGTTCTATGGCCTGTCCAGCTTTCCTCATGTAAAGGCCCGTCTCCTGCTATCTCCTCCATGCTCTTGAGACTGTGCTGGGAGACCCAGCAAACCTCATGACAGGACATATGGATGTGCCATCCTTCAGAAGCTGGACTACCTGTGCAACCTGAATGGGCTGCAGGTACTGCCTCATGCTTCCAGTACTGACAGGGATACGAGCAAAATGTAAATCAGGAAAAGAATCAGTCACAAAGGATAAGGAGAGAGCAATTGTCTTTGTCTACCTCCTCAAAACCATTCCCTTTTTGGGGGTTATCTTGCTGTTGCCTCTCCAGTGCACCTTTTTTCAATTTCATTTGCACCAAAGCAACTGACATTGATTCACAGTTACTAATGCTTCCTCATCATTCCTCACTGTGATAGTTAAGTGTTCCCTTGAATGTTTTTGAGCAATGTACATTTATAAACTCTCCCCAAAATTTTGTTTGAGTAAACAGTGTCTAACCTGGGAACATTGAAAATGAATGATTGGAACAAAATGAGCTCTGTCGCAGAAATCTAAAGTGAGCTAAAATGCTCGATTTCCAGGGACTTCGGTGTTGATTGAAAGTTATCAAACAAGATTTTTTTTAACCTTTATAACTTTATAATTTCATTCTGGAGCTATCAGGCTATCAGAATTCAAAAGGGCAGATCTTACAGTCATGTGACCTGCGTGCTCTCTGTACAGTATATATTAACGCAGTGGATTTCACAGCTTGGGACCTCTTTTGTTCATGCAGTGTGACTGCATTACATGAATAATTAATGAAATGCCGATTTCAACAACGTGAATCGCGCATTTCCACAATGTACATTGTCACATTTTAGCATGTCAAAATGTATCTTCACAAATTTTCTGATAACCAGAATGGTGCATGTAGGATTTTGGGTGCTTCTAATATGCATATTCATTCAGTCAGGATTTTTGGATGAGGTAAATGTGTAAGCACTTCTGCGCCTTCTTCCGTTGTCCAATAACGTTGTTTTGAAGCTGCAATTTCAAGCAATATATTATTAAATATAGGAGCAATTCTAATTGTTCACTTCCAGATCTTTAAAATTTTACGATGACTTTTGATTAGTGAAAATCAAAAAGAAATGAAAGTAATTCTTGTCATGCTTTCCTGTGGTCCCAGGGACAGTCTATTATTCATTTAAAGAAAAGTGTGCAACTTGCACATTGAAACAACTTAAAATGTCCATGACAATAAAAACAGTGTGTTTACTTCAGAAGATCAGATTTTTCAGAATTTCCGAGTCTTGTGTGCCGGTGTGATACTGAGATTAGAAAAGCTGTTGAATTGATAAGAAAATCACTTTAATCATTATTTCTTATCGCTGCTCAGAAAAATTACACATGCGTATCAGAGTAATTCCTTGTGCTTCGGTCACTGCATGAAAGTGGACAGGTAAACTTTGATTAATGTGGACATTTAATGCACTATTATACTAGCTGCTCATCTAAGAGCGTGCTTAGGTGAAGCCTAACCCCTGTAGCCTCTCCCAGTTTGAGATAAAGAGGAAGGAGTGTGTTCTCGATTAAGCTTAAATGCTTTAATCAAAACTCCCTATAAAATCACATTTTAGGTAGTTTATCAATCAAGCATGGATTCATAATTAAAATGTTGTCTCTTGCTTCCTTAGACTTTTTTCCACTATTGAATAACAGAAGGCTTCTAATACATCTTCCAACATGCTTCTTTTCACGCTATTTTTTATTATTTTTTTTTGGCTGGTTTTGCCTTGTTTTGTGTTAATAATTTGTATACACACATTTCATTTCCTTGTGGGATGAAAATCATACAAACAGATACATGACAGTAATTGCAGCATTTCTGGTTTGTTATAATGTACATCATGCATTTAGAGGCAGGCACAAGGGTTGCAAGAGTTTTGTCTTTTTAGTGCTTTGTACAGATAAATGGTGCATTGTATGACAAGTGACAGCTTGTCTTTCAAGGCAGATTATATGGTGTACCATCAATTATATGTGATTACAGTAAACCCTCGATTATCGCGGTTAATCCGTTCCGGACTCTACCGCGATACGTGAATTTCCGCGAAGTAGCATTCTTTATTTATATATCGAATATAGAGCATAGAAAACCTGTTTACGACCTTCTAAA
>JAOVYU010000001.1:19834243-19844537 GCA_025674565.1 Synodontis membranacea | reverse complement strand
TCTAAATACGGTTTTTAACATTATTAGAGCCCTCTAGACATGAAATAACACCCAATTTTTTAGAAAAAAGTTAATAAAAAATAAAAATAATTGACTCAAGACAACAGAGCGCAACCCGCATTTTCACTGTCTCGATCAACTTTTTAATGAATATACTGTATTTGGGAAAAAAAAAAAACGCGATAGAGTGAAGCCGCGAAATTCGAACCGCGAAAGTGGCGAGAGTCGACTGTATATGAGATTATATGTGTTGCATCAACTGGGAGTCTTGTAAACTGTGAATTTAGCCAAAATGTTAAAAATTGCAATCCAAGCTTTAACCATAACCAAACCCTAAGGACATGCTCATTACACTCTAGGTAAATATCAGGAAAAGTAATGTAATGCCTCATTCTCATGTTGGACTTATTCTTTAATTATTGCTGGCTCACCTTCCTGGAAATCACAATTTAAATTGAGATTACAATTTGAAACCATCATGAGGATGACTCAATCGCCTCATTTTTCCGTCCAGAAATTTGGACAAGCCACCATCAGGAATTGTTGCAAGTGAAACAATTTTGTTCTTATAGGAGAACTATTGACACAAGAGAAACCTGAGCGCTATGGATTTCTGTTGTGCTATGGATAGAGAGTTTTGAGCTGCATGATAACTAAATGGACAGATCGATCTCCCTGGCCATACTAGAACAGACTCTAGTCTAGTCTGTTTGTTCTTTCATACTTGTTACTCACCTGATGTCGTTTTCCACTGGCCAAGTTTAGGTTAACTTTTGAGGAATGCAGGCAGTGAGGACATTTAAATTAGGAGAAGTGATCTTACTTGGGCCAAAAGGAATTTAGATTCTAGATTACTATGTAGAATAAATTAAATTGACCCTTTGCAAAAGCGGAGAAGATGACTCATAACTGTATGAAATGAAGTGTTCGGATTTCGCCTTGTGCATATAAGATTGTGCATATAAGATGGTATCCTCATTTTTTCTGGTGGTAATTACTACGCGTATTTGTGTGGTTTTCAAGCAGTTCTCACTCAAAATCCCCATGTCCTCCTCTATGTACTTCTCGCTTCTTCATTCTGGTGAATTAGCATTCTGCTCTGTTTACACACTTCTCATAATTTATTGATGTTTCCTGCATTGATCATGTCCTCCTGTTTGGCTAATGAGCACCTCATACTTTACCTTTACAAAAGCCCTGTGTGATTAGAGATAATTAGACACTGCTCTGTTATCTCAGCTATAATTAGCGCCCTGGTCCTCACCATCCTGCTCTCACACACGCACACGGACACACACAGAAACCTCCTTAGGGCAGTGCTCATTTTGGGATGGGTGAGACATCAGAATGTGAGCAATGTATGATTCACTAACCACTCCAGTCTTATTTGCGTAATGCGTCTCTGTTTTTTTTTTTTTTTTTTTGACAAGGATTAATGAATTGTTTTTTTTTTTTTTTCGCTTTGCAATTTAAATGAATAATCAAAGGAAATACACACGTTGTAGTGGCCCTATTATGCACCTTGTTAAAATGTTAGGCATTAAAGCACAACAGACCTGAATAGACATCATTAATTATACCGCCTGTGATTTAGTTAGCTAACAGAGTATGTGAAAAGCCTTGCAATGATAAAGTGACCCACTTTAATGCAGTCTGGCTGCTATTAATAGTCCAAAAAGCAGTATGCAAACTCATTGTATCTTGGCTTGTGAATTTTGATTTATGCTGTCCTTATTTACTTTCTAGACTATAAAATGTATAATGTAACAGGCCATGTTGGTCAGTCCAGACTTTTCTATCCAAGGAAGTCCAGCTCTTTCTGAGGGATCTCCAGATGTTCCCAAGCCAACTGTGAAATGTGTTCTATCCAGCAGGTCCTGAATTTGTCCTGGGGTTTTAGTATGTGCCTAATACAACTTCAACAAGAGCGAACGAGGGGGCCATCCTGGTAAGCTTCCCAAACCACCTCAGCTGGCTCCTATCAGTTCAGAGGAGCAGGAGCTCTATTCTATGGTCTTTCCAGATTTCCAAACTTCTCACCCTATCATGTAGAGTAAGCCCAGGAACCATTTGAACAACCCGATTTCTGCAACCTGCACTTATTCTTTCAGTCACTATCTGTGTCTCTTGCCTGTAGATGAGAATAGAGACATGGATTGACCAGTAAAAAGAGGTCTTTGTCTGCAAATGGAGCTCTTGCTTCACCACCACAGAATGTTACAATAGCCTGTCACGCCTACTGCAACTGCTGGCCTAAAGTGTTGATCATACTAACACTTTTTTTCCATCAAAAAGAGAAGCCCCATCTTCTTCCCAGCATTCTTGCCATTATGACAGCCACAGAGAATGGACTCGAACGGACCATAGGATTCTGACACTCACTCCAGAGGGGAGGGCATGTGCAATGTATTAAGGACCTCCTCAATGCGCTCCTTCCATTGCTCAACTATATCTTCAATAGAACTCAACAGTCCCCTGCATTTGCCTAGCAGTGCTTGTTCATAGCCTTTCCAAACACCTCTCATGGGATTTCACATCTACAACTGAATTTGTAGATTCTGCAGCCCTTCTGCCTCTTTTACTGTATACCTCTCCTTTCTCTCCTTAATGGCCTTCCTCACCACTGCTGTCTAACAGTGCATACAAGAGTTACTGCCATGAGAGGCTCAACAGTCTTTCATCCACACTTTACAGCAGCTGACTCTACGATTGAGGATTTGAACACGGTCCATTCAAACTCATTGTCCCCAACCTCATTCAATACACGGTACCAGGGGTGTGTGTTAAATTTGTCTCTCCCTGAAGTCTATGCCAAGTTTATGAAGTCTATGCCCAAGCAACTCAGAAGACTATCCTGGGCTTACTAGATAAATCTGGGTGGCAGCGAATCCAGCTGACCACTAAGGGGCGAACAGATTACAACTCAGTCCACCAAAAATATGGCATCAGCTCATACAATCACAGAATTGATTATTGACCTTTGGCTCAAGGTGCCCTGGTGCAAGTACACTTACGAGCAACATTGTGTTTGAACAAAGTGTTTGATCTTGACAATCTATGACTTGAACAGAAGTCTAATAATATTTCACAACTCCGGTTCAGATCTGGGAGCCTATTCCATAGAGCAGGGGTCTCAAACTCGCGGCCCGCAGGCCAATTGCGGCCCGCAGGACGATAGTTTGTGGCCCCCGCCTTAATATGAAAATTTACTGTTAGTGCGGCCCGCGAGTTTGATAAGTATTGGAACTTTACAGTGTTATGTGCGGAGCTGAACGAACCTACCAATCACGGTGGGATATGGATCTCGGGGGTGGGACATTGGCTGGGCTTGATGCAAGCAGAGAAACATTTCTTAATGAGTAAAAGTTACAGCAGCGTTGCCCTGGAGTGTTCTCTTCCGTGCCTGGCTGGCTGCCTCGTTTCTATTGGGCACACGCGGACATTCGTCCCAGCGCGCTGCGTTCACAACACTTCAAAAAAAATTTTAAGTTGCTGCCCAGCGGGACATTATACGTATATATATTAATACACACACGTCAATGGCACTTTGAGAGTTAATATGAGGTCTCTCTCTGACAAAATAAATCAAAGTGATGCATACACGGCGGTGATAAAAGAAAAATAAGGAACTCAATGCAGCCTAATTTAGTCTGCAGTCACATAGCAACACCTGTTTATCTGCAATAACAGTCCACGGTAACCCGGACTAATTATAGGGTCACACAGTAATTTGTGGGTCAAGGTTTTTTATTTGTATCACTCTATTTGCATTATATTATATAATGTAAAAGTAGTCAAAACAAATGACATCAACAACAGCGTCATTTTCGCTTCTTTTTCCTGTAACAACAGCACGGTGGATAACAGTCCCTGAGCAGTCGCCTTTTTTGTGCTCGCTCTCCCGGTACTTTCTACCATCTACAAATGCCATGGTGTTCATATCATCATGAAAGACACGAACATCGAGTGTAAAAACAAAGGAGACTGCTACCAGGCTTTTATCCGCTGACCGCCGTGCTGCGGTTACAAGAAAAGAAGCGGAAATGACGTTCACTATGCGTTGAGACGTTCCCGGTGCATCAGCTAAACGCTTGATTGAAACGTTTCAGAAGAAGGTTAAAGGTTAAAGAACTGTTAATACAGACATTTGAATCTGAATACAGCAGATATAGAAGACTGAAGAAACCACATAAGGTCGCTGACTAGAGAAATCTAATTATTATTATTTTATTTATTTATTACTGATTGATTAATTTATTTTCTTATTAATTCTTCCATCCATCCTTCCATCTTCTTCCGCTTAATCCTGTTCAGGGTCGCGGGGGGAGCCGGCGCCAATATCCAGCTGACTTCAGGCGAAAGGCGGGGGTTACACCCTGGGCGGGTCTCTTTTTAATTCTTATTTTGTTTATTTATTTTTCATCTTATTTTGTGTCAAAAAATAAAAATAAAGAGATTTTAGAAGATTGGAATTTTTTAACAATGCTTTTCTTGTGGAAAACCTAATGCGGCCCAGCCTCACCCAGATTCTGCCTCCAGCGGCCCCCAGCTAAATTGAGTTTGTGACCCCTGCCATAGAGTCATGCCCCATTCCCAAACAGGATTCCATTGTGAGTCTGGCCTTCTCAGACTGTCCATCACGTGCCTGCTGATTGACAGGAATTGCACCTGACACACAACCTTCATCTTGCAGGAAGTGAGGCTATCAGATGGACTCCCTGTTGCCTTTTGTTCTGAGCCCATACACGTTACCTGGGTAGCTTAGTCACCATACTGTGCTTCAGTAGGCCTGGCTTCAGGGATGAGTCCTGGTAACCACTTAGACATTTTTGCAAAAGGGATAATATTTTTTTTTATTCTGGATTGAAAGCAACTGGTCATTATTTTTTATTCAATTATTTATTCAATTGAATGTTTATTAATATTCGATATTTGACTTGCATAGCAGGGAGAAGAGTTTATACTAGTTTATCAGCAGTAGCCAGTGAGGCAAAGTTAGCTTACTCTGATAAATTATCTAGCCCATACGCTCCTCAAACCACTGCACCCATTTTTTTGTTTAACCTTTAGTGCCATGTTATCTATGTAAGATAAAACGGATGATTTCATTGCAGCTATAAACGAAATTAGCTGCTCTCTGATTATAGGAAGGTGGGAAAGCAGTGCAGGATTTCCAAAAAAAAAGTGAGCTTTTTTGTTGTTGTTGTTGTTTTTTTTTTGAGGAGTAAATGAAGTAATTTATTTTATGCATTGCAGAAGGAATTCCTCACTGTTCCATGATCGCATGATCGAGTTCGCGTTGAAGTTGCTAGCATGCAGCAAAAGGGCGGTGTCTTTAATCTTTAAACTCATATCGCAGTGTTATAATATTGTGCTGGTACTTAACATAGTAGAGTAGACATTTATATATAACCTCTAATAGTTTGCAATTTGGGATGTAGTATGTGTGTGCCTGTTGGGTGACAACTTAATGGAAACTAGCTCCAAAAATATCAGGATCAAACTGCACCACCATGCTACCCTGTAAAAGTATAATAATAATAATAATAATAATAATAATAATGATGATAATAATAATCTTTTCTCTTACTATTTCAGAATGCTGAGGGATTCAACATGAGCATCCCCATGCCTGGCCACCCTGTGAGTTTTTCTGAAGTGATGATTGCTCAGGTACAGAAAGACGTGGAACAGTTGGAGGCACTGATCTCAGCACACGATGTCATCTTCCTGCTTATGGACACGCGAGAGAGTCGATGGCTCCCCACCGTCATCGCAGCTAGCCAGAGAAAGGTATATTTCCTTTCACGGGTCTGAATAATACATCAATGAAGAAGTGAATGCGTGTTTTCCTAGACTATAATTGGCTTCACTTTGTAAATTGCAGCACCTTTTAGAGGGCCTAAGAAATCTTATAGTACAGAAAATATAGTAGAATAAAGGGATGCTTGGTTTTGCTCAGTGAGTGTGGCTTTTTTAAATCTTTTTCTTTCATTGCAAATCACTAGCGAAGTTCCTACTCTTCCGTATCTGTTCTTCCAGCTTGTAGTTAATGCAGCTCTCGGGTTTGACACCTTTGTCGTAATGAGGCATGGCCTTAAGAAACCCAAAGACTCAGACACCGGAGACTCCAGTCCTTCGTCATCCGTGTCTGCATCAGACTCCTCTTCAGCCTCTACTCCAGCGACACCAGGTAGGACAGAAGGGACCACTGAACTATTTATTAACTCATTTTATTTCCCGTCTATTGAATTTGACAGTGAATGAAGCTACTCCTCTCTTCCTGTCCTAGTGGATTTTAAAATGTCTAAATTATTAAATGTGCACAGTTCTGTCTCTAATGAATGAATGTCAAGATTACTCAAATAATGGTTTGACAGATTTTATATGGCTGCTTCCATTAAAAATGCATCAGTAGGAGTAGTATTTTTCTACTGGACTCCCCAGGACAATTTTGCCAATATGGTGCAGTTTACAATCCAACAGCTTTCAGTCAGTCAGCAGGTGTACGTTCATATTTATTCATTTAGCAAAAAAGAACTTACCATTCCACAGTAGAAACACCCTGACCAGATATTAACCTAAGTTGCATTTAAACGTGAGATATAGTGTCTAACTATAAGAACAAGATGTCTGTAAATGTCAACAAGCAATGGTTAAAGCATGTGTACCAATGGCACAAACACACTATGATGGAACTGTCCATATGATATACTGTGTGTTCTGTTGACCCTGAAGAATAAACATTTGGAACAGTCATAAGCATGGAGAAATGGTCATGTTGACTTTCCTGACCTTTTATGAACATCATTATAGAGCAGTTGTTTAACCCATATATAATCTGTGTTTGCACTGTTTTTCTATCCACTGTATGTTAACCAAAATGAATGAACTTTTAGAATGGTCATAATTTATCTCAGTGGGGGTTAAAACCCTAAATGCTTTTAAATCTAAAAACTTATGGCCCAGTGCAGAGACCTGTAGATTCGTGGAAAAAAAAAAAGAAAAGAAAAGTTGATGGCATGCAAAGATTCTTAACAGAAACGGTCCCGTGTAACTTCTTCTTAAATGTTTCTTCAACATGATATATTTTCAATATTTGGAAAAGGGGTATACTTAATTAGTCTAATAGTTTTTTTTTTTTTATGAGTTGTAAGCAATCGTAGGGAATACGAGTAACAGCATGGCTAAAAAAAGAGCAAATTTAAAAACCTCAAAATTGAAGGGAAGGAGAAAATGTCGTCGATATTCAAATTGTCTCGCAAGAGCTGAGGGTTTAGATTTTTTTTTTTTCCCTCGAAGGGAATGAGTAATGAGTAGGGGACGTGCGTGATCTGAGCCATTGTGATCGACTAACACATCAGGGCAGAGAGAACTAAATACAATGGTGGAAGCAGAGGGAATAGCGTTTGTATCAAAATACCTCACTAAATTTCATTCATTAGTTTAAAGAATTGAATAAATGAATTTAACCAGCATAGACATTTGTGCATGGATTTGGCATGAACAGTGGGGGAGAGACAGGCATTATCAGACTTGGGATAGGTAAGAGTATATCTGGGTGGAAGGGGGGATTCTGGAACACAGGTAGACATTGCAATGTCACAAATTATTCAAACTCTGTACTGCAGATTGTGACCAACAAGTCAAACATTGATCTCATTACAAAGCAATCATAGATTTCATTTCTCTTGGGCTTTAAGCAATTTACTATCAAGTCAGCTCTATAATTAGATATTGCTTCCATCTGTCACTTTTAGGTAGGTCTGAATTTGAGAATAAAATGGATATTCCAGAAATAGTAAAGAACTACAGACCTGGCATTTTTGTTCCTGCTTGGATGAGGTAGAAAACCAGTAATAGATAATGAATGCAGATTATTTAGAATATGTTTCTGTTTCAAGTTTTTAAATGAAGGGTTGAAGAGATCGTTCAGCCAGATCGGGCCATTTTAAATGTCTGGTAGTAGTAAACTAACGTTACTGAGCTTGTGTTAGAAACCTGAACATTATGCACTTACTGTAAACCTAAACACAATGTTTTTCCTTTTCATGAGAGCAGAAAATGCTGAGGTGATTTACACCTGTTGTTGCATTCAAGTGGAGTCAGAAACATGGAAATATAAATGTTCCTTGATTTGGCATTGAACATCCAGGGAAGGACACTTTTGTAAATGAGGAAATTTGGGATGATATGCAGATTTATTAGATGTCACGTTTAATGCGGAATTTCATCTTTGACACGATAATCTGTTTTTAAGTAACAATGGTATCCATACATCCATTATCTACGTATACCAGTTTTCCGTCAGGGCCGCAGGGAAACTGGGAGCCAACCCGAATCGGGGCAGCTCGCCGATCTATTGCGGGGCTAGCATAGAGATGAACAATCATTCACATTCACGTGCACACCTGTTGGATAATTTAGAGTACGCAGTTGACCGAATCGCTGTATCTTTGGGCTGTGAGAGGAAACCAGAACTCCGAATCAGAATCGAGTATTTTGCTAAGTACATTCATAAGTACAATAGAAGGAATTTGCTTTGGTGGTTCCTTCCGGAGGAAATTCACGCAGGCATGGGGAGAACATGCAAACGGCCCACATTTGTGCTCAAAACCAGCCTCAGTCCTTTTTGGCATAGACTGTTGTACCCAAGTGTTGGGAGCATTTCTTTGAGAGCTCCATGTTGACATGACTGTGTGATTGCTGCTGCAGATTTGTCAGCTTCGCGTTCATCCTGCCAATCTCCTGTTCTACCACATCCCAAATGTGCTGTGTTTGATTGTGATCTGATTATTGTGAACTCCTTGTAATGCTCGTGGAAGCTGTTTAAGATGACTCATACTCTGTGACAGGGCGTATTATCATGCTGGAAGTAGCGGTTGTAGGATGTGGAAATTGTGTCTATAAAGGGATGGTCAGAAAAAATACTCAGAATGGCTATTGCATTCAATGTTCAGTTTGTATAAAGGGGTCCAGTGTGTGCCAAGAAATCATTTCCAGCATCATGGAGGATTGAATCAGTGAAACTAATAGTCCTCTAATCTAGACTTACTGCCTTACAACTATACTGTAATGTGAGTGTGTAAGTATAATCAGGCCTGCATTTCCTGAATACTTGGTCAGGCCAAAGTAACTGCCATGTCTTTGCCATCAAAGAACAAATAGCAAATATAGTAAACCCTTGTTTATCGAAGTTAATCCGTTCCAGACTCTACTGCGATAAGTGAATTTCCGCGAAGTAGGATTCCCGCGTAGTTAGAGCATAGAAAACCTGTTTACGACCTTCTAAATACGGTTTTTAACATCATTAGAGCCCTTTAGACATGAAATAACACCCAATTTTTTGGAAAAAAGTTAATTAAAAATAAAAAATAAAAATAATTGACTCAAGACAAATGAGCGCAACCCGCATTTTCACTGTCTCGATCAACTTTTTAATGAATATACTGTATTTGAAAAAACAGCGATAGAGTGAAGCAGCGAAATTCAAACCGCGAAGTGGCGAGGGTCGACTCTAATGGTTTAATATTTCATTTCTGATTTTATTAACTGTTGTACTATTCATATTTTCAGGAATGTCTCTGTTCTCTAACATACCTGGCCATCGACTAGGCTGTTACTTCTGCAATGATGTTGTTGCCCCTGGAGATGTGAGTTTCCATGTTTCCTTTAAAAATCATTATTCTGTTTTGGCGATGGCATTCAAGAGATTCTAGAGAGTCTAGAATTTTATCCATCCGTCCATCTATCCATCCATCCATCTATTCATCCATCCAATTATATCCAATTATTAATCAGCCACACATTCATCCACCCAGCTGTCCAAAATATCCAGTAAGTCCAGTCGTCCAAAAATTCCATTCAGTTTGATGCATCTACCCAAAATTCCATTCAATCTCATTTGTTAACCCTATTAAAAAACAGCTAGCAGCATGGAGAATTGGATATGAATAAATTACGGTGAAAATTGGGGAATTTTCAAAATCCCCCCCCAATACCTCATTGCTGTATGTCCTGTCCATGTCAGATTAAGAGGTTGTGTATTGCTTCTTCTGAGACAATACAATATTGATATATGATCAGCAGTTACTGGCTGTTACAGTATGATATAATATTATGTGAGTGTGTAAACATTTGCAGGCCTGGTTCATTTCACTGGTATAAAAAATGCATTTGATTATTATAATTAATCAATATTTATTATCAACATTTACTACCGTATTTTCCGGACTATAAGGCGCACCGGATTATAAGGCGCACTGTTGATTTTTGAGAATGAACGGGTCTATTT
>JAOVYU010000001.1:19808601-19817979 GCA_025674565.1 Synodontis membranacea | reverse complement strand
ACACACACACACACACAGCACTGTGCAAAACTTAGGCATCCTATTTTTTGTGCAAATACAGTAAACCCTCATTTATTGCAGTTAATCCGTTCCAGACTCTACTGCGATAAGTGAATTTCCACAAAGTAGTTTTTCCGCATAGTTAGAGCATAGAAAACCTGTTTACGACCTTCTAAATACGGTTTTTAACATTAGAAGCCCTCTAGACCTGAAATAACACCCGATTTTTTGGAAAAAATAAAAGTAATTGACTCAAGACAACTGAGCGCAACCTGCATTTTCACTGCCTCCTGTCACTGTCACCTTTTTAATGAATATACTGTATTTGAAAAAACTGCGATAGAGTGAAGCCGCGAAATTCGAACCGCGAAGTGACGAGGGCTATTCTATTTTTTGTACAAATATTATTATAGATGTTCATTTTATGAATTCTGCATTATTGAGTCAGTGCAAACACAACTCAGTTTCCCAAACATTACTTTTCCAAAAAAAAAGCCTGTATCTGAAAAATGATTGTATGTCAGTAAAGAAATCAACATATTACATAAGAAACCACTATTATGCAGACTTTCATTGTGTGAACACAATTTACATTAGAACAACATTTTTTTTGCAGCAAAATGTGTGTTCACCCAATGAAAGTCTGCATAATAGTCCCACAAGACAATTAACTAAACTAGAACAATTGTGTAAGAAAGAAGGCTGCTACACCAAAAAAAAAAAAGGGTTGGAATTTTTAAGGGAATTATTTTCCCTATTGTTGCTGTTACGGTAACTCAGTGACCCTAGTATTAATTCCTGCTCATTATTGAGATAAGATAATGTACAAATTGTCCTAGATAAACAAATCTTGTAAAGTGAAAATGCTTTCTAAACCTGGACATGAAATTATTCGTTGAAAGCAAGACTAAAGGTATTTTCTGTGAGCATCATTTGCATTTGAAACCATATCTGTTCTTCCAAGATTTATAAGGAAATTAACTGTTATATTTTAGGATCTTGGAGGACATGCCACAGCTATATTATTAATTCATATCACTGCTATTAATATGCTATATTAAACTTAATAGAATTTTTTTTTTTTGTAACATTTAATTTTTTTTGGACACACTGATTTGTAAAAGTTAGACGTAAAGTAAGCGTTTATAACAGCTGACCTGAAAACGTGCACACGTTTTTGTCCAAAAAAAATAATAAATTATATATATTATTACATACTACGATGAATTGTTCCAGTTCCAGGTTTTAAATGTGAGCCATTTATGTTCACGGTTAATCGCAAGGAATTCATGAAGCCACCAGCCTCAAAACGTATTTTTAAAGACATTTGACTTTGTGAAGTCTGTACTGCATTTTCCCACCCTCTTTGTCACTTACTTCATTATAAATGTGTAATGCATCAGCAGCTCCTGTGCCTCCTAATCTGCACATAAGATGCTTCAGCTCCTCATATCTCTCTCGAGCCAATTGTGTAATTTACTCTTCATTTAAGATCCACAGCTAGCAGAATCTGTATGGGGGTAAAATGAAGAACCTTTGGGAATTGGCACTGAGTAATTAAAAGACAGTTTGCTTTCATTTTTCTACTGCATTAATTCAGAGGAAGGCCTTAAGTCCAAGGAACTATGTTCATATAGAAATGCTATTTTATTACAGTGAGTTGTTTTGCCATGTTATTTTTTTTATTGTTGCAGAGTATTGTTGTATTTTGTATTGTATTGATTAAGGAGGAAAACGGTCTAAATCCTGTAATTGTTGGTTTTTGGATGCATGTGTTATCCGCCATCTTGGACACATCTCACATTTGTCTCAGAAAGAAGTCAGACTTTGCATAGAAATTATGGTTAGCCAACTAGCCATCTAACAAAATACATTATTTGTGTAATAAAAATGCAAACACTGGAAGCAACTACAGTATGTGATCTCCATGCATCTTTTACAAAGTAGCTAAAGTTAGTCAGCTAGTTGCTTTTCTCAGGGTGAAAGACGCAATCTCCCTTGGAGTGTAGGAACTCCTGTATTTTACTCATTTATCTAATCAGCCAAATATGTGGTGGCAGCACAATGCATAAAATCATGAAGATACAAATCAAGAGCTATGATCTCAGTGATTTTAACCACAACATGGTGATTGGTGCCAGATGGACTGGGTTGAGTATTTCAGGTATTTTTGATCTCGTGGGTTTTTCACACACCGAGTTTTTCGGGTTTACGTAAAATGGTGCAAAAAAACAAAAATCACCCCGTGTACTAAGGGTCTGCAGGCTTAAGCACCCTGTTGGTGAGAGAGATCAGAGGAGACCACATCAGGTTCCACTCCTGTAAGCCAAGAGCAAGAATCTGAGGCTATCATGGGCACAAACTCAACAAAAATGGACAGTTGAAGACTGGAACAAGACCAAGTTTTCAGACCATCTTTTTTTTTTTTTTTTTTTTTTTAGCCTTTTTTGTCCAGTTGGGGTGTGTCTCCTCTGATGTGTCCATGACAGACTCAGATTCATGTTCTTTGCTGAATGTGAACCTAATGTGTTCTTCTGCTGTTGTAGCCCTTTCACCTCAAGGTTGAGTGTTTTGTGCATGCTGAAATGCTTTTCTGCTTACCATGGTTGTAAAGAGTGATTAAGTTACTAAATCCTGGCAGCTCAAAGCAATCTGGCTATATCCCTCTGACATCTTTTGTATACAATGCATTTACACTTACAGAATCGTTGCTATCTCATTGTCTTTTGCCTTTTGGACCGTTCTGTTTAGACCTAGAAACCGCTGTGTGTGAATGTCCCAGGAGATCAGCAGTTTCTGAAATGCTCAAACACCTTTCCTTTTGGTACCAACAACCACACCATGCTCAAAGTAGAATCTGCAGAATCTGAAACTATATTTAGGCATACATTTTATTATAGAGTATGTTTTTTGGGACATGCACATGAAATTTAATTGAATGTGCTGCAGAATGCAGCAGAAGAATGTGTTTTAATTGAATGACTTATCACTCACAGCCCTCAAATGAATCTGTACAGTAGAAGACAATGCAGCAAAAGTAATGTTACGAGATGTTCTTTCTTCATGTAGCTTGCACTAGCATTTTTCTACTACTTAAGCCTCGAATAATTACCCCTTACCTCAGATGTTGTCAGTCAGCTGAGATAAGTAGCCTTCAGTGATTAATGATGTTTCTTCTCATGTGTTAAATGCTACGGTCTGTCGTGTTGTAAACTGTAACCACTAGTGTGCAGTGATGTGTTTGTCCTATAATATTAACATTATGTTAATGTGTACGACATTAACATGCAGAACATCTTTTAGGACTATGCCCCCATTATATGATTGATACGTCTAAACTTACAGTATACAACTTAAGTTCCTTGCACAAATGGCTTGGTACTGGCTTTTGATTAGGTCTAACCTTGCAGGTGGTGACCTATTAGTCCTAAGCTGAATCCTCAGAGTAGCACCAACAAGTCTGTGATCAGAGTTTACAAACTGGGCACTTCTGAAAAACTTGCAGTTCTGTAGGAGCCTCCAGCGTCTGCCCACGAGGATATGTGGGTAGTGGTAGCTCAGTGGTTAAGACACTGGACTATTCGTCGATCAGAAGGTCGTGAGTTCAAATCCCAGCCTCACCATGACTGCCAATGCTGGGCCCTTGAGCAAGGCCCTTAACCCACAACTGCTCAGTTGTATAAAATGTGATGATAAAATGTGATGTAAGTCGCTCTGGATAAAGGCGTCTGCCAAATGACTTACATGTAAATGTAAATCAGTCTCCTTGACTGCACCCCTGTATTGGAGTAGGAATGGAACAAGGATCCAGCACCCCACAGACTCTGACCTTTTGCATCGTCAAGGAATATGAAGCCACATTGACCACAATATCCAGACCATTGGGAACTGATACAATCCTCGTAGCCACCCCTGCCAATACTGTACCAGTACTTTGCATTGCAATCACCCAAGATGAGATTAGGTGAGATGAGATAATATTAAATAAGGCAAAGTGTGGTAAGGAAAGATAAGATAATACTTTATTGTCATTGTAGTTATACGGTAAAACTTTGTTTGGTAGCTCTCAGAGAGACCAGCAGCAATAAAAAGTATAAATAAAATATAAGATAAAGAAAGTAGTGTGTGTGTGTGTGTGTGTGTGTGTGTGGCTCTGTGGGAGAGGTGGTTTAATAGAGCCTACAGCTTTGGGGAAGAAGCTGTTCCTCAGTCTGTTAGTACGTGTCCTGATGGTTCTGTATCTTGAGCGACGGGAGGAGGACGTCTGAGTGGGTTGAGCCTTTGATAATGGTAAGCGGCTAGTGTAAACGATGTCCAGATTTGGGTGCTTGGTTCCCACAATCCTCTGTGCGGCCTTCACTGTAAAGGCCAATTCTGTCCAGTTCTACAAATCGGATTAATCGACCAACTTGGATTCTGACTTGTTTGTTGGTTTGCTCCAGATGGGACAGGGTTGCGTGAGGTGCAATCGAGATTGAATGATCTGTCAATCCGTTTCCATGGAAAGCAAACTGGTGGTTATCCAGATAAATATGATAGTTGGCTTTGATGTGAGATCTGCTCATGCAAAGAACTTACTAACGGCATCAGGAAGCAGGGTTTCATGGCTGGTCAACGAGGTTCTTGTAGTCCGTTATGGCTTTAATAGTTCTCCACATGCTGAAGGGGTTGTTTTCGAAGTGGTCCTCGATGCACTGCTGGTATCTGCGCTTGGCTTCTTTAATGCCCTTATTCAATTCTTTCAGGCAATACTGTAAGCCATCCTGTCCCCTGACCTGTAGGCAATGTCCCGTGCTCTGAGCAGAGACCGTTCATTTTTGTCAAGCCATGGCTTCTGGTTGGGGTACACCTTGATGGTCTTGGTGGATAGCACCGTGTCAGTGCAGAAGCCTATGTAAGCCAAAATAGATTAGCTGTATGCCTGCAAGTCTGTACTCTGTGCAAGCATTGTTTTGAAATGGTGAATTTAAGCTAGATGATAAAAAGAAGTGGTAGGCCAAAGGAAACAAAGATGTGACACAATCGACTCAAGAGCTGGCAAGATGTTTGAATATCAATCATGCTACTGTTTTAAGGCATCTGAAGGCAAGATTCTGAAAGTTGGTAGTTGGGTTCCACATGCACTTTCAGCAAAAAATATTGCTCAAAAGCTTAACACCTGCATTACAGGTGCATTATACATATCACACTTTATTACAAGCTGCTCGATCCTGGAGAAATCGTTGAACACCGAAGGTTACACTGATCAATTGTTCAAATTAAGTGAAAATTTCAATGAAGCGTGATCTTGTATTATGACAATGCAGAGCCACATCTTGCAAAAGTGACGAAAGGAAGATGTGTATCTTCTAAGATGTGAAGATACAAAATGTTCCACGAACCTGCCCGGATGGGCAGCCTGAGATTAGGACCTGAGTGCTGCTGCATAATGGGTGACACCTCGGCACCACACCAGTTGCCAATCCAACTGCCGATCCTTCCAGGTTGATTCCCTGCAATTTTGGAGGACAGCTTAGAGTGTCAGATGTAGTTTAATCTCATGCACAGGGCATAGCTACTACACTGGACACAGCCACCACATAGCTACTGCTACTGCATAGCTAATACATTTTTATATCTGTATTTTTAAAAATGCCGGGGAATGCATTTTAGTGCACACCCACAAGCAACAAACTATAAGCGACTTGTTTCATTCTGCTGTGATTGTAGGGTCATAGGTGCCTTCAGCCTCCGAGTTAGCAACAGTGAGTTTGCATGCATGTTCTCGCTTTAATCCTGCCATCAGAAAGTGCTTCAAGTTCCCTTTGTTCCACATTAACACCCGTGGCGTCTAAATCCGAGTGTTGTGTCATTTGGCTGCATTCGGTTTCATTTGTAATGAGGGTAGTTTGGTGGAGGCTGTAGCAGATGGGTGCTGGAGAGTTGTAGTATCACTCTATGTTTAATTCATTTCCTTCTTTTACGCTTATTCTCATTTATACAGTAAACCCTCGTTTATCGCGGTTAATCCGTTCCAGACTCTACCGCGATAAGTGAATTTCCGTGAAGTAGGATTTCCGCGTAGTTAGAGCACAGAAAACCTGTTTACGACCTTCTAAATCCGATTTTTAACATTATTAGAGCCCTCTAGACATGAAAAAACACCCAATTTTTTAAATAAATAAATAAATAAATAAAAATAATTGACTCAAGACAACCGAGTGCAACCCGCATTTTCACTGTCTCGATCAACTTTTTAATGATTATACTGTATTTGAAAAAAGCGCGATAGAGTGAAGCCGTGAAATTCGAACCGCGAAGTGGCGAGGGTCGACTGTACTTTGTTTCTGCTGTCCGTATAGTTCTACAATCATGGCATATTTTCTTATCAGCTCTCTCCTTCTCTCTGTCAAACTCCACTAGCTCTTGTTCCCGCTTCTCTTTTCCATTCTGCTCTGCTTCGCTTTCTCTGTATCTCTTTTTGGGTACCTAATGGAAATGTTACATTTCTAAGCTAATTCTTTTCCCCCTTTTCTTTTCTTTTTTTTTTTTTTTTTTAACTCATTGTTATCCACAGTAAGACTCTTCATCAAGTTTTGGTTGATTCAGATGTTTTTTTTGTGTTAGAATGTGTTTTATCTGCAATGGTCTTTTACTTCCACCCAATTCACAGTCCACCTTTTCAACAAAGTTATAATGCTTTATAAGCTTAGGCGTTCATCTTGTAAGTTATCGGAGTGTGAGAGTGAGTTCTATACGCTAAAGTACTGCATTAAAAAATTACTCTGCTACAGGCAAACATGATGAAATGGATGTTTACACAGCTGTATGCGATGAATGATGAATCACACGCATCTTAAATTTCTCATACATATTTCCACTGTTGGATTTGGAAATGTAACGTATAAGGGCATAAATGACATGAAAACAAGACCTGTCATTATTTTCTTTAAATGTGGAGCAAGTTACTTGGGTATCAACTGATCGACTGATAAGCCGCTGGTCCGTCTTAGCAAAGATCATCATCTGGTGATCGTGAGTTCGAGTCCTGATGATGCCACAGCCGCCCGTTGCCAGGAGCCCAAGACAGCAAAATTGGCCATGCCCTCAGGGAGGAAGGGGTGGCATTCTCTCTCTCTCTCCTATTAATCCCCTGTCAGTCACAGCAACACTAGCCAATCATGGCCGTCTGCTGTAACCACAGTTATTCTGAAGGTTTTTCCGGCATGATAGATAATAAGTGGGATGCAGCCCCACATATTCAATTTACATGCAAATACCCTTTTAAACCGCTTGGGATTTCTGCATGTGCATGGTCAGAAGTAGTTCAGTGAGTACACACGCTTGATAAATGAGTCACCAGGACTACTTCAGGATTACTGAAGAATGAAGAGTCTTCACTCTTTTACTGGTCTGGAAATGTTCCAGCTGAAGGCCTCTCTGCATTCACAGTGCCATGTCGCTAGGACTATGCTTGATATCACCCAAACCACAGCCCTTTAAAACCGCTTCAGTCACCATGGCCTTAAGACATACAGTATAGGATCACCCAACTTATAGATGTATACGTAGATTATTATGAATTTGGCTTAAAACAGACATTTGTATCTTGCTTAGACATTCAGTTCTCTCTTGCGATATGTGTTAAGGGAGAGACTCCGACGGCAAAAGCTTACCTCCTGTTGAATGGTACGCATGATTAATTATACACTCTTTCAGTTCATCCAGAGAACTCGCACTGAAGCCTGCCAAGTCATGCCATTAGTTAGATTGTTTTGTCTTCAATCCCAGGTTCTGACAAGAAGCGAGGAACAAGCAGGCACAAATCTTGATGGTTTATGGGATCTTCAGAATCTTCAAACAGACATTAGCAATGTTTTGTCTCACGTGTTAACCCCGTAACCACCAATCTACTGTACAAACCAATCCGTCAACTAGCCTGTAAACGTGGGACATTTGGCTTATTATTATTTTTTTTTAACTGTAGCTCTTATGATAAAAATTAATCCAAACAAAATAAAGGTTAAAAGGCAATGGTTATCCTTTTAGTTACTGATGTTAAGGTTAAGCTTGCATTTATTATCGGCAGTAATAATTATGTTAATGGACGTTCACTACAAGTGAAGTGTGTACACAGGCGTATATATGTTTTGAAATCATTTAAATATCTGCCCGTTGTCAAGGCTTATACAGAAGTCTATGCGGTCCTTCATGATGTATGTAAATGATATGCATTTGTTCAGACAAGGGTCATTTAATCAAAAGGTTTAGGAAACAGGTGTTTTCAAAAGACCTGTGTTTTTGTAACAGTATAGCATAACCTTTGAAGGAGCACATTTCACATTTTGATTCCTTAACCCTGATTTCGCACTAGCTAGAGACGGGTTGCTCATGTCGCTCGTACAACCCCGATTCCATAAAAGGTTGGGATGCCGTGTAAACCGTAAATAAAAACAGAATGCAATGATTTGCAAATCCTTTTTGACCTATATTTAATTGAATACAGTGCAGAGACAGGATATTTCCTGTTCAAACTGATATTGCGTTTATAAATATGCACTCATTCTGAATTTGATGCCTGCAACACATTCCAAAAATGTTGGGACGGGGGCAACAAAAGACTGTTGTGGTTGGTAAAAACCAAAAAAAAAAAACAGCAGCAGCAAAAAAGATTCCACAGGTAAACAGGATATTTAGTAGCAGTTGATAGTATCATGATTCACAAGCAAGGACGGCGCGAGGTTCCCTGACATCCAATTTCTCAGCGTTTTATTTTCTCAACATACAGTTGCATCTATAATCCGTAATATCATCAAAAGATTCAGAGAAGCCGGAGAAATCTCCGTACTTAAGGGGCAAGGCCAAAAACCAGCATTGAATTCCCATGATCTTCAAGCCCTCAGGTGACATTGATTATAATAAGCACATAATGGGCTTCAGAATAAGTTTTTCCTAGTTACAGAATAAGTAAACGCATTGGAATTAATTTTGTAGTGCTTTGTAATTTATAAATTATAGATTTGTGTAGTGCTTTCGACAATAAGTTCTCCTACAAAACAGCTTTATATAAATCTGGAGGTAGATCTACATCCCTAAAGAATAAACCAGGGCCTATGCTTTCTAAGATAATTTCTTTATTTTATTATAATAATTTTATTTCAAAATAAATAAAAAGAGTTTCTTATTTTTTAGTTTGGAAACGTTAATGAATGAAAATAAATGATCCCTTGCTTAGGCTAATGAATTGTCACATTTATTCATCAAATAAGTAAAGTACAGTGGTTCAGCTTGGAGTGTTGCCAGCTCGCATCCCTGGGGTCCCAGGTTCAGTCCTGAACTTCTGTGGTCTGTTTGGGGTTTCTGTGCATGTTCTCCCCATGCTTATGTAGGTTTTGTCTT
>JAOVYU010000001.1:19791101-19803601 GCA_025674565.1 Synodontis membranacea | reverse complement strand
GACAAGAAAAGAAAAGGCAAATGTTTGTCACCTGAAAATATCAGTGTGCTTAAAGATAACATGTGTATGAAACTGAGCAAAGACAATTTTACTGAATTTCTTTTGTGTTTTATTTCCTTTTCAGTGGAAGCTGTCAAAAATAAGCTCCCTCCTGTTCAAAACGTAGTTTTACAAAGATTCTATATTTGGACAGATTTCAAGGCAACACACCCATAATTCATAGCACTCGATGAGAGTTCTGTATTTCTCTATTTATCAGAATGAAATGAAAAAATAACCGCACGCCTAATTATGGGTGTTTATTTTCCGACTCTAATGAACACGCAGCATAAACACTGGCTTCAAAGAGCAAACACAGACTCTGTGAAGTGTTGTCATGCGGGAGGCCGAAGCGTCAGAGCCTCTCTCAGCAGCTACTGAGGGGAAGTTACGAGAACCGGAGGAGGGAATTAGGCCAAGCTGGGAAGCCTCTTTCTATGTAAACCAGATGTGCTACTCCCCCATAGCAGCCTCACGTACACACACATGCGCACACACACACACGCACACACACATGCTGGCTGCGTCACACGGTCGCCATGGCTTAATGGGCCGCATCAGTCAGGAGGTGCCAGATCGAGGGGATCCACTTCTGGAAAATATAATGAAACCTTGTAAAAGTCGTTCCTGCTTATGCGTTGCTAAGCAAGAGTTTGTTTACAAGCACCATCATAAGTGCAACATGAGCAGCGTCCTTGTGAGAGAAATAATGGGCTTGGTTCAAAATGAAAGGAAAAAGAGTGTTCCTGTAATGTACCTCTGATTTTATAATTTGTGCTTTTAAAGTACTGAGTGCCATACAGCCAAAGTGTGCCACAATACTTCCTAACAAAGTGCAGGCAGAGCAGTGCTGCTATGTGGAATACCGAAGGTCTCACAAGAGGCACAAGCAGAAATGGTTTCACCCTGTCTTTGGGAGATTGTGAAATTTGAATCATAATTATTCCACTGGAAACAACACTAAGCAGGACAAAAGCAGCTGGACCGAGGAGGAGACAAGAATCTTTGATTAACTCTAGAATATAATGGGATGAGATTGGATGAGATTATTTGATGGGAAACTATGGGGCAATTAAAAGTCACTTCTTTTGTATTTCCACGTAATTGATTGCTTCATTTCTGCCCAGTTGTTAATTGTGGACATTGACTGAGACAAAAGAATAAGCATTTCTTTCTAAAGTTTCTGTCTACCGTATCAGTGATGGAAAAGGCCAAAAAAAAAAAAAAACAAGCAGATCAGGTACCACTGCAGACATTGAACAACTCTGGTGGTGAAGCTGGAGCTCAGTTGTTTGACTGAAATAATAAATTTGTGAGTACAAGCAGTGGAAATGAGGGTCCTTCCCTGGCTTACTGTCTGTCATTGGGTGAGGAACTGGACAGTCTTATTATAGACCTTCAAATGGAACTGAGGTCAAGGCTCATTTCATTTGAGACGAACAAGTTGAGGTGGTACATAGACAGCTTGCACAGCTGCCCCTTTTTGACTCTTGCTAGAGCTGTGTCAGGCATGTCCCATGGCATGTGGACATCGACCCTGGGGTGGACACAGGACTTGCAGGTGAGATTATATCACACAACTGGCTACGGTGCAAAGAGGGATCCCTTAAGAGGAGCTGGAATCTGTGTTTGAGTCTGGGCTGAAAATCCTATTTTCACCTCATCCCCAACTAGAAAAAGTGGAAGAAAAATTATATTAGAGAGAAAAAGCAATATATTTATCACAAAAAAAAAGTCAATCAAATGGGACTCCTACAGTATGTGGTGCAACAGAACAGTGCATGTTCATACTTTTGCGAGTTTGAATTCTGACAGTGCCACAGCAATCCATGGCCAGGAGTCTAAAGAGCGTAACTGGCCATGCTCTCGGTGTTCGGATGGATGGTATACTTTTTCTCCCTTCTCCCCTATGGCGCAGATATGCAGAAGAGGGCAGATAGAACTTTCCCCTGCGTATGTTACCATGCCCTATGATGCAGCATGAAGAACAGTTCAACGTGTTAGACTTCAACCGACCTCCATGGTTGGTAGCTGTCGTGTGATAGGGGAAAGCTGGCACTCGAGTGGGAATTGGAATATTATAAACATGACCTTAAACTTGCATTATACACAAAAGGTCAATTAAAAATATGCCCAACTCTAAATGAAACTGTATAACAAAACTGGAAAGAATTTTATCTTTTTGCTCTATTCATCGCTTAGGGATGGTAGAAACACTAGGGCAGGGGTGGACAAAGCTCAGAGCCATATTTTAGTTGCCTGGAAACGTGAATAAGCTAAGTAATTATAGCTTGCCTAATATAATAAAATGTGGAAGGTTTTAATGCAGACACAAATGAGTATAAATATTCTCACGGGGGGAATAATCCAGTCGGTAT
This sequence comes from Synodontis membranacea, assembly GCA_025674565.1. Taxonomy (NCBI): domain Eukaryota; kingdom Metazoa; phylum Chordata; class Actinopteri; order Siluriformes; family Mochokidae; genus Synodontis; species Synodontis membranacea. The sequence goes on along the minus strand of JAOVYU010000001.1, from coordinate 19,801,184 downwards.
GATTTGGAAGCAGCATCATTTGTCTGAGGTAGTACATCACATCGTGTTTGTGCCCTCAACAAAAAGACAGCAAACTGGTGACATACATTTTGTCTCTGAGCTGCAGTTTTAATTCTTCACATACTGTATCTTGCTCAGTGTTGTGAGTGTAACCTAAAGAGCTAATCAAGCTAGTCTGCTGATCAACTAGAGATCAAAAAGTGGATACAGTAATGTTCTTGTGCTGTGTCCCTATGTTAATTACATATCCGAACTGATAAGGTATATAATTATCAACAGTTCTTTTTCTCTTCTCATCTTAACAAACCTAAAATTCCCTTTTTTTTTTTTAGAAATGTGTTCAGTAAACTAGTCAGTTTCCACAATTTGTTTCTTACTCCAAATATTGGTCATTTACACATTATTAAATTACATTTAAATATACATTTAACTCTGTTGCCATCAGCAAAACATCCAGCTTTTCAGCAACAAGTCTGCCTTCAAACTTTGTGGGGCAGGCCCTGGAAAGCCGAATAATGCCAAATTGTGCTAAGGAAAAAATTATTCTGGTCGTGCAAGTTGGCTGCCCACATAATGTTAATGTTTTGTTCATGTTTATTTATTATAGTAAATTACACCATGAACGTGAGTCATTATTGACACACCACAGCACACAGTGCACAACAACAAAATTTGTCTTTGGCTTTTAACCCATATGTGAAACGTGACACACAGCAGGGGGCAGCTGTTTTCAGGGCCCCGGGGAGCAGTGCTTAGGGGCGGCACCTTGCTCAGGGTACCCCAGTGGTACCTTGCTGGTCGTGGGATTCGAACCTGCAATCTTCTGATTATAAGGGCGTTTCCCTAACTGCTAGGCAGACACAAATGAGTATAAATATTCTCACGTGGGGAATAATCCATTATTTGAATCATAATTATTCCACTGGAAACAACACTAAGCAGGACAAAAGCGGCTGGACCTAGGAGGAGACAAGAATCTTTGATTAACTCTAGAAAATAATGGGATGAGATTGGATGAGATTATTTGATGGGAAACTATGCCCCAGCGTGTCCTCAGCCATTGAATCTGAGTGAGATATTCCTGGAAAAAAAATATTTTAGATGAGAGCATCTCTCTCTCTCCTAGCATTTATCTCGTCTTTTACAGGGTCCGCTTACATGTTTGATTTGGCAGAGTTTCCTGACACGACCCTCCCCATTTATCCGGGCTTGGGACCGGCACGCAGGAATACACCAGAGTGTGAACCCCCCTGTGGCTGGGTCTTTGTACAGCACCCGGTATTCTCTGGAAGTCTCCCACCCAAGTACTAAACAGGCCCGCCCCTGCTTAGCTTCCGAGAACAGGCGAGATCGGGCACCCCCAAGGGCAGAATGGCTGCATTTTAGGTGAGAGCATCAACTGTTTAGAAAAAATGGACAGCATCCTCCTATTCACTCACTTCCCTGTAGAAATGAAGCCAAATTACCTCTGCAGTTTTGTCAGCTAATTCAAGCTATCTGTATGAATTAAAGACACTGTAGATTGAAAGACAGTTTAGTCTAGAAAAGTGACATGGAAAATAGACACTTGTCATTGAAACACATGGGGATGGGAATATTCATTATAGTTTTAACATGCAACGAACAGAGACAGCGAGAGGGCGGGAATCACAAACACAGCAAGCAGGAGCCGGGAGCAACTGGACCGACACAGCCGGGTCCGTCCGGACCGATCTCAGAAAGCCGGAAACATATGGACTTTAAATGGACAATAGACTGTGAGAGATGTTTCTGAGCGCATTACAGTGGTGGTGGTGAATTGCTTGGCTATTAATACCCTGGTAAAACGAAACAACTGTTTTGTGTGATCCCTTCCTCTTTTCTGCTTTATCCCCTTCCAGCTTTATCTATTATTTGTGGTAATAGTAAGGAGTTCGTTACAAATCCTACTCTGTTATCAGCTGTTCACTGATGGAGACCGTTTGCAGTCATCAGATCGCAGTCCTCCTGTTATCATGTCAACTGCAGTCCAAAGCCATCTTCGTAACTTTTAAGTGTATCTTTAGGCTGTCCATAGGCTCTCTGATCCGATTTGCTGTCAAATGGAATAGCACAGAATTAATTTCACGGCGGCTGAGGAAATACGATAAATAAAATCATTGTTTGATCTGTGCAGTTCAGTGTACTCAGACAGTAGTAGAAGCAGTGGTGCTGTTCAGAATTTGTCATTTAAATATTTTGGAAATAAATTACCGCATGATCCCAACTGGTTACTTTGGTATCTATCACAGCTAGTAGCTAATAAAATGGGATTAAATTAAAGGAGACGTTTGTTTGACGTCTACAGCAGTTGTGTATGAAGGAATTGTAATGTTGACTTCTTCATTTTTTGTAAACATCATTATAGTGCAATTTCTATGCACAAAACAGCGTCATTTGATATATAGTATATGGACAAAAGTTTGTGGACACCTGACCGTACCACTCATATGTGCTTTGTTAAACATCCCAGTTCAGATTTAGTCCCTTTGCTGTTATCCTAAGCACCCTTTTTCTGGGAAGGCGTTCCACTAGATTTTGGAGCATGTCTGTGGGAATTTGTTTCTATTCACCACATGAGCGTTAGTGAGGGTCAGGCACTGATGTTGGGTGAGGAGGCCTGGGGTGCAGTCGGAGTTTCAGTTCATCCCAAAGGTGTTCAGTGGGGGTTGAAGTCAGAGATCTGTGTGGACCACTCAAGTTCTTTCACAAGAAACCCCAGTGTACCATGTCTTCATTGAGCTCGCCCCATTGTGCACAGGGGCATTGTCCTGCCGGAACAGGTTTGGGCCTGTTAGTCCCAGTGAAGGGAAATTGTAATGCTACAGCGCACAATAACATCCTAAACGATTGTGTGCCTCCAACTTCGTGGCAGCAGCTTGGAGAAATGTCCATATACTGGTGTCCACACACTTTCGTCCATATAGTGAATATATATTTATCTGTACAGAATGTGTGAGAATATTAACTGTTGTCGAATATGCTTTTAGAACTGTCAAAATATTTCTCAAAAACTTGAAATTCCCTGTACTTACTTGGCAAGTGTTAGCTACTTTAGTCTAATAGCGCTAGTCCAGAAATAAATTTGAGCTTTGGAGGAAAGATGTGTACATGGTTCTTTTTCCCAACCATTCCTTCAGTGCTTCTTAATGGACATCATATAATTATACCTTATTGGATTTAAGATTGGTTTCCTAAAATAAGCAGACTGTGCAATTCACAACATGGTGAAGCCACTTCAGTGCGTGATATGCAGCTCCGTGACTTACTTCACTGACTGCCAAACCTCTGAACGTCATATTTGCCCTAAATTGGGGACGTTGTCGTTGTTTAATTCCATGCTGCTTGGTACCGTAAGTGTACTCCACCCTGTCAGTTGCCTGTGTCTGGCTCATTTAAAGCAGACACCACTCTGCTGCTCGCAGACATGTGCACACACACACACACACACACACACACACACACACACACACACACACACACACACACACAGACATTGGTTTTGCTATACTTGTCAGGACCTTCCATTGACATAATGATTAATACAGCTAATTAATGCTATGCCCACACGTAACCCTAACTTTAACCCCAGTAATGAAAAAGAAAGGAAAGGATATATATACACACACACACACACACACACACACACTGCTGCTTATTCATCACCAGCCACAGAAACTCTATATCTCTGCAGAGTGAGACTGTGAAAGGAGTGCTGTGATAAGGGAGAGTGTGTAACGGAGAAAGTGGCCATGGCTGGGCCTTGGTCCTACACGTCTGCCGTCAGTCATGTTCATTCATTTTTACTCATTTTTACTTTCTACGCACATCTGTACTTCATCCCTGCACTGTTTCTGTCTAAAGCGCCTGGAACGATGTGTTGACTTTTACAGGAACTCTGTCTTCCTTTGTAGCTGTCTACTTTTGTCCATATAGTGTATTTGTATCTCTCTGTGTAGCTGTCTGTCTACTCGTTTCTCTTTCTAGCTCTCTAACTATCTAGACAACTGTCTGTCTGTGTGTCTCCCCACAGGCCTGTTCATTTGTCTGGATAGCTGCCTGTGTATTTGTGTATCTGGCTGTCTGACTCTCGAGATAACTGTCCCTCTTGTCTACCTGTCTGTCTGTCTAGCTGTTTATCAGTATATCAGTCTAGATATCTGTCTGTCTGTGTATCTGTCTGTCAAGCAGTAAAACTTTCTGGTTAACTCTCCATCTGTATGCTTGTCTGTTTTTCTAGTTGTCTGTCTGTTAAGAGAACTTTCTCTCTGTCTACTCGTCTGTCTGTCTAGCCACCCATTTATCTAGATAGGTTTGTGTACCCATCGCTCTGTCTGTCTGTCCAGCTGTTTATTTATCTAGAAACTATGCCTCTGTCTACCTGTCTCTCTGTCTAACTACAGTATATCTAGATCTCTGTCTGTCTGTTCCTTTTTAAGCTCACTGTAGTATGTTTAAAGCCCCTGTGCCCCTGACTGCTTGTGTGTACATACTGAACTTTAGTAATTATTTTTTTATTATTATTATTTTTGCCTTTTGTATTCCAGTTGCTGAATTATTTTATTAACCTGAATAAACCTTTTTTGTGCAGGTTGCTGAATACCTTTGTGTCTCTAATTTGCAAATTATATTATTTAGTCATTTATCTGATATATACTCACATACACAAATACTCTGAGTATCCTAAACTTTATATACATATATATATATATACCCTAGTAATATAGCTAAACATTCACCTAATACAGCCCAGTAATTATTTTTTCTTAATATGAATTGACTTTCTTTCACAGGTCCTGGACAATTATGAGCGTGAAGGATTCCAGTTTTTGTCTAAGGTGTTTAACTCATCGCATTCCTTCCTGGAGGATTTGACAGGTTTGACCCTGCTGCATCAGGAGACCCAGGCTGCTGAGGTGGGTCTTCCTTGTTCTCGTTCCCTTTCTCGTTTCCCTGTGTCCAAGATTCATCACAGTGCATGCATGTCATTATGAATATACAAGTGTCTCTGAAAAATTGTCAAGCATTAGAGAGACCAGCATTTCACAAGGATTGCGTTTACATTACTGGGCTGAAGTGACTCAAATCTGATTTTAATGATTTAATGTGAGAGAGATCTGGGGTCTCGTTTATAAAACCTTGCGTGGAACTCAGGCTAAAAGTGTACGTACTTTCAAAAGACAAAAATGACGTACGGAAAAAAAAATTCCGATTTATAAAAACGTGCGCATGTACACTTTCAAGCAATTAACGTCTTATAAATTGCCTCTACCTGGGATTGTGCGCACATCGATTTTCCGCATATTCCGCCCTCGACACGCCCTTGACCATCAACCATGCATGGTCAATGCAAATCACCTCATGCATATTTAAGCCTCCGATGTAAACCTGAAAAACTCATGGCACCACGAATTAAAAGTAAAAGTGACATCTAAGCAGATAATTTGTTTCTGAAACTGAGATAGATTTGCTTGCGAGTGAAGTGGAAAGCAGAAAAAAAAATATTTTGTTTTGGTCACAGTAGTGGGGTGACAAACAAAAAGAAAGACAGACAATGAGAGGCAACAGGTAACGAATGCTGAGAATGAAGTGAGTGCTGCAAACAGGACGGTGTTCGAAATAAAAAAAAAAAAAAAAAGTGGTCAGATTTGAGAGTGATTATAAAAAAAAAAAGAATTGCAGTGCATCGAAAGAGCGTGTCTGCTACCGGAGCTGGAAACCCGGATGACTTCTTTGAGAAACCGGTGGTGTCTGAGAAAGAGAGAGAGACACAGACATGGCTGGGACGACAAGCGGTTTTTATTTGCATTTCTGAGAGGAAAAAGGTTAGACTTATGACAAAGCACAATATAATGGTTAATTGTTAATTATAACATAAATACCTGCCAGCTAATTCCCGCTGGTAAGAGCCAGTTGTAAGGAACCCCAGGGTCGTCAGTGCCTGTATTTGTACCGGGATTGCGCGGTTCCTTCGGGTTGGTCTCTCTAACATTGGACCCAGTTCAGCACATACTGTAGTTCCAAAAGCACACATCTAGGTAATCTAAATCGGCTTATGAGCCAGTCATCATCATGGATGATGCGTACGCAACGGTTTACACGTTTACAACGTGCGTACGCAACGGTTGTAAATAAGACCCCTGGTCTTTTCAGTTAACGTTAGACCTGTGGACAAAGAAATATGATCTTTTCAAATTTGAGTCACTTTCATATGTGCTCCTAGATATGTATCCAGTTCTTGGCCATGTGACATGAATGAGAACGTTTAGATTCAAATTCATGTGGACAAGTTTTTTTTTTTTTTTTTTGCCTATATGCATGCGCTGTCATCATCAGCCAGCAGGGTGTTCTGTTGATTTGTGCTACCTATCCAGATATGCTTAGTGGTTAACATGTTAGGATTAACATTTTAGAATTAACTTCAAGCTTCCTGTCCTTGGGTTAACGTTAGCGTCAGGTTAAAGGCTACAGATAAGATCGAGTTTTTTCAGTAGTATCGGTAACACTGTGCTAACTCTGATGTGAGTATAAATACAGAGCTTTCGAGTTTAAACATACAAGGTGAGAATCTGGAAAAGACGTAAAATATTTTCTCCGGTTTCCGTAAATATTCTGGCGGCTTTCATTTTAAAAAATCTAAAATGTAGCTTTTGTGGACCTCTAATTTGTTAGATTTGGTGTGTGATTTTGTACATATGAAGGTGATTTTTTTTTTTTTTTTGCAGTAGGTCATTTATAGGAATCTAAGTACAAATTTGTATAAAAAGAATCAGTGCACATTATTTTGTCATTTTTACCTCCCCTATCCCTAACTACCATTACAAAAAACTGTGTCTCTTTAAAATCTCTTTAACTGTTTAACCTTGGAATGTCACTCTGAAAAAGACAAATGTTTTGTGATTTTTGGGCCTGAAGGTGCCATAATAATAATTATTATGATGATCGTCATCATTATCATAACACTTCTTTTTGAATTATGTGAAATTATAATTGGAGGCAGCATGAGGAAATATTTCTTGCTTATTCCATTTGTTCACCCTTAAATTGCGAGACTTTTTCTGTTTCCATCAGTTTCAGTGATTGTGTAGCAGTAAACCACTACCTTTCGTTTTATAAAATGAAGTCCTTGTGTTCCAAATGGCCGTCACTCTCGACCCCCTGCAGAGGAGGACCTTTTGGAGTTCTCACTGCGAGGGCTGTCTCTTTCAGAGGATATGGTCATGATCGCTTCAGAATAAACCAAAGCCTGTCTATGAGTCTGTCTATGATTTTGAACAGTTACACTTCCTCGTTTGATGTCGGATTCAAAGTCGACTTTAAAGCGCATATTGTCCTGTCAAACGTTGAGGCGGGATGACTTGTTCTCATGTGCTGACAAATGTGGGAATTCATTGGTCTAAAGGGACCAGAGTATTTATGGCTCAGTATCGGCTTTTGCCTCGTGAATGAGACCTTTGTTGGGTCAATCCGTGAGTGTGAGAGTTCAGCTTTTCTCAGGGTTGCCTTTACTTGAGCGTGTAGTCTTAGCAGACTGCTTCCTGCATCAACATAACCCCTGGGAGCCACACAATACTGTACACGTCATTGTAGTTCAGATCTCGAAGGAACAAAAAATAATGCAGCTATTCATTCTGCCGCTTCAGGTGTTTGATAATAGGCTCCGGCTAATTACTATGTACGTCTGAATCATTCTTACGCCTGTCACTTCGAATGGTTCGACAAAACATGTGCGCAGCAGACTGGTTGCGCTCCAGGACAGCGGTTGGTCTATAGTTAGGTCTAATGTTTTCGTTCTAGTAATCTTGGGAGAGAGACACAATCAGAACACAATGTGCTTCTGACAGGATGGCCTTGGTCTGATTGATTGACTGTAACAGAGAAATGAAATGAGAAATTTGTGCGTTGTTTAAAGCAAGGAAGTCTATACAGCAATTTTTGTACAGAGACGAATTTGATATTGATTTTTGATGTGTCTAGAAAAGTGATGGTAGTGATCGTAAACTGCTCACTAGAAATGTCATGTAGTGAAGTAAAGAACTTTAAAAGGATTGAACTTAAAAATGTTTTGCTTGTAGATGACAGTTCTTCTTCCTCGCTGATTGTTATAAATAAATATAAACATACAAAAAAATACGTAAAAACGTAAAATATATGCTGAAAATAAAATTAGCGTTATGCCGTTGACTAGGATGACTTATGTTATAATACCCTGACAACAAATTCTTTAGCATACTTTACTGTAGATCAGAAGATGGTGGTTATGAGATTTCGCTGGGCGAGCGCTGTAGCCGATATTCAATATAACCGCACAATTGTGAGTAAAACAAGAAATGTATTTTGAGTACCTGACATTTCCGACACAATATGAAGCGTTCTGTTTATTCTTGCTATACTGGTGGGATTCGATTTAAAAGAAGCCGCTCTGTCATTATATCATTTCTCGTTCACGCCGATTTGTACATTCCCTCTGGTAAAATTAGCTATCACGGACCAGAGGGTTTATATGCGGGAGTGATCGCCAGCGGGGGGGTGGGGGTGTGGGGGTTTGGTTGTCGGACTTTCCGCGGTACACCTCATGGCTTCTCGCGGCACACAGGTTGGGAAACACTGATGCTTTATACCACAGCACTGTCGAATTCTTCTGTTTGGTCAGAAGGTGTTGATTCTGCAGAATAGTTCTGGCTGCAGTTCAAATGAAGGGTTTCTATTCATATGCTTGTGCTAATGGTAGAACGAGAAGCAGGAGAACTGTTACCATACCAAAGACGATTATTTTCCTCTAACAGATCACTGAAGTGTTTTATTCCAGTTAACAGCAATTTGCCAAGAATTATAAATGAAAAGTTCAGCACATTGTTGTTGTTTTTTTTGTTTGTTTATAGTTACTGTACATCTAATGTTGTGGAAAGAAACACATTAGTTCCTGTTATCACTTTTGTTATAGCAGCAATTAATAGTTGATCCTTCACCAGTGTCTCTCTCACATTCTCTATTCCCTCTGTCTCTCTCTCTCACCCGCCTCCCTCCCTCCCTCTCTCCATCTTCCTTCATTCTGTCACTCTCTCTCACATGTATTTTCTCTCTCTCTCTCTCTCTCTCTCTCTCTCTCTCTCTCTCACACACTTCATCTGTCTTCCTTCCCTCCCTTTCTCTCTCTCATTCTTACTCTCTCTCTCAGTCTTCATTCAAAAAAAATCAAAGGAGCAGCTTCACCTTAAAGCCTGCTTCTATAAATGTTAAAAATACCAGTATAGTGTTTAGTAATCTGTTTACTGTTTACTTGTTTGTAGTAATCTGTTTACCATAACGCCATTTTTCTATTAACCATTTTAGGTCTATCTCTTAACTATAACGAGCCTTACGTACATACGACCAATTTCGGACAATAAGTCTACCGCAAAACAAGCTTTACTGACGTCCACCATGGTTCTCTAGTATGGATGGTGGAAAAGGACATTATGTTAAAGTCTTTCAATTGCTGACCTGTGATTAGTTTCGACTTTTAGTGCAGACAGATGAAAAGTGTCCAGGTTGAGTGCTGGTCAGAGATCTGCTTCTAGTGTTAGACAGGAAATGAGTGGCAGTGCTGAATAAACAGGAGTCCGATGACCAACCTGGAGGTTGCCGCCTTGTCCTAAACCTCAGGAAGTGGGAAACGCACAGAGGAAATGAGTGTCTGAACAGGAAGCTCAGCCTCGTCCACTCCGCAACACCCACTACCTCACTTATTGTTCAGACCTTCTCAGCTCATTTCATTCATTCTGATTTGAACAGGATATTTCAGGCAAAAGTTTGCCAGCTTCGCTTTAAACTTTGCGTAATGCTGTACATTCTAAAAGTTGAATTCAAAATGAGATCAGTTTTGTGTAGTTTTTTTGCAACTAGGACTTTTTTTTTTTTTTTTTTTGCTTTAAATGAAGTACACTGCTTAGGTATACAATAGTGGCCTACATAATTATTGGCACCCTTCATGAAAATTAGCTGATGTTGTAATAATTTAAATGTATGCACAATATCTTAATAGTAAATGAACAAAAAAGATGTACTGTTTAAAAAATATATTAA
>JAOVYU010000001.1:19764911-19783234 GCA_025674565.1 Synodontis membranacea | reverse complement strand
CTAAAACACTACAGCAAAACCAAAAACACCACAGCAACCTAAAACACTACAGCAAAACCAAAAACACCACAGCAACCTAAAACACTACAGCAAAACCAAAAACACCACAGCAACCTAAAACACAGCAAAGCAACCAACATCACAGAAAAGCTAAAAGCAATACAGCAAAACTAAAAACACCACAGTGAATGCATAAAGATGTAAATGAAATTTAATTGCATAAATTGTTTTTTTTTGTTGTTGTTTTTGTTTCTGTATTTGCTATTGTGTTTTGCTTTTCGTTTTTGTTTTTATTTTGTGCTTGTGTTGCTTCTGTTGTTGTTTGTGGTTTTGTTTTGCATTTTTCGATTGGCTGTTGTGTTTTTGGATTTGCTTCTGCATTTTTTTTATTGAGATATAAGGCTATTGTCTCAAACCTAAAAAAACAGGGGATCAGTGTATCTCTACAGATAACACGGTGTTAAAATAGTAGTAGGCTATGTCATGATGGACTATTAGTAAATAAGCAAAACTCGGTCTGTCTTGTGTATATTCCTATATGCATGGCTGGCACTTTGTTGTGGGTGCTGACTGAGGATTTAGTTGTCTGTGGTTCGCTCTTCGCCACAAGAGGAACATACATTAACCTACCTATTCAAAGATCATGGTCAAGCGACGGTCTTAAGAGTAAGATCAGTTCACCGTCTGCGGTTAGGCCAGCTCCCAGCTGCTCGGGAATAAGGCTCATGTTTGATCCATGATAAGCCACTCTCTTGTTTCAAGTGATTTGCCCTTGTCTTTGGAAGTCTTCCAGTTATCTTCATTAAAAGATTTCTGTCCCTAAACCAAAGCCTTTAAAGAGGTCTTGTGGCTCAGCTTTGATTTCAGCTTAAACCACACATCAGTTGGATGCTAGTCACACATGTAATTAAAAAAGAACAGGTTTGTGCTAGCATGCACCCTTTGAAGGACTTCTCCTTTCTTTTGTTTGATTAGCACTTACAGCCCAGTGGTAATTCAACAGTTAGAGCTTGTATATCAAACATGGAAGCCTCTTCTTACACTTCATGCATAAACCTGAGGCTTGACACTGTTCCTCATTACAGTACAGTCTGCGTGTAAGGACGTGTAACGTGTATGCATGTTCAGACATGTTCTTTCTTATAGGAGACTTCAATATAGGGCTCAAACATACAGATACTTACTGTTGGATGTTATGTCTTCTGAAAGGTGCAGCAAAGAGCTGTATATATATTTTTAAGCATCAGATTTCATTTAAGTGCCATATTGAGGCATGTAGCTGTGTAGGTAAAACACTGTGTATATATCTTGACACCACTACCCTATAAGTTAGGTGAAAAGTAAAGTAAACTGATACATTATAAAAATCAGGATCAGAAAACTTTACTGATCCCGGAGGAAATTCCTTATGCTACGACTGCAAAGAGACGCAAGACAAGAGCAAAATAAATATAAAGTTAAAACTGAAGTCAAAGTCAATAAAAAAAAACTCTGAAACAAAACTCTTTTTTTTTTATTGCAATTTACAGAATTTACAGGATTGTTTTATATGAATTTATGCTAGAAAATATGTCTCTTTTTACTGCCAGTTGCGGTTTTCATTCACCTGTCTATCTATATGGTCAGTGTAATTTTGTTGTCCTCTCATCTATATGTACTGATACAATAAGATTAGATATTGTGCATCCAACATCACGGTGCAACATAAACAGTGGAAAGAAAAGTATATACACACCTGTTAAAATGATGTTTTTGTGATTTAAAAAGAAGAAATGAATCCAAGATGATAATCTCAGATCGTTTTCTGTCTTTAGTGTGATATAGCAACCATCAGAGTACAAGAGTAAAACCAAGTAGAAGCATTTTAAGGGGAACAAAAGAAAAAGTACATAACAGTAACCTGGTTGCATAAGCGTGTCATACCCCTTAACTAATACTTTGTTATTTGCATTGTGATACAGCACTCTTTTTGGGAAAGAGTCTACCAACTTAGCACATGTTGGTTTAGCAACTGTAGTCTATTTTTCCTTGGATAGATGGACCTGAACTGGCAAGGGGATCTTCTGTTCACAGTCCTCTTCAGGTCATTCCGAAGGTTTTTGAAAGCATTTAGATCTGGACTCTGGCTGGGACATTCCAATATGCTGATCATCTTCTTCTAAATCCATTTGTTTGTAACTTGGATTTGTGCTTTGGGTTGTTATCGTGCCGGAAGGTGAGATTTTTATTCATCGGCAGTTTTTGTGCCAAAATAGATTGATATTTGAAGCTACACATGATTCCATCTGTCTTGACTAGCATTCTACTGTGGTCTCATCTGACCATAATACATTTTGCCACAAAGTTTGGCAAAAATTTAGGTGTAAAATTTAGGTGTAGTAACCTACATATAGATGGCAGGACCCAAGGTTTCCCAGCAGAACTTTGCCTAAAACGTCACACTGCCTCCGTCGGATTGCCTACTTCCCACAGTGCATCCTGGTACCATGTATTCCAACGTGATCGATGCACACGCACCCGGCCATCCACGTGATGTAAAAGAAAATGTGATTTATCAGACCAGGCCACCCTCTTCCCTTGCTCTGTGGTCCAGTTCTGATGCCCATGTGCCCATTGTTAGTGCTTTCGGCAGTGGATTGGGGGTCAGCATGGGCACTGGTCTACAGCTATGCAGCCCCATACGCAACAAACTGCGATGCACTATGTATTGTCACACCTTTCTATCAGAACCAGCATTAACTTCAACAATTTAAGCTGCAGTAGGTTGTCTGTTGGATCGGGCCACACGGGCCAGCCTTCGCTCCCCACGTGCATCAGTGAGCCTTGGTCGATCATGACCCTGTCGCCGGTTCACCACTCTTCCTTCCTTGGACCACTTTTGATAGATACTGGCCAATGCGTACCGTGAACACACCACAGGAGTTGCAGTTTTGGAGATGCTCTGACCCAGTCGTCTAGCCATCACAATTTGGCCTTATGCTTGCCCATTTTTCTTACTTCTGACACCTCACCTTTGAGGATAAAGTGTTCACTTGCAGCCTAATATATGCCATCCACTAACAGGTGCCATGATGAAGAAATAATCAGTGTTATTCACTTCACGTGTCAGTGGTCATAAGGTTACGCCTGATCGGGGTGGGTGTGTGTGTATGTATGTTTGTGTGTATATATATACGCACAGTACTTTTATAATAATAATGCAATAATACAGTTTTACAACTTCTGAGACACTAGAAATGTATGTTTGCCGAACAAATCACAACATCCTAAATGTGACTTGCGACACATCTATACGTTCACCTGTCAACTGAGACTTGAGCAAACTTGTTTTGTTATGGTGGAAAGTTGCTCCTTCACTGTGGGTCCGTGAATTGCACCGTACTGTTTTTCTTGATATGTGAAACAGGAAGTGTGTCGCTAAGGGAGGGAGAGCAGGAATGAAGCATCCGTCCATACTGAGAGAAAACCACAGATGTTGCTGCTACGCGCTTAGCTCGGCCACCACACCCAAGAGGAGAACCACACTCTCTTTCCCTTCTGCTAAAGCGCTTTGCTTGATAGTTGGTATTTATGTGAATTTGCTCTACATAGGGGGGTGGATGAGGAAAAAGCAATTGCTTAATGCAGTGTGTATCAGATCATTTTTGGTTTTCAAAGTTTCACTTCCTTGTGGTAAGGTCTGACCTTGATGTATACACTAATACTGTTTCTACTCTTATTTTCTCGCATTTTGAGGTGTCCATGTAATGTCGCAAATGAAACATGGTTAAAAAGTCTTATAAAGATGTACTTGTAGATCTGTTTAATCTTCACTGGTCCTGGCTTTCTTTTCTTAGTTTTGAAGTCTGTGTGTGTGTGTGTGTGTGTGTGTGTGTGTGTGTGTGTGTGTGTGTGTGTGTTTATGGTTTGGTGTTGGCTTGGAGTGTGACTCATGCTCCGGAGGGAGTGCATAGATGTGAATTGGCTTTTGGAGATGGGGAAGGGAAGCAGCTGGAGGAGGTGCTGGAGAACAGAGCCAAGGGGAAAACCCAACAATTTCCCTTCTCTACACTGGCTAGCAGATCAAGCTATCTTATCTTCTAAAACCTCACAGCATGCAATGAGACAGCTGTTTGGGGCAGCATTTCAGTAAAAAAAAAAAAAAAAAAATTAAAAAAATGTTATTTATCATGCTGAGCAGTATGTAGTGCAGTATCACTAGCAGCCTCAAGGTTTCAAAAGAATTTAGGATATTATATGGTATTGTATTGCAAATCCTGACTGAGAGCAGTTGACTCAAATTAATAAAGAGATCAGTGCTGGTAGTGGTGTAGTGGAAAAAGAGAACTTGTTTAGTTCAGATTTACATTTACTTATTTGGCATAAGCTTTTATCCAAAGTGAGATGAGCAGATGAAGATTAAGGATCTTGCTCAAGGGCCTTACAGTGGCATGTTGGCAGTGCCAGGATTTGAACTCGCCACCTTTCGATCCATAAACCTTTACCAGCGAACCACCACAAGGAACAACAATATAATACATTGTGGGAGTGGAAATTAGAAAAACTAAAGGTGTTGTGTATTTTCCCAGTAAAGATGTCACACTCTGCAAACATGTTTAAAGAACATTAATCCCACACAGAAAAAAACGATCTCCGCAACCTCAGAAGACTTTCCGGTTTTGGCTCTTCTTGCATGCTCTTACTCTTCTTGTTAATGCTGTTCTAATGTGTTTTCTCGCTAAAACATAGAGCTGTACATACATAGTCTCAGGAGGAATCCATGAACCCCATTATAATTATGATTTAAAGACAAACAGGGTGTGTGTGTGATGCCCTTGGATGACCTGTTGGATGACCATCCTGCATTTCACCCTGTGCTCGTTGGACAGGCTGCGATCCTGACCCGGATTAGAGTGCCCACACCCCTAGCACTCATGCTGATAAATTTATGGTAAAACTTTTTTTTCAGATCATCTAGATGGCTTCAGTAAGCCCATTTGCCTTTTAATGCCTTATCTCTCAGAGAGTAACTCTTGAAAAGAATGGTGTGTTCCCAGCCAAGCTCTGCATGTTACCTCTTGGGACGAATGAAGAACAGAGAGAAACGTCAGAGGGTATCATCTAATTTATCCTGGGAATATTCCAATCAAGGAATAAAGTTTTATAAGAGTTTTACCTCTGCTTACACTCATAGTTCATGAACAAATATGGCTTTCACTGCCAGAGACGCTTCTGGTGTTGCTCAAAGATGACCTCTCTGGACCGATTTGGACTACCCCTAGTTATAAAACATCATTAGCCCGTGTGTCAATAGAATTCATTTGAACAGGAGTACTACTATTCCTACTGTGAAAAAAAAAACGTTTTGCACTGGTGTTCAGTTCTCAGATCTGAAGGTGAGGATTAATTTTCTATAGCAGCATGGCTCTGATGGCACTTTCCATTGTAAACAGCTTATACATACGGATTTATGCGGCTGATGTATCACAGTCTGCACTCACTCACCACTATATTAGGAACACATGTTAATATGCACATGTATGCTGAAGACTGGGGAAAAAAAGTAGGTGATTTTTTTTTTTTTTTTTTTCTATTCTTCCACTGAACATATTTGGGTGAGTCTATGCCCATAATAGCCTCCGATTCCTGTTCTTTGCCAGAGGGAGTGGAACCCGATGTGGTCTTCTGCTGTTGTAGCTCATCAGTTTCAAATTTCAATGTTTTGTATATAACAAAATGCTTTTATGCTCCCCACAGTTGTAAGTAGTGATTATATGGGTTATTATATGCTTCCTGGTAGCTGGCCATTTTCCTCTGACCTCTCATATCAGCAGTGCATTTCCATCTACAGAACTGTCACTCACTCAATGTTTTTCACACCATTCAGTGTAAACTCAAGAGACTGTCGTGTATAAAAATCCCCGGAGATCAGCAGTTTCTGAAATGCTCAAGTGACGCCATGGTTAAAGTCACAGATTATTTTTTTTCGTGCTAGTATTTAGCAAAGAAAAATGTATAGCCTTTTATATGTAAAGCTTTCTGTAAGATAATTATTTAACATTTATGGAAGGAGTCTCCGATCTCCAGAGATTAAGCTGTAGCTCAATTTTCTGCTATGGGAAAGTCATAAAGACAGGAGTTTGCACTCTCTGGTTTCTTGGTAACATAACGAGATGGTTTTTTTTGTTTTGTTTGTTTTTTTTGACTTATTAACTGAAAGACAGAGAAAATAAGAGATGCTTGTGAGGGAACAACTGTTTATAGGTGCTGTCAATAAGTGATAACAGGAACTAGCTTGACTTGTGGATGTCCCACAATAAAATATGCCATATTTAATATTTCTGCTAATAGAAAACTTTTCTACAACTTTAATGCCAGTTCAAAGTAATGGTAGACTGTAACAAAAAAAAAAAACAGTGCATGTGGTATTGTTCTTTACAAATTAGACAGATGTATTTCGTATTATAAATATTGAGATTTTATTTTACACGCTTAAGTGTCATGTCAGTTAAAAATCTATCTCGCGCAAACAATGGTAGAAAATATTGACTCTCCAGGACCGTGGTGCAACATTCAGTGCAATGCAGAGACTGCAACTAAATGTGAAATAATGCTATGGTATAGCACTAAGATCAACATGTAGAACTATAACTCCAGTAGAAATGCCAAGGGACGTTTAAAAAAGAAAAGTAAAAAAAAAAACATACCAACTCCGGTTCTTTTTTGTGCATCTGGCTCATATTCCTTGATACAAAGATGCAATGTGAGCTTACTCATGTGTGTGAGGGTCTATGATGAAATGAAAAGACATCATGTTTACACCCACGTTTTTCATGATAAGTAGCTGATGGTAATTTATAAATATTTATGGTTTTAGAATTGGAAGTATTCCAATTATGAAGTGTCTTGGCACTGTATAATTATATAAGAGTATAAGTTTAAACCAGGTTTTTAAGAGTGTCCATCTTTTCTTTTTATTTTCACTCTAACAGATAGGAACACAGAAGTCAATGCACTTGAATAAATCTGATGAGGGCTATTGCAGCATTGGTGAACTGACTATAAACAGTGGGCCAGTGTTAGAGTTGGCACTAAACCCCAGATAAACCTCAGGGTCCATTAGAAGTACCTGAATATCGTCTTGTGCATGTGCAATTACTAACAATGCTAACAAAGTCATTAGTAACAGCACTCATCTGAGTACTGGAACGATGTTCAGAGATGACCACTGCACTCAATACAAGGGTGAAACTCATTTTTAGCATTTCTACACGCACTTAGCAAAGGTACATTAACCGTCATTTTTCTGATCAGTAACTAATTTTTTTATGCATTTATTTTGAGCACCACATGCCCTACTTTTTTTTTATTTTTTTTTATTTTTTTGCTTTTTGGTCTGTTGAAAACACAAACCAAACCAAACCAAATAGTAAATGAACCAAAAGTAGCAAATTTGATTCAGACTTGGCGACCAGACTAATAGGTATGAAAGCGCCTTGAGGTTTTCTATGAAAACAACCGTCCTTGGATACATTCTAATTTTTTTAAATATTTATTTAACCAAGAAACCCGTTTCTGCCCTGCGTTGATCTCATCATTCAACTCTGAGCAAAGCTTTGATGTGGGACTTTAATGAAGTTTGTGCTAATCAGCTTTGAAATCAAAGCAAACCAAATGAAATTTATGTTTCCTTGTGCATCACCTAAAATAGTTCCATCTCTACAGAACTCTTATTTAATGGCCAATCTGCTTGTGGAAAGAAGATAATTGAGGCATCAGTTCAGTGATTAGACTTGGTTTAACTTGGCACGAAATGTGATTTGTTTGGAGCACATCTACACATTCAGTGGAACTGGAATCAACAACTAATCAGTTCTAGTTAAATGACCTGGTGCTTTAATTGTTTTGTGACAAACCTTTTAAAGCTTTCGGTCTTGTAAGGCATCAACGAAAAAGCTCTTTAAAAAGGCAGATTTCTTGCAAACTCGGGCCTAATTGCAGCTTGTGTGGTCTCTGAGTCCACATTAAAATCTCCATGTTTACAGCAGCTTAGCGATAAAAGGCACAGGGTTCATTTTCACACAGTTTTTTTATTTTCAAGTATGTAAAGCAGATGGGAGTTAAGCCTCCCCGGTTGGCATGCAATTGGGATAATAGATGAATTGTATGTTTCTCTCAGCATGTGTAAGCCATTGAGAGCATGTCCAATTTGCAGTTCAGCTGAATGGTATGTAATTCTAGCAGATAGCTTTTAGTAATTAGAGAAGAAGAGACAATATATTAAATATAAGGCAAAATGTTTTAGATGCAGCCACTTTAACATCTCATCACCATGCAACATTGTTTTGAAGTGGCCTTGGAAGGTAGCTGCCATGGTTGGAAACAGGTAGACGGCGTTTCCATCTACCGTGATAGCATCTGACCTATTTAAAATCTGTTTTGACCAGATTTTAAAACATTACATGATCCTCAGTGGAAACCTTCTCATTACTGTTCAGCTGATGAGAGTTTATTAAAGTAAAGAATACAAATGGTGGATTCAGAGTCTCACTAATCATGCATCATTGTACAAGCATGAATATTAATACATGTCTGTTTTGCCAATTAGGCACCCTTTTGATCCCAGTCAATGAACATCTGAATATTTTTTTTTGCCAGGAAAAAATGTTCAAAGAAAATTATAATTTTCCAGCTACTTAGTGGAGACTACATTTTTTCCATAATTCAGTGTATGGTTGTTGGCTTCGATTGTATTGTACTGCTGAATGTAATGCTGCATTCAGCTAGAGGTTTTAACTTGTAATTGTTGACCTCTAACAAGGAAAAGCCAAAGAAAATGCCCCCTCAATTCGAAATGCCTATGCAGGGGGGTAGTATCCTCAACCAGGAGTTCCTCAGAGTTCAGAGAGTAAATGGCTAGCTTGTTGCCAAAAAATGATGAATGAGGCATCCATGTTTTTTTTTATTTTATTTTTGCATGCTTTGTATTTCAAAAGTTGAAACTGATATCATTCTGAGCTCTGACTAAGGCGAATGCAGGATTATTGTAGCATTTCAACAAATATGGTTAAAAGGTGAAGTTTGTATACCTAATATGAGGAAAAAATACTATACCAAATTTCATGAATATCCTCTTCAATTCAGTTTAATTCACTTCTATTTATATATAGTGGACATTGTCACAAAGCAGCTATACAAAAATTTGGACATTGATTCAGATTTGTTCTATATAAAAAGGCCAGAGGCAACAGTGAGGTGAAATGAACAAGAAGTCTTGAGAGGAACCAGGCTCAAAAGAGAACATATCCTCTTCTGAAAGAAACTGTATAATATGTGAAAAAGAGAGAACAAATTTGCTCTTTTTAGCTATTACAGCAGAAATAAAAGGGCATCCAGGGACACCCAGGGACATACACGGGCAAACCACTCAACCGTTCAGATCTGCTCCTTCTTCCTATCTAACTATCATCAAAAGGCTTGACTGAACAATTTTTCTTCTGCCTTGATTTAAAGACTGAGACTATCCTGAACACTAATAAGAAGGCTGCCCCATAACTTTGGGACTTTGTAAAGGAAAGCATTTAGCTCTGCTTCTTGCTGTAGCCTTTATTATTCTAGGTAACAACAAAGAGCCTGCAACTTTTGATTAAAGCAGATAGATGGGTCATTAAAAAACAAAAATTCAGTCAGGTACTTTGGTGCAAGCATTCTATATTTGAGCTATATGAGCTATATTTTTTATCTTAACAATAATATGAAAAACAATTAAATTATGATAGTAATGTACATGAGCTTCAAGTGAGAGACAGGAGTCAATAATCACACCAAGGTCTTTCGCTAATGTACACGATGTAACTGAAAGGCCATCCAGAGTTACTATGTCCTCTGAAAGCTTACTTGTAGCTGCCTGTGGTCCGAGCAGAAGTATTTTTGTCTTGTCAGAATTAAGTAGGAGGAGGTGGCTCACGTTCTCTGGATGTTCACCAACTTTATCAAGCTGGTGTGTCTCATCCGAAACATTGTGTTTCAGATGAAACAGCTGTGTGTCATTGGCATCGTTGTGGAAGGAAATGTACCATGCTTTATATACCATGTTTATGAATAATTGTACCCAGAGGTAACATATATAGAGACCCTTCAACTTGATATAATTTAATTGTGATTCCCTGTATATAATTGTATTCCCTGAGGTATCATGGTAATGAAAATAAATGTATTAATTTATTGTTTTTTATTTGGTTACAGCTTTGCCTCGATATGGACCTGGAGCGTATAAAATTAAGTTGTGTATGAAGCACTCACTTGTTTCTTATAGTTACTTAATTATGTTTAAGTATTCTTTACATGAATAAGATTTGAAGAAACATTTTGGTGCAGATATTGGGTCAGAAACTGATATTTTCCATGATTCTTAAAGCACACAAATACGGTATTACTCAAAGAGGGCTTACTGCAGTCTTCGATTCACTCACATCCTTTAGAGAACCACATTATTTAGTAACACTTTTCATTTGTTGCTATTGGATTTCTATTTTGATCCTCTAGCTACTTAATTTATCAGACATATTTACTACTGTAAGAAATTTAATGGGTTGTTTTTTTTTTTAGGTTTGCAGTCCAGAAGCAGTTCTTTGAGCTCCTTGGTTGAGTCTGAAATATGCTTTACTCTAAATGTTCTAATAGCTAAAACACTTTTGCTAAGAATGCAAGGTGATGGCATGCTGCATGACCATCACCTAATACACTTTGAGAGGAAGTCATCCTTCATAACAAATAAAATAACTAACAAGATGGAATTACATTATCATTTAGACTCTTACTACATTATCATCTGCCTTACAGGTATCAGCTTTCTGGTCCAACAGGCCTAGGGGCAGGATGATACCAAATATAGTATTCAGTTGCACAGTTTTGTTGTTCAGTTACAAGTCAGACTGTGTCCTAAATCACACTGATATCTCTCTGCAGGATTACAGAAGAACTGGTTGCAGTTTGAGGCAGATATTTGCAGGTTTACTGAAAGACAGGCTCAAATTATTTGTATCAGTAATTTAGGGGTGAATCGTGAAGAGTTGATTTTCATTGACTTTTTTTTTTTCCCATTGGAAAAACATGAGCTGGTCTTTTTCCAAATTCAGCTGTCAAGTTTTGTTGAGCCAGTGCCCACAGATTCCTATTCTTGGCTGACAAGAGTGGAACCCGATGTGGTCTTCTGCTGTTGTTGCCCATCTGCCTGAAGGGTCGGCGTGTCATGCATTCTGAGATTGTTTTCTGCTTGGGACAGTTAGAAAGAGTGGTTATTTGAGTTACCATAGCCATCCTGTCAGCTCAAAGCAGTCTGGTGATTCTCCTTTGACCTCACCTCTCTCATAAACAAAGCGTTTGTATAACATAATATGAGCGTAAACTGAATCTCCCGTCCTGTATCTGTACGATCTTATGCATTGCACTGCTGCCACATGGCCGACTGCATAATTGTATGAATGAATATGTGTGCATGCATGTGTTTCTACTGAAGGGGTTGGTAAATGTATTAAGCTTGCTAATTAAATTCTAAGAAATTTTATTCATATTGTCACAAAGCAGGTTTATATAAATAATAAGAAATGTATAAGAAATAATAAGATTCTGGTTATACATTTCAAACATGAAAATGTGTACATTTGTCCAGAACAAGCAAGCCAACAGTGATTGCATATTTGATGATACATATGCGTCTGCAACAATGTGATACCATTTCGATTCATAAGGCAACATTTCAATAATTGACCATTTAATCTACTACGATAAATGCGGTATGATTCAATTTAACATAAAAATTTTTTCACATCCGTTTACAAATGTTTTTTTTTCATATACCCGTTGTCTGTCCTCTTTCAGTAATCTATTTATGAACAATAATTATCTATTTTTCACCAATCATAACCATTGATTGTTGCTTTGATGCATTTCAGTCATTTCTTTGGAAATGCAAGCTCAATTGTACATTATATAGGTGTGAAGCATTCTTGAGATGTTAAAGGACGTCAACTAGGATGTTCTTTTCCAACAACAAACCAGACTGATGACCAAAATATCACTTGATACATTACTAATGTTTTTTTTTTTTTTTTATTGTTATCATTAATGTGAAACTAATTATCCTTTTGCCACACTGCCATCCATAAAACCACCAAATGCCACAAAATGTTCATTAAGGGGAGGAGATTGACAGTTAGTGTGTAGTCTGTGTATCAATCTCTTCTCTACAATGCAATAATTATGTATTTCATGGTCATTAGAAGAAGGAAAATGCGCAGGAAAATGTACTGATAATGGTTTGAAATGCTTGGTCATTTCTTATTTTCGATTTCGTTCTTTGGAGTTCTCCTGTGTTCCATCTCATAAACCTTTAGGTGTAAATGTGGAGCACACATGTCAATACATAATGAAAATGTACCATGTGCCATGCGTTTATCTTAAAAGTCTAGCATTAATATTAGCACATCACAGTACTCACCGCTGGCAGTACACAATGGAGAAAATCTCAGCCATATTGTCCTTTTCCTTTCAGTAATCATTTTTACAACCCATGCTCCGGACTAAAGCACAGCACAGTCTGCAGTGTGTCATTACATAAAAAAAATATATAATAAAAAGACAAAACAGGTTTTCTCCATCATGCAGATGAGCTTTTCTTTATCCCATTTCTGCGGGCTATTATTTGAAATTAATGTTCCCTTTGGAGCTCTCCTAATGGCTTCTCAGTTTTATTACACCCACTACACCCTCTGCTTTTCACACATTAACACACACAAAAAAATATCCCTTCCTTCATCACTATTGATTATCTGTTCCAGTGATGTTTCCAGTGGTACTCATCAGTTTTGTTTGACGTGAAAGCTAGGTGCTTCTTCAAGCATAATTTGCAGACCCAGTTAGGAATCGCCAAACCAGCAAGACGTAGAGCTGAGGTTCTAAAGATTAAAATTTAAAACTAAAATTTACAATTTACTAAAAAGTTACACAAAATTTCTTGCTTACAAATATCTGGCTAAGCAGTTCATCTTAATTGCAACAAAAGGTTAAAATGATGAATTTCAATCATTAATTGTTAGTTTATGGTTATTTTTGGCTGCAATTTGCATAGGTTATGTTTTGTTTCGTAGTCGTGCTTCATGTTACCACTTTTGACTTATGCCATGGACTCAATAGACAAGATTTCTGTATTAAACATCACACACATGTATAAGGAAACACACAGATAATGTATAAGGAAACACACAGACTACATCCATCTGTTTTCATCGTTGACTTTTTTTTAAATAAGCCATGTCATTAGTTTGCTGATCAGACCAGACAGTGTAAATTAAAAAAAAAATCATAAAAATCTATAAAAGTTTGTGAAAACTTTTCACATTATGAATTAATGTCTCTAGCCATGAAGCTAGTCTCTGATCTGATGTGCTGCCTTCAGCTAAATAATTTACTTAAATTCATGTTATATTCTACAAATATGTTTTTTTTTTGTTGTTTTTTTTAAATTTGAGTCTGTGAACTGTGGCCAGTTCATTATTTTTTTTTTCCATGTGTTTATTGGTTCTGCTCTATTGTTTTATTTAAATACTCAGAAGTAAATGAAACAGGGTGTCCACTCAACACCTGATTGAAAACACCTGACTCTACAAATTACAGTAACTGCAAATCCTAGAGGTTCACATACTTTTGAACTCAGTGATATGTCATTTAGGATCATTTTCCTCAATAAATATATCACCAAGTATGATATTTTTGTCTCGTTTCGGGTTTTGTCCACTTTTAGGACTCGTGAAAATCTGATGAGGTTTAAGGTCACGTTAATGCAGAAATATAAAAACTTCTAAAGGGTTCACAAATTATCAAGCATTGCTGTATTTATAAACAAGAAAAGGAAGCAGCCATAACAGCTCGAGTTGAAATTTGAATGCCCATGCCCCTTTGAGTTTCCTTTGAGTTTCCTCTGGGTTCACTGATTTCCTCCCAACTCCAAAAACATACCAGTAGGTTATTTGTGTGCCTGAAGCATGTGATTGACTAGCCAGGATTATCTGAGATGTATTCCCACCTCATGTACAGTGTTCCTGGCATAGGCACCTGATCCACCATGGCTGCAAATGCAATTATATTTTTGCATGCATATTTTATGCTTACGAAAAGAATAGATTCCATTTTATTTGTTTATTTATTTGTTTACAAATGAAACGGTACAGATAATTATTTTATTACGCAATGGACGATGTTTCTGATATTGAAAAAATCAAGTCTCTCTGGGATTTTACCTGCAGAGACAGAAGAACTGTAGCAGAATGAAATGAATACGAATGTCATTCAACCTGCATCAGTTCTTCCAGAAAACTGTGTACTTGGTATCAGTGGCTACACCGCTCCAAGCAGGTACACGTACAAATACTTTTGAAAATCACCCACAAAACTGTCCACTGTTAATTTCCCAAACTTTTGGAAGTGAGCTTGCACTTCCAAAGCCATGAATGAAATGGATCAAAGCGACAATCATTGGTTATGATTGATGAAAAATAGATAATTATTGTTTATAAATAGATTACGGAAAGAGGATAGACAACTGGTATATAAAAAAAAAATCATATTTTTAAACAGAAAATAATTTCCCAAACAGTTTTTTTCATTAGCCAGTTGAATTTTTTTTTATTTATAAAAAGAATGACATCCTTTATATCTCTTTATAGTTAATGTTTTGGAACGTCCTTGAACCAAGTTAGTTCCTCTTATCCCTTACATTTCTAAACAGTCACTCCCTAAACAGTTTCTCCCCCCCCCCCCCCCCCCCCTCTTTCTTGAAGACAAAAATACAGTTGGTCATGTTACCAAGGAACCTCAAAGCACTCCTATCATTAATTTCCTGTGGTGAAAATCTTAAAGGAAGAGTTGAAGTTAGAGAAAGTGTCACCGTAACAACACACACATTTTTAACATTTTTGGAGTGTCTACTATAGAAGCCCCTGGGTGACAAGTTTGTTACTACAGAAGTAATAATATTGTGATCTCAAGAACAAGTGTGTTACTGGGAATCTGCTGGAACTGCTGTTGATGCTACCGTTATAGAAAACCAATCAGAACCTTCTGAGCACTCAGAATCAAGACTACAACGACACTGATACGCACAGTTATACCTGAAGTTTATCACACAGGATACCGTCCCACCTCACATATTTATCTTGTCCAATTACTGCCCCACACATAATTATAGTCTGCATAATTATAACCTTCCAGGAATGAACGGAGAGCTGTGATCTCACAACCACAAAGCAGAGGAGAAGCCAAGAGGCCACACAGTGTGCACGTTTACTGTAAGAGCTGCCGATGTGTCACATTCTGAGAAAACAACCTTAACCTTAACATCGGAATAGTGTCTCACGGTTTCTGTTGATGAGCTGTAGTCATCTTAACCCTAAAACTGTAAACTGGAACATCAAGACAAGAAAAAGACTGACTTAAGATAGCTATCCTGACCACCTTACACCAATCAAAATGACAGGAGCATGCCACAAACCTAGCAAAACTCTCATGACTTTATTCTGATGGGAATATCTGTGACAGTGAAATTTCTTGAAAAGTGGTTTGGAGTAAGGCCAGCATAACGTAGCTGGAGATCATACTTGTTTATCGTCCTTGAGCCCTTTGTCGGGTTTTATACGTTCTGGATAAATAATGCTAATACAATGGAAGACAACTTTGTACAGTAGAATATATTAGATAATACACTAGAAGAGTCTGAAAAGCCTCTGAAAATACTTTTAAAAGACTAAACTCTGACACCCTCTCACGTCTTAAGACGTTGCGTCATTAGTATGATTTTGCCTCTCTGGAGTCTCCTCCATGTCTGTTTACCCACCAAAGATGTTCAGGAAAATGTACAGGACTGTACGTGCTTTGCCGCTTTTTGTCGGGTGATAGAGAGAGCTCATCTATTGTTTGTTGACAATATCCACGTCACTGTTTGCATGAGCCAAGAATAAAAAGTTACACTAACATTAAACACGGTTGATTTTATCTGAACGTCAAGAGGAGAAAAAGATTGACTTAAGACATCGATCCTGACCACTTTACACCAAATGATCGAGATGGCGCCAAAACTCTAGCTAAACTTTTCATTCCGACATTGGAAATTTGTTTGAGACATAGTGAAATCACTTGAAAAGTCAGTTAAGTTCTATTTTGATCACTTACCTAACCTCACCACTAACCTTTCTTTTCATTTCTTCAGCTTGACATGGCAATTAGCATAAAACGCTGGTTTTATTATTATATACATTGATATAGTAAACAAGCCATGTTAATGTTATTGTTATTGTTACCTTGCCAGCAGTAGCTATGTGAATTAGCTACGTGAAGTAACTAGCCTAGTAACATGTAACATGAATAGTAAATGATGAGTTGTGTAAGTAAAACCACGAGTATTTTGATGGACAGTTAAAACCAGGAGTAACATTTTAGAACAAACAAGTTTATATTAGACTGTTCTGGTTCAAAATAAAATTCCAGGAACCAACTTTATTCCCAAGCTAGCTAACATAAACAGGTACACTATATGGCCAAAGTTATGTAGACACCTGACCATCACACCCATATGCAGTTCTTCCCCAAACTGTTGCAACAAAGTTGGAAGCACGCAGTTTCTAGAATATCTTTGTATGCTGTAGCATCACAAATTTCCTTTCACTGGAACTAAGTGGCCCAAACCTGTTCAAGCATGACAGTGCCCCTGTGCACAAAGGGAGGTCTGCCAAGGTTGGAGGAAGAACTTGAGTGTCTCAAGCCCTGACCTCAGCCCTATTGAACTCTTTCAGGATGAACTGGAAACATGCCCTAGTCCTGACTTCACCAGCCACGCTTCTGGACAGCTTTCCCGGGAGAGTGGAGGTTATTGTAACTGCAACGGAGTAGCATTTCTGCCTCCCAGCTCCATGGTCCCCAGTTCGATCCCTAGCTCAAGTTACTCTCTGAATAGAGTTTCTTCCGGAGCATGTTTATGTCTTTGTAGATTTACTCTGGGTTCTTTAGTTACCTCCCACCTCCCAAAAACAAGCCAGTAGGTGGATTGTCTGTGCTGAATTACCTGCCGTCCCAGCCAGGGTGTATTCTTGCCTTGTGCCCGTAGGTGCAACAGAAACACGTTTGTCCAGAGATGGCAAGTTTGAATCCTGGCAATGCCACAGCCATCCGTGACCGGGAGTCCAAAAGAACAAAACTAGCCTTGCTCTCTAGGTGTGAGGGATGGCGTACTCTCCCTCTCTTCCCTGTCAGAATGACACTAGGCAATCATGGCATGTGTGTACTCATGTATGTGGAAGAGGGCAAAATAGCTCTTTCAAAAAGTGTGCTGACAGCAAAATCAGAATGCGTCTTCAGGCTTTAATATATTCAGTTATGTAGGGTTATCTCATAGGGTTAACTAATTACCCTAGAAGAAAAGCATGTATAATGACTATACTGTAAGAGATGAATTAGATCATACATTAAACAAAATGGAGTTGTTTATTTTCTATTTACACCACATCATGAAGTGTTCTACTCTTTTAATGTGTACTTTTTAACCATTAGAATACGTAAAAATAAAAAAATAAAACCATTAGAGTTTTTCCTCTGACTGTTCCCGAGACTCCTTCTAGAAATAAAGCTATATAATCTCCTCACAGAAAACTTCACCATATTAATAGTTGCAAATTTTTATTTGTTAAATAACAGCTTTCATTTTTAGTGCACTAAGAGTTACTTAGCATCCTTCGCACCAATCCCTGTGAATGAACACTATTGTCAGAGCTGCTGGTATCGAAAATTAATCAACAGCATGAGACAAATGTGGGCCTGCTGCTACAGCCAGCTGGTGTGTGTGTGTGTGTGTGTGTGTGTGTTGGTCAGCCTGCCCGGATGCCATTGCAGTCTGATCCAAAGTATGCTGAGTGTTTCTGGAGCAGGAATGTGTGGAATTTTCTAGCGTCAGCGTGGCAGCAGTGTGTTTGACGCTAAGCTGTGCTTGTCAGTTGTGTGTGTGTGTGTGTGTGTGTGTGAAGTTAGTCACAGGCCTCTATCACTTCCTGAAAAAAAAAAAAAAAATAGCACAGAATCTCTTCATTTTCTCACACACATTTATCTGTGAAGTTCTTTTTTTTTTTTTTTTTTCTTTGGACTTTGGCAGAAACTTCAAAGTGCGCCCTCTGCTCTGAGCCAGCGTGTTGTGTGCGTTGTGTGTCAGGGGTTTTTTGGTCACCATTTATTAGCATGTCAATGACACTCGGCAGCTTTTGACAGCCAGGTGTGCTTTTGGGGGGGGGGGGGGGGTTTTGGGG
>JAOVYU010000001.1:19746555-19757663 GCA_025674565.1 Synodontis membranacea | reverse complement strand
GGGGGGTATTTGGGGCATGGGGGAGGGGGGATTTCCTTTTACAAAAACAGCCACACATCAATCACACATCCAGCTTCTTCAAACTCCTACTGCGTACAACAGCTGCAGTCTGCTTTCCAGTCTGACACAAAGACAAACCCCTGATTCACACCCGGGCTCAGAGACACACAATAAAGCCTCGTCTTTCAAACAGGATTTGGATGAATGAAAGGCACCCACATTGTCATGATTCGGCAATTTCCAAATGATTTAACGACTGCTAGTTCTACATCTTAGTTTTTTATGTATTTATTTATTTATATATATATTTTTTTCCCCTCTGTCCCTTTTTTTTCCCTCTCTCAATTATAAAAATGTTAAAACGTTAAGTTCCAACTAACATTGTTAACATGCTGGAACTGTTAATTAAAAATGCATTTGAATGTTTAAGTAAAAGCTTTTGCTTAAGTAAAAGCTTATGAATTTTTCTGTGAGAATGCGATTAGTTAACAATTACGGAAGGAGCCTCCAGTGTTAGCACTTTGTAACAGTGAGTAAGTTTTCCACTTTTTTCCAGTTTATTTATTTGTTTGTTTATTTATTATTTGGTCTTATTAACTTACAAAAATAGAAGCTGGTGAAGAAACAACCCTTTATAGCTACTACAACACAACTAATACCGGGAACGTGTTTTGTGAAAATTTCACAGGATTTATTCCCCCAACACCCCCCCATCCCCCACCCCGATTATTTCCTGTAAAGGCACTCCGCCATGTTTCATTCTCCATGTAAACATCTTTACAATCTTTCTATTTTGTATTCCAGATTTGGGACATGAGTGATGATGAAAGTATTTGAAGACAGATGACCCTGATCCAGGTCAGCACATCTCAGCCAGCCTGCATGACATTACGGAAACTTGGGTAACACTCAGATGGAGCTTAACGTGATTAACAGACATTCCTCCATAATGAACTGATATGGATACAACAGTCACTTATTAAAGAAGAAGCACAGCACTTCTGTTTTCTTTGAGTGATTGAGTGATACAGTCCTGCTGTCCACATCATAAAATAAAGTGCTTAGTGTTCGTTTACTCAGCAGCTAATAAATATATCATTTTAATGAGCGTGTTGACATATCCAAAAAAAAAAAATCAAATAAAAACTGTCAAAAAAATATCTATCCCGTGGTCTTAAATATATGTAGGTAATGTGGTGATGGGGAAGCTCAAGTGGCATTCATTAGTCACATTTAATGTTCTCAGTTGGATTGGGTTTTAACGTGATCATAAACTGATCTAGAGATTCTTACACACTAACCCTGTTTGGAAATCAAAGCCTATGAGTGCAAGTGCTGTGCTTATAATCAGATATACTGTTTTTACAAGATATAAAAAAATGAGTTTCTTTTCTTTTACTGGGTTTCGCTTACACAATCCTGGCGGGGTTATCGAATACGATGTTCGTTATTCCTTACGCTTCATACAAATGAAAATGTTTCACCAAGACTTAAGGCCAAATTTAAAGCAAACCTTCCAGTTCCGGTAACCTGTTCAACGGCCCACAGACGTGTAAAACCCAACAGAACGCTCACTACGACCGAGAAATAATGATTAGTGTAATTATTCAGACATTACTGGATTGTGAGAACACTGTAATCCATAATAAATGAGCAGTTAGATGTTGTGATGTAATAATTCAGGCTCAGGCCTGAAGTGTACTTTGTCTTATGGTCATCCGGAGTGCAAACCCAAATGATAGTAAGATGCATTTAAGAACCACCTGGAGTCGTGTCAGTAAACAATCTCTAATAGAAATAACGTTTTAACAGCAGCTCATTTTTACCTCACAAATGTTTTACCCTGTGGTGCGTTTTAGTAATTTCACCAAGCGTACTTAAGAGATACGACAGTCAGCGTTGTCGCCAGAAACACAAACGAAGAACAGAGTCATGGGGTGTTGTTTAAGAGCTCTTTATTGTTCATCAAGGCTACTTTAAGTACAAAACAATGGCCTGCCAATTGGTTTATTCAAAAGAGAAAACAAGGCCACAAAATGAGAGTATAATACAGATTTACAAACCATTCAGGAATACACTAGCAGTGAAAAATCAAACTGTTCATTTCTAGTGTTTATTCTTATGGAAGAGCACATGACCTTCCTCAGATTTGCTGTTTTAATGGCAGTTAAACACAAATGGTACACTCAGAGTGGAGTTCCTCTTGAAGCGAACCGAAAGTTTTATTTCCTCCGCTAACCCAAATTCAACCAAGACATACACGCTGTCCTGAATTTGCTCCTTCAGCTTTACACTGGAGCTACAATGCTAATGCAGCTAAAAAGTAAAGGAAGCCTGTAGCCTAGAGTGTAGCATCATACACGCTCACCTCAAGAAGACATTTGGCTCAGTAACACCATTTGTTCAGAAACGGTTTCGAATTAGCCTGCATTCAAAATGACATGGAACAGATTGGAACACTAAACTCTAACGTACAGTTCTTCCTTTCTAACTGGAAATCTGAAAGCCACCTCTCATTCAAGTCTGATGCTAAACTGAAGACCGTTGCCTTGTTCTTATCCACATCAGCCTCATAGCTCCAGTGTAAAAACAAGACGCACAATATGGATTTCAGTGTCAGGTGAGAAACCTTTGGGGTCGAGAGGACAAGAACACGTGATTCGCTTTCAGTGGAAGCGCTCCTTTAAATGATTAGTGATTTTTGTTTGCTTGCCCCCAGAGACGGCTAAAAAGCTTCCTTGTTCGACGCTTGATCGAGACTGCTCAGTAGCCTTCAGGATATAATACACAAGTGGCTATAACGCAGTGTTTTCATACAATAACTGTGTTCCTGCACTTTAAACCTTTAACAGATAAGTCTACGACTGAAAAAGATCAACTTTTTTCTTCTCGAAAAAAAAAAAAAAAAAAAAAGAAAAAAAAAAAAAAAGCACGATTACAATAAAGGACAGGGAAAAACAAATTAAATAGCTACATATCATTAACAAATTAACTGTTCCTCAAAAAATACCTACGATTTTTTTCTCTGTACATTCATTACGCACAGCATAATGATGGTCTTATTGTTACCTATATTTTTTTTTTCTTTTTTTTTTTATATATGTGATTTACCTACAGTGTGTAAGGTAAACGTGTGTCAAGAAAAGAGAGTGAGTTTCCTACCTAGTAAACTGGTAGTGAAATGTGTGGATATTGACCTCAGTACACTTTGGGTCTTCCCTCTTCACTGTCCACGCACGAAGAGGACATGACGACGACCTGGTGCAGCGTATGACCATTTTCTTACATACGTGTACAAGACGAAAGTCTTATAATGTAGAGTTCTTTATTAAATGTGATATTTTGAGATCAGTGTGGCAGCAAGCTCTCCGAATTTGTTCGTGTAGACCTGTTTTGCTGGGATCTGATGGAATGTAAGGACAAGCTTAAGATGAGCGACGCCTCGGTCTGAGCATCAGCTTTCTACTGATTAGTAGCTTTGCTGAAAATGAGAGTAGACCTGTACTAAGTTCCCTATGGGAGGAATGTCTTTCACCTCGGTACAGGCTGGGTGTTCAAATAAAAAAAAAAAAAAAAAGAAAGAAGAAAACAGGCTAATAGCTGCAGCCAATACTTAAAAAAAGAAAAAAAAATAATAAACTTAGCTCTCGAAATTTTCAGCAGATTGTCAACTCTCAGCTGACCTGTCTGTAGCCGCGAATGTTTCAGTCATGCCAAAAAAAACAAAAAAACAAAACAAAAAAAACGCTAACAGCAACCTGTACCACGGATTAATATCATAAACATCCACTGTTAATATATAGATTGCCTGTCCGGAGGCTGTCCTCTGTATCTGGCTTCTACCAAAAATGTATATTGAATAAAAAATAATAATATGGAGTACAACTGTACCAGCAGTAAGTTTATCTAGGATTGTTACTGACAAAAAATAAACTACAGTCTGAGGAAAAGGCTACTAGTATTACGAATGAAATGTCTACACGATAATAGATACCAGCTATTAAAAAAAAAAAAAAAAAAACATAAATCATGCACTGGTAAGCAGTTTACCCTCAAAACCTTAGCTACTCTACAGAAACCACAGTGCTTGGGGGAAGAAAAGAAAAAAACAAGACAAAAATGCCCAAGATTTAACTCGACACAGTCTAGTTGTCAGCACCCACCGTAATAGAGAAACGAAAAAGATCAACCCCCACATCCCCTCCTCCCCCCAAACACTCTTATTAATGACGTGAAAAATCACCCAACCAACAAATTGTGTCAGCCGTCGTTAAACATTTTTTTGGCCAAGAAATGAACCTCCAACACATAATTTATGGCCTTAATAGTGCAAAAGACTTTCTGTCAAGGATCCACATACGAAAACAAGGCAGCATGGGAGGGAGGAGCTGCTGGGAGTTTTACTAAACAAACCTTCTCAGGACCATCACCTCTTGTTCCCTGATAAAACCCCAGGTTCATGATGAACCGTATTCGGTCACTTTAACTTGACCAAAAAAAAAAAAAACCCCGCATCTAATTTTTGCCTCCTTTACAAGTATACGGTCGCAGATAACCCGTGAGAAGACGCTTGGCTATGTAAAACTCCCGCAAGCTGAGAGAACATTACGGGTATAATAAAGTGTGGTGCACGACAACCAGAGAAAAGATGGAGCTTAGCTGGGTGTGAAGGAATACAATTGGGCAAAGAGTTTGCGTCAGAGGTCTCTTTGGTATCTCAGGCAGGTGGATCGGGTGCTAGCTGACTCTCCTCTAAACCAAAATCACATCCTGCTTATTCATTCTTTTGTTGTTGGCCTCCAGGCAAAAAAAAAAAAAATTATTATTTATTCATTTTTTTAAAAAGAAAGAAAATGAAACAAAAAGAAAGTTGTCAGGTTATGTACATGGCTATACGCTAGTGCTGCCGGAAGCAGAGCTGAATCATGCACAGTCGCTTTGAGAGTGAAGCGGTTTGGAAGGAGAGCAGGATGCCCAGCTGCTGGTCCTCTGTTTCAGGAAACTAGGGATGGCGAGTGATTGATGTTGACCATGTGAGTGTTAGGTGAGGAGTCGGGGCTTCCGGTGGAGCCTCCCTTGGCTTTGATTTGGAGCCAGGTCTCTCCCAGAGCCTTGGTGAAGTGATCGTCCACCGATCCGGTGATAGACACGGAGTTGGTGACCGGCTCTGGCTCTCTGTAGTTTTTCCCCAGACTGCGGCGGAAATGCTCCTCAATCACAGGGTCACATGCTGCGTTTGCTAAAACAGGAAGGGAAAAAATGGAGGTTTATTCAACTGAGGTGGAACTGAGTCCGTTAATTATAACTGGACTTGAGTGAGTTTCGTCATACGCCTGAACATTACAGACATTCATATGCCAACGGATATGGATCGTTTAAACTGTTTAAATTTCAAAAAAAGTGACGTTAGGAGTTTGTCATTTTTTTATCCTCTCTAGGACGTTCTTCTCCTCATGCACATCGATTCTGCGGGTTAGTACTCATTTTTGGCTGGGTGTGGTATGTCTTGAACGCTACCGGCTACTGTAGAAATGAGTCCTTCAACATTAATTATCGGGGAATGAAATTTGCAAACAGGTTTTCTTTAACTGCATTTAAATTTCTTTAACTGAAATTACAAATAACATCTGGTGGATCGGGTACGATTAAGTTCTATTCAAAAACACAAGGAGTTAAACAGGTTGCTGGCTGAAAATGAAAAAACAAACAGTTTCAGATACTGATTTCATAGTTTTTAGATTTCAGTGTAAACAGCATCCTAAACAACGAGCTCGGAAAAGGAAGGATCATATACCGGTGTCACAGTCAGATGTCCACAAACTTTCGTCCGTATAGCGTGGACACACACCGTTTATCAGTTTTAAGCGTAATTACAAGATGCCATAAAACTAACCTTTACGTTTCAGTTTCTGTCAGCTGCTTTTCTGTTTGATATTGTGATGAGCAGCAACCATGATGTCACAGTCATGGTCTGGAACAGTCAAAACTACATGCTAGTGCATGAAATAGTTTAGCAAAACATTACCACCTGCAACAGCTGATACAGCTGGTGTACTATTTTACATGTTGTGGACTTTATGACTTGGCCTTGAGATGAGTGAAACAATAATGTTAGATAATGTTATGTTTTTTAAGTCGCTGACGGGTGTTAAAAACTTCGTGATGCTTTCTGATTTCCTGGCATTTCCAACCAAGTAGATGCTATGCTCGGATTCATAGTCCGTGTACTGAGAGCTGAACAGAAATGTGATTTATAAATCCCTGTTGGACCAAGAGCACACATGAAGGATAGCCAAGTTAATAAAATGACAAAAAAAAAAAAAAAAAAAAGAGGACAGGAAAGCTTTGTGGTTACATAAGGCCTTCTGGAGTAAATTACACTGTGCTCAGAGAAGAACTGCAGGCTCCCAACAGAGAAATTAAACCTTATTTCCCATGACCCCACGCTCATTCTCCCAGTCTGCTATAATCTAGAACTCTGATGTAAACACGGTACCAAACACAATCTCTTCTTGAGCTGTTTTTAATGACCTTTGAAACACTTAGTGTTGTGATGTAGTCATATTATTATTAGCACTGCCATTCATCAGAGCAAACTGCTGCAATGTCTGAAGTGGTGTTTCTATCAACCTCTTTTAACCGAATACAAAAAGTTATGAATATGATAAAGGCTTTAGTGCACTCACAGTTAGAAGGTCTCCTGTAGTTTGAAGGTGAGCAGCCGTTGTGAGACACAGTGCAGTGAGAGAGGTTACAGTTACGGTTGTTCGCGGGGGCACACGTGATCACCGAGGGCCGATTCTGCGCACATGGCATATTGATTAAAAAAAATCAGATAAAAATAAGATCATGACCGATGCGAGAGTTCTGTTATGTGTCATATATAAAGCAGAACCCTTTCCATTTCACTTGACTACATGCAGTCGGGTAAGTTAACGAGCAGTTTTATATGCTAATGATTAATTATTAATGTCTGTTATTGATTGCAAGATTCACATATTTATTGATTGATTGATTTATTTTTACAGCTGTGAATAATTTTTGTGATTAATAAATAGTTAGAAACGGTGACGGTCATGTGAGTTACCTGCTGGCGCTCGATGGGGCTGGCGCTGGGCGAGTTGGGGATCTTGGCACTGCTTTTGGTCAGTGCGAGCGGCTGCTCCATGGCCAGGTTCGGCATGTGTGCGTAAAGGTGAGCGGCGTGCTGGCGCTCAATGGGGCTGCGGCTGCGTTCGCGATGCTCCCTGCGGTAATCACCGTTTGTGGGCTTTCCTCTGAAATGAAAAACAGGGGTCTGAATGGGCACTGCTATTAATACTGGCAACTTTAGCACCGTTACAAAATTTAACAGCGGAAATAGTGCTTTCAGTAGGAGTTGGCAGGCTGTGTGGGTTCACTTTAAGTTTTGTTTATGACCTACTGAAATATCGCACATACATTCACCTAAATATAACTAGCTTTCCATGACTGCCCAGCTCTTTTCAGTTCACGTACAAAATTTAAAAACCTGCCCTTATCAGCTCATCTGGTCCCCCCCCCCCCTTTTTTTTTAAACTTAACAAAAGCTGCTTCTATAATCAGATATTTCACATATTTCTGACCAGAATGGCTTGTTCGCAAAACAAACTCCCCTGTCCGGTCCTGTTCTCGTCTTTTCCTGAAAGAACTGACACGTGTGGCGTTTTGGGTTTCAGTCATTCCAAAAGGCATCGTTTCATGCTGCCAACCAAGTTGAGGCCCGGAGAAGGGACAGAGTGACTTGTGTACACTTCACAGGAAGAGAACTTAATACCCTTCAGTGAGCACAGAGCAGGCTAGACAACAGGGCGGAAACAGGGGGGGGGTCGCTTTGGCTTTAATTAGGTGGCAGCGGAGGCAGGAAGTGCTTTTAATTCAGAATTTAAGACCAATATCTGAGAGAGGATGTGTGTAAAATGTAAACTTATATGAACAGAATTGTGATTGTTTGCCCACATCCAATGTACTTTAGGCTGCTTGATTTTAATATATATTTTTATGCTGCGGTAAATGCCTGGATTACGCTTTATATATAATGCATGTGGACTGTGATCCTTGAAATAGTCTGTTTCTTGGCAACTAACCTGGCAAGGAAAGTGCCTACGGGTCCACTGTTATGTTGGCCGGAAACGTCTTTCCCCCACGACATAAGAAAGAGAAGTGCTTTTAATTCGTGAATTAGACCTGCTTGCAAAATCACATGCTCCCCGTCCCTTTTTTACTACAGCTATTCTGAACGTTCTTCTAAACAAAGGCGACTATTTCTCTAAGCCGAGGGTTCCAAAAACTAATTATACAGGTCACAGCAGTTCAGACTTTCCAGAGGAGCCAGAGAAAACCAGGCCTGGGCTCAAAACGCAACAATAGTTTAAAATACTGAGCTTTTATGTTTGGCCCTTACTCCTAAGTAAATAAATAAACTAGAGAGATGTTTCTCGAGAATATAATATGCAGGTGAAATTCTGAAGGTAGCATCTTGCATTTGTGTTTAAAAATGATTCAAAGGTTTGATAAAAGAGAGCGACTCAAAATTCAATTACTGCTCAAGAAAAGCTTCTCTAACAATAACATGATCCTCTAAAAACACAAGGCCTTTCCAATTCGCTGATGTTCCGTTCATGAACATCTCCAGGGAGCAGATTGCCCACAAAAGTACATTCACTTGTCTGTCTTTCTTTATGAAGACTAAATTGTGAACACAGTCGGAGAACAACACGGTGTGGAGAGGATTAGAAATGCTTTTATAAAACAACGCTAAGTCTTCCTGTTTTAGTGTCCTTGTCCCTCAGCAATGGAACAAGTTTGAATTGGAACATGGTCTGAACTGATTCATGGCTAAAGTCCTCACAGTATTGGGTAACAATTCAGCTAGTTTATTAGGGGTCCAAGCAGCGAAGCTGCAGGATCCCTATTG
Organism: Synodontis membranacea; assembly: GCA_025674565.1. Classification (NCBI taxonomy): domain Eukaryota; kingdom Metazoa; phylum Chordata; class Actinopteri; order Siluriformes; family Mochokidae; genus Synodontis; species Synodontis membranacea. The sequence continues at coordinate 19,748,728 of JAOVYU010000001.1, read as the reverse complement.
TTTTTCTTAGTCTCCATTATTATTATTAGGGGTCCAAGCAGCGAAGCTGCAGGATCCCTATTGTTTTCCTTAGTTTCTTATTATTAGGGGTCCAAGCAGAGAAGCACATGTCACATGTCACAGCGAAGCGCATGTCACATGTCACAGCGAAGTACATGGCACATATCGACCAATAGGTGGCGCTGTTACGAGGAAGATATAATCAAAATTCTTTTTTCTCCTTATCCGATGGAAGCTCACGAATCAAATGCATATGGCCTCGCCCATTTCCGCCTATCGAATTTTTCCACTATTTTGAAAAAACCTTAAAACATATAAAAGGTTACTTATCCGAGGCCTTTCATCCAAATTGGCCCAAATGTGGTGGACACAGTCTATGAAGGTAGTCAAAGGTATAGCCCTAGCGGCTTTATGACTGATCAATCCGTTTTGATGTAATGTCCCAACAATTACTCTGAAGCCAATATCTTCACAGACAAACATCCTACCATAACCAAACTTGGTAGACTTCATGGGGACATAAAGTTTTGGCGCGCTGCAAAAGAGGGAGTGAGCTGGCCCATAGGGGGCGCTATAACAGAAATATGTCAATATATCATTGGTACACGTCATCTATGAAGGAGGCCGAGAAGAGCTACTGAAGAAGATTCTCATTTGATTTAACCGTTCTGATGTTATGCGCCAATCAATATGGAGGGCGTGGCCAACAATTACTCTGCAGCCAATATCTTCCCAGACAAACATCCGAACATAACCAAACTTGGTCGTCTTCATAGGAACTTAAAAGTTTTGGTACCTGTTTTAGTTTTAGTCCTGAGTCAATTCATGAAATCTGACACCAATAGCCTAAAGGGGGCATGATATATAGCTATTTTAATCCATCATTTCGCATTTCACTCTCTGCAGCCATTACCATACAGCTTGACATGAAATATTTTGAAGGCTTGGTTGAGACTGCAGAACAATAAGTGCACATGTTGACCACTAGGTGGTGCTGTAGCAGGCTCATTTATGTTGTACTCAGTGAGTTATAACCTGTACAACTGTATTGAAAAACAAACAAATTTGGTAGGAAGAATAGAATAAACTAGCATATGAAGTTATGAAAGAAATTCACAATCTCGGTCTCCTCGCAATTGTCCGACTGGAGTGGCATCGACGGTGCCCGGGAAGCGGACCGCGCCGATGCTTGGACCCCGTTATAACTGCTTGCAGTTCTAGTTATTATTCTTTTTATTCTTCCCTACGCAAAAGTCCAACTGCAGCCTAAACCATACATGATGAGACCAAGCCCTTTGGTGGACTGGTCAGAAGTGCTTGCAAGACCCCAGATACCTGAAATGGCACATGCTGACCGATAGGTGGCGCTGTAACGAGCTCATTTACGTTTTTGCTAATATCTCCAGAACCGTGTGAGATAAATTTGAATTTTTTTTCCACTCATTCCCTCAAATGTCATGAATCTTTTGGCTATGGCCACATCCATTTCCACCTATAAATTCTTTCCGCCATTTTGGAAAAACCTGAAAACATAAAAACTACTTTACTATGAAAGAGGCCGACAAGAGCTACTGAAGAAGATTCTCATTTGATGTAACCGTTTTGATGTTATGCGCCAATCAATATGGAGGGCGTGGCCAACAATTACTCTGAAGCCAATATCTTCACAGAAAAACATCCAAACATAACCAAACTTGGTACGCTTCATAGGAACTTAAAGTTTTGGTACCCTGTAAAAGATGAAGTGATTTGGCCCATAGGGGGCGCAGTAATAGATATGTAAATATTTCAAGAACCGCTTAAAATAAATGTTCCATATTTGGCATGTATCTACAAGTCTGGATGTCAATGAAGGTGACCAAGTTTGGTCATGTTCAGATGTTTTTCTATGAAGATATCGCCATATAATATCATGTATAATATTGATTAGCGCATGACATCAAAACGGTTACATCAAATGAGAATCTGCTTCAGTAATTCTTTTTGGCTTCCTTCATAGATGATGGCTACCGAATTTCGTGAGATTTGTGTAAACGGACTCAGAGGAGATAGTTTTTGTAGGTTTTCAGATTTTCCAAAATGGCAGAACATTTTATTGGCCATACCCAAAGGATTCAGGACACTCCATGGAATGGAAAGATGCTGCTGCTGATCAGTGGTGCTATCATAGTGA
>JAOVYU010000001.1:19681296-19694058 GCA_025674565.1 Synodontis membranacea | reverse complement strand
CTCCCTGAGATGACAATAGGAAGAAATCTTGAGAGGAACCAGACTCAAAAGGGAACCCATCCTCATTTGGGTGACACCAGATAGTGTAATTGCACATAAGAGGCTAGTGTAACTATGTTCATGGTCAAAACTACATTGTGTAGAACATAAATCACAATAGTTTAAACAATATATATATTATATTATATGCAGTTACATTTTCATCGTTTATTTGATTAAACCTATTGTAGTATTGTTTTCACGTCAATATTTTTTTGTCCTCTACTCTAGTTGTCATTTAAATTATTTTTTGACCTCTGCAGCACAGCACAAGGAATTAGCTACATGCTTTTCCCCCAGTTGTCTTCTGTCCAGAATAAGGAGTTGAGGAGACTCTGTCGACCAATTTGTGTCATTTTAATTTTTTTCCATTAGCTATCCTTACCATCAGCATTACACAGCGGCTCTAGGCAACCGAGCACTAATAGATGAGCCGTAATGTAAGCCCATGCCTAAGACAGCTGCTGCACTAAGGCTGCATTTATAGTATTTTTTTCCCCTGCTGCATTTTTTTGGAACAACTGAACCAATATATCTATTTTGTATACTGTATATTCTCTATTCTGTTTGCATATATTGTATATCACAGATATATATGTTACTGTTCGTCTAGCATCTGTCTGGTCAATTGAGGAGAAAATCATGATCAGTATGAAACCGTAAATCATTCTTTTGCATTGACAGTATGGCAGGGGTTTTTACAGTGTCACCTGAAATTTGTTTTGGGTTCTATCATCAAAGCGATGCTGGTCTGCGGCCAACAGCCATCAGCTGCTTGGGATGCGTTATCATTATGTCACCATGACAACATAACATTTCAATGTACTTAGGTATATGACAGTGATGGTGGATGAAAATGAGAAAAACAAAAGGTGTAAAAATATGATCGCACAGATGAATCAGGAAAATGATTTTTTTTTTTTTTAGTAGCGATTCCAATTAACTCACTAGGAGCTACATTTGTAACGCAAACCGACATCACTTGAACATCTGGGCACTCAAAGTAAAGCAATACAGATGCATTTCCAAACATTTGAATATCGTGGAAAAAGTGCATTTTTTTCATAATTTCATTAAAATAGGAAACCTTTCATAAATTCAGTATTCATTACACATAAACTGAAATATTTCAAGCCTTTTTTTTTTTTTTTTGCCTTAATTGTGATGATTATGGCTCATAGGTCATGAAAATCCAGAAATCCAGTATCTTAAAATATTAGAATATTATCTAAAATAAATCTCAAAAGAATTAGAAAACGGAAATGTCCTACATCTGAAAAGTACGCTCAGTTGTATAGTCAGTACTTGATTGGGGCTCCTTAACTATGAATTACTGCATTAACACAGAGTGGCATGGAGGCGATCAGCTCGTGGCACAGTGGAGGTGTTATCGAAGCCCAGGTTGATTTAATAACGGCCTTCAGCTGGTCTGTATTTTTCAGGTGTTTCTCATCTTCCTCTTGACAATACCCCATAGATTCTTAATCAGGAGAAGCACAGTATTATACAGAAGCACAGTAATATCATTTTTTTTTTTAGTAGCAAACCATTTAGCAGTAGTTTTAGTTTTAGCACTGTGGGCAGGTGCTAACTTCTGCTGGAAAAGGAAGAAACGGCATTTCCATAAAACGTGCATGAAAAGCATGCATAAAAAAAAACTTGTATAAAGAAAAAAAAATTTTTTTTTATACAAATGACCAACACCAGCAGATGACACGGCACTGCCAATCATAACAGAATGTGGAAACTTGGACGCTGGACTTCCAGCACCTTGGATTCTGTGCCTCTCCTCTCGTCCTCCAGACTCTAAAGCAGGGGTATCAAACTGCATCCAGAAAGGGCCGGTGTGGGTGCAGGTTTTCATTCCAACCAAGCAGAAGCCACACCTGAGTCTATTGAAAACTAAATTTAACTGATTAAACAGTTGGAATCAGGTGTTGCTCCTGCTTGGTTGGAATGAAAACCTGCACCCACACCGGCCCATTCTGGATGCCATTTGACACCCCTGCTCCAGACCTTGACTTCCAGATGAAGTGCAAAATTTACTTTCATCTGAAAAGAGGACTTTGGACCACTGAGCAACAGTCCTGTTCAGTTTCTCCTTAGGCCAGATAAGATGCTTCTGTCTTTGACTCTGGTTCAGGGGTGGCTTGATATTAGGTATGTGACAGTTGTAGCCCCTTTCCTGAAGGCATCTGTATGTGGTGGTCTCTTGATGCGCCGACACCAGCTTCAGTCCACTGCTTGTGAAGCTCTCCTAAGTTCTTGAATAGAATTTTTTTCTTCAACCCTGTTGCCTGTCCACTTTTTCCCTTCCAGTCAATTTTCCATTAAGATGCTTCCATACAGCACTCTGTGAACAGCCAGCCTTTTCAACAAAGACGTTCTGTGGCTTGTGGAGGGTGTCAGTGATCGCCTTCAACTGTCAAGTCAGCACTCATCCCTGTGCTTTTCATTGCGCGTACTGAACTTGGCCATTTACTCAAAGTCAAAATATTTGTAAAAAATCGAATCATTTTTAGAAGTTTTTATTTAAATGCATTGAGCCGCAGTCCATAATTATCCAAATGAATACGGAAAAATGCTTCACTTTCTTAAATAACTGACGGAAAATATTTGCACCGGTTCGATATTCTAATTTTGAGATGCAATAGTAGAGCAATGAAAATGAAATAAAATCTTGCCGCATTTTGCATCGTTACCTTTGATAATATCTCTGTTCAGTGTACACACAGAAGGATTTGATTGTGGGTGGTGAAATTAATGCTTCAGGTAATGTGTGGGTTGATGAGGCAGGACACAAGTGTGTAAAGTTGCCCACACTAGTGCTTTAACAATACAGAAATGTGAGATAGAACTTTACAACAAAACCCAAATAACACAACTACTGGTGCCTTCAGATGGGGGAAAACTGTTGTTATTGCCAGTGGCCTGCATCTTTTCATTTTGCCTTTGCATTACCTACATTACGTTACCTGCTCGCTAGCTTGCTAAATTGTTAACATTAGCCTCGGTGTCATCTAGATGCTGATCTAGATCTAGATCTAGAGGCGTCCATGTTGCTGTTGCCTAGCAGCGGCGTTATCATGATGCCTCACCACTTGAATGCCAAACGTTTTCTGTATAATCATGTCATAATCATGAGCTCACAAGTTGCATTTGAAGGCAGCAATAAATAGATTGATGGACTAACAGACTCTATACTGTTCCTGAACTACTGTATTGAAATGAAAACAAAACAAAGCTGACACACTTTCTTTCCACACACCAAATCCCTACGAGACATGCTCGAGTGTGAAGGCAAGTGTGCTATTTTTAACCTCAGCATAAAAAATTCAGGGCAGGATGAGCTTTGCATGTGAGCATGCCTACAACTGTGAGACGCAACCAGAGCTGAGCGCACACAACACCCCCCCCCCCCCCATCTCACCACGTGATCTGACGTTTAGCGTGCTCTATTTAAGTCAACATCTTTCCATTGATGCTGCAGGGATTTGAAGAGCAACACCATCTGCCATTTTGCCTGTTGTCAGGTTTCCATGTTCAAACTCCATCTGCGTCACTGGTCTCTGGTCACACTGACGTAAACAGTGGTGAGGGGCGTCACCCACAGAAAGACATTCCAGACTATTTATTTGCCACTAAAACTATATACAGTTGTGAATGTTTTTTTTTTTTTCTTAAGTCTGGACAGACAATAAGCAGGAGTCCATTGATCCCCAGGAGCTGATTGTGTTTATGCCCTTGAAAAAACTTAATAGGAGAAAGACTTTGTTCTAAAACACAGACTGCATTGTCTCCCTCGTGTCTTTGTTTGGATGCCTTGGAAATAAAGAACTAGATGTCAACAATGGAATAAGGTCAGCAGATGTTAGAAAAGGGTCAAGTCTTGGAAATGGCAGTGAGTATAGTTACTGAATAAGGCCTTTAACTCAAGCAATATCCAATGGGGAAAAAAAGCATCACAATATCAGAAAACATCAAACAAGATTAAGCTGAAGAACAAGACACAAAATGGAAAGTATTTAATGATACTGGGATGATTTAGTGGCCTAAATGGCACTAAGTGGCATACATACTGTAGGTTAGGTCAATTGGCTTTTCTAAATTGCCCATAGGTATGAATGTGAGTATGAATGGTGGTTTGGCCCTGTGTTAGTCCTGTGATAAAATGTAAGAAGGTGGCCTGGTCTGATGAATCACGTTTTCTCTTATATCAAATGGATAGCTGGGTGCATGCGTGTTGGTTACATGGGGAACACATGGCACCAGGATGCAATGTAGGAAGAAGGCAAGCCGGCGGAGGCAGTGTGATGCTTTGGGCAATGTTCTGCTGGGAAACCTTGGGTCCTGCCATCCATATGGATGTTACTTTGACACATAATCACATACCTAAGCATTGTTGCAGACCATGTATACCCTTTCATGGAAATGATATTCCCTGATGGCTGTGGCCTCTTTCCGCAGGATAATGTGCCCTGCCACAAAGCAAAAATGGTTCAGGAATTGTTTGAGGAGCACAACGAGTTTAGGGTGTTGACTTGGCCTCCAAATTCCCCAGATCTCAATCCAATCGAGCTTGGAGCTTTGGATCTTCTGCTAACATCTTGGTGTCAGATTCCACATCACACCTTCAGGGGTCTAGCGGAGTTCATGCCTCGACAGGTCAGGACTGTTTTGGCAGCAAAAATGGGACCAACACAATATTAGGCAGGTGGTCATAATGTTATGCCTGATCGGTTTATATTCCAACACAGTATGCTGGGGTAATAGGCAGTAAATCATGCATTTCTGCCAGCAAATGAGAAATTAGTGTTTTCCCATGGTCTTGGGATAATTCTTTTAAACAGGTTCCATTTTGGGGGAAATAAAAATTAGACATGCAGCCATTTAAAGAGGATTAATACAAATATTTTCCCTTTGAGCCTAAAACACAGTTATTTATGTATTGGACAGAAAGATTTTATTTATGAATGAGATCCAATTCAAGATTTTTAAAGAACAAAATTATTCTTGTGTAACTGTTGTAGTTTCTCGTTTTTTCCCTAAAGTTTTGAGTAATGACAGGAAGAGAGACCGGCTAGCTCAGTGGAATATTAAACTGCAGTCTCCACTTATCCGTGAATCAACGAGTATTATTATGACTTACGGACCAGCATTGACTTTTGGAAGGACAATTTCTCATGCTATCCAAAAAAGTCCCATAAGCCTTTAGCACATAGAAAAATTACACAAGTTAAATGTACAACAAATGTTTTTATTTTCTTGTAGTACATGTCGAAGTCAAGTTCTGGGACTTCACTAATTGTTATAAAAACCCATTGCCCATTTTTAGCATGTGTGATATTTTGATACTATAGAGTTATAAACCTGTAGTTACTTTTTATAGTTGTGTTAAACTCCTTGTAAAAGCATGTGTTTTAGGTAGCTTATCAATCAAGCATGGAGCCCAGCAAGATTCATGTTCGTCACTGCCTTCTATTCTTATTCATCGGTGGGAAAAACTCGACAGAAGATAAGAAGAAATTTGCAGAGTTTATGGCGATGCTGCAATCGGCATTTCTGTGGTCAAGAATTGGTTTACTGTTCCGAAAAGGTGAAATCGGGCTAGGTGATGAGCCGAGAAGTGGTCGACTAGAAGACGAGGAGCTGCAGAAACCGTTGGACAAAGACGATCGACTCAATAGCTAGCAAGACGTTTAAATATGATTCGTTCTACTGTTCGAAAGTTTCTAAAGGCAATGGGAAAGATTCTGAAAATTGGTAGGTGGGTTCCACATGCTAACAAGTGATGCCCATGTGTTCTCTAACGAAACGTAGACAGTCACATCATATACAGTACTGCATCATGTACTGCTTGATACTTTAATTACAATTGATGCTTTAATGGTTTCTGACATTCGATCATCTTTAAAAATTAGACTGAAGGACACAAGTTAAATAAGTAGCAGCCATGTTTAAAGTTGAATATTGGTGATCACGTGGTATCAGGTAACGGACCTGTGTGGCCTACAGATTGAAGGAGATTGAACTGAACAAGCCAGAGGCAAGCTTGGCAAGGAAAGACTTCCTGAGACAATATGAGGAAGAAAGTTAAAGAGGAACAAGATTCAAAAGGGAGCCCACCTTCATCTGGGTCAAAAATTGCAATTGTGTGACCAGGAGCCTATGAGCTAGTAAAATGAATATGAGCACCAGACTCATTTCACCAGAGTTCATTATAGTTTTTACATGAGATCTATTTTGTTTGATCAACTGTTCAATCGTGGCGACTTCGGTGCAAACATTTTCTCCGTATGGCAGGCCCACGGCTATCCAAGGAAAAACTATCCAGCAACCTTAATCGTTTCTATTTGGTACCATCCAATACAGATTGTCAGGCATTGTCACACATTGTCACATAATGGTTAAAGACATGTACCTTGTGTGCAGCGTGCAAGCAGGGGCTTGTGCAAAACTAGCTATGAGAGTATTGTAATGTATTACAATGATTATATTACTCATTACTTTAAAAAAAAAAAAAAAAAAGTAATGCATTACTTTACTTTTTTACTCCCTGTAGAAAAGAATTAATTGCATTGCTCATTACGTTACTGTTGCATCACCCCTAACATCGCGCGAAATGTTAGCTGTACAGTATATGTTCTCCTGTTGTCTGTATTTTGATGAGTATGTTTCTGAAAGGCGGTGATCCTACTGTAGAAATGTGCAACATTTCCTCTTCTATGTATGATGCTCCAAGCCTGTTTATCTCTGCTTTTTTAACCTGTTAAAAATCAAGCTTTGCCTGCTTGGTTGGGCTTTGGCATACATTCTGAGTACGGGGGGGTCTTTCGTTACTAGCTTTGTGCTAGCATGTTGCCTTTGCAGGTGCTTAGAGAGATTTGATGTTTTGTTCACAGCAGTGGATGGTTGTTTCTGGCCTGGGCACAGTTTGCACTTTACCGTAAAAATCTTGCCCTTTCAATCAACAAATTTGAAGTAATGTGCATATCTCCGGCCCTCAAAATTTAGTATAAATAAGACAATACTGCGTTACAGACAAATGTAATATGATTGCACTGGATGCAGGTGACGTGATCATAACTTCTGGTTCTAATAAATACTCTCACTGCTGCACCTACTGGAACATTCAGACAGTAGGCATTACATAAAGGTGACAAAAGCATGAATTAGATTTTCTGCATTGTGTAGTGACGTTATATTTCATACCTTCGAATGTTTCCGAGATGAATTTAGGCTATCCTAGTAAAATTATCTACATGAAAGACTGGAGTCAATAATCACAACGAGGTCTTTTACGTCTGCACATTATTAAACAGAAAGGCCATCCAGAGTTAATCAGGGAGCTTACTTACAATTGCATGTGGTCCTAGTACAGTACAAGTACTTCTGTCTTGTCAGAATTAAGTACATTTTCTGGAGTTCCTTGTCTGGCTTTGCTGTCATTAGCATAACAGTGGAAGCTAATATAATGTTTGCAAATAATTTTACTCGGAGGTAGCGTATGCAACGAAAAAAAGCAGTGGGCCTAAAACAGAAACTTGTGGAACACCAAACTTTACCTTACTGTCTGTAGAGAAGTCACCATATAAAATTACAAACTTATAATGATCAGTCAAATAAGACCAAAGACAGGAGAGGGCCGTTCCCTTAATTCCAACAGCATTTCCTAGTATATCAAGGAGGTTAGTTGATCAATTGTGTCAAAAGCTCCACTGGGGTCAAGCAATACAAGCAAGGAGACACAATGCTAGCTGAGTAGGTCGTTTACCAATTTAACCAGCACTGTGTCTGTCTCCTAAATCCTGACTGATGGATTCAACCTTCATAACTGAATCAGCTTTCAAACAGAATAATTACTGTGCTACAGCCTTGTCTAGGATCTTGCAGATACAGGAAAGGCTTGATATTGGCCTATATCCGTTCGGTTTCTCAAAGGGGTATAAAGCATTCAAATCACTGATCTGGTTTATTTTATCTACAGGGTTAGTTTTCAAATCCTCTGGCTGTAAATTCATCATTGTTTCAATTTTCACCTTCTATTTTCAATTTTGTCTGAAAAATTAATTCATGAAGCCATCGCTACTATATTGATGGTATGCATGCACCTATTAAGGTGGACAAGCTAGATTGTTCTAGTATGCTTTCCAGTACCTCAGGAGGCTTTCTGTCCATGCTCTTTGGAGTACTACCAATTTAGTTTGACACCATTTCCATTCGAGTTTTCAAGTGAACTGAATTTCAGCGTTCGTCATATTCACGAGTGCAAATCACCATAAATTGCCAAGCACATTCACAGCTAATTTATATTCAGCGACAGCCACAAAACTTTAGAAATGGGGGAAAAAAAACTCACAGACACGATGACTAAATGGTGGAGTGCTTCCGTTTTTACAATACCAAATTTCTTGTGTAAATGGTCTTGCGAACAATTTATAAATAAGCTTATGACTGTCCAGTTTGATAAATGCTAAACTGGCATCTTCAACAACTTCAGCAAAAAAAGAAGTATTTAATTTTGCCTCTATTAATTTTTGTTTTTTTTCATGTATCACCAATACTGCATATCCCTATTTATTTTTTCCCTGGTCTGCTGCTGGTTACATTGATCTCTTAGACTGTATTCCTTTTTACATATTTATAAATAGTGATCTATCGCTCTATCTATCGTATAAGCCTCAGTGTCCTGGTTAACTTAGTGATTCATCTGTAACCGTGACTGTAGTAAAATATGAAAGATATAATGAATAAATGGAATTGATATAAAATATGTAATATAATTCTAGACCTGACCACAGGTCTTGAGGGGTTAATTTGTTAGAGGAATGAAGATGACACACTATTTGTGTTTCACAGACCTACGGCACCCAGGGGGGGTAGGAAGGAAGAGAAGAGAAGCTCCGCCCCCTTAATTTTTTATTAATCCATCCTCAAGTCCCTAGAGGTCACACTGAAAAGTAAAAAAAAGGGAAAAAAAAGGGGGTTGGGGGACGGGAGAAGGGAATGCCACCATTAAGGAGTAGAGGAGGGTAGTGCCCCCGCTTATCTATATTCATTGGAAACCCCTATTGCAAACTGCAGTACGACACATCTACGTAGGTCGTGACGCAGCAGAGTGAGAAGGGGAGGGGGAGAGCGTGTGTGTGTGTGAAAAGAGAGAGAGGGAGGGGACGTGAGAGAGAGAGAGAGAGAGAGAAAGAGAGAGAGAGAGAGAGAGGAGGCTGAGGCAGAGCACGAGCATCTCTCGCTCAGGCTGTCAGAGCTCAGGCAGAGAGACGGTGCAAGGAAGAGAAGCAGAGCATTTAATCGTCATCTGGAAATCTATCTCAGTAAACAGTTACTAGCAGGAAGTTGTACGGTGCAGTCCTTCAGGAGCTCCATCTCCATAGACACCTGAGTAGTTCTTCGTTAGTCTCCACCAAGATTTAACCTTCCTCAGCCACAGCTATGAACTTCCTGCGCCGTCGCCTTTCTGACAGCAGCTTCATCGCCAACCTGCCCAATGGCTACATGACCGATCTGCAAAGGCCTGATCCTCCTCAGCCTCCTCCACCCAGCGCCTCCTCTCAGCAGGCTCCGTCCTCATCTTCTGGTCCTGCTACAGCCACTGCTCCTCCTCCTCCTCCTGCTGCTCCGTCTGTCTCTCCAGCACCTGAGCGCCGGGCCCAAGCTGCTCCGTCCAGCTCAGGCTTCTTCAGCTCCATCACCAACGTAGTGAAGCAGACGGCAGCCTCAGCAGGACTGGTTGAGCAAAGCACTGCTCAGTCTTCCAAGAAGTTCAAGGTGCTCCTGGTGATTGATGAGCCACAGAACGAATGGTTAGTACGCTCTATACCATGTCCTTTATGCAGGGTTGCGTTTTTTCCATCCTCTTGATCTCTGCTTGCAAATGACCTTTGAGAGGGCTGAAGTGGATGAAATGCTTCGCAGGGCAAGATGGCTTTAGGCTCTTGTTGGGCTTTTGCATAAAATAAGGAATAGGTTGGTTGGGTCTTTTGGATTTGTTCGCAAGGATGCTCTGGTGGAGCTTGACTTTGATGTATTGAGATTTGTAAAAATGGCATATTTGATGTTTTTATTTAGTGCTTGCTTGAGAGCTTTAAACACATGCAGGTTCTTTCTTTATACCTATCTTATACAAATCTTATGCAGGGTACTTGAAGTACACTTGTTTAATTATCTTTGCCAGTAAATTGCCCTTGAGAGGGTTGAAGAAAATGAGGGGTGGTATGGTATGTGGTGTGTGTGTGTGTGTGTGTGTGTGTGTGTGTGTGTTTGGGGTGGGGTGGGGTGGGGGGTTCACAGCACCACTGAGATCAATCCTGGTCAATTGGATGCCTCTATCTCATGGGCTGGTATTTTATTTAAAAAAAAAAGAAACCCTTGGTCCTGCTTACTATGCTGCAATTGAACAATAACATCAATATAGATAAGGATCACCGGTTCAACATAGAATTATAATAATTACTAACTCTCGTTAACACAAAAACGCTGGCCAGGAAAGTAATTATCCTTTGTATTACAATAAAGCATAGACAATGGCATTACCCTTTACTTTCTTTTACTTTCATGATACATTTCTATGATCTATCTATTTATGTTGTTCATTAGAGAAAAGCCGGTCATCTTTCTGTCCAAGGAAACAGAAGTGATCGTTTTTTTCCTTTGACACTATTGATTTTTCCTTCGTGGATGATTGTGCAGAGCTTTCCACAAGATTGACCAATCTAGCTTGCCCGCTTTCCTAAAGTAGTCTCTACTGGAGTCACCGGAGCAGCCGTGTTTGTCTTCCATTTTTGAAACCCGAGCATGCATTACAGTTGCATTCTAATAACGCTGACCTGCAGTGAACACTTTTTTTGATTGCACTTGATACCACTGAAATTCCACTGATACTCAAAAGCATTTATGCATTGATTTTCTTTTTCTTTTTTTTTTTTCTTTTTTTTTTTTTTTTTTTTTTTTTTTAGAAGACCTGTGGAAGACCTTTGAAAATCTCAACAGGTGCAGCAATGTTATCTGAGTAGTATTGTTAGTGATGCAGACAGAACGTCAAGCCGCCAGAATGTTCTGGGAATAAAAGAACAGCCCCATAAATATTGACATCCCTTTTCCAAGCCTTATCATCAGCCTGATTAGGGCCGGATTTGCTTTGATTTACCCTTCGCATAAAAATGGCCCTTGGCTGAAATGATTTACGTGTGGACAGTGCCAGCAGAGAGTTTACATAACTGCAATGTCATCTCAGAATATAAAAAATGCCCTGGGATTAGATTGCCGCCAGGTTTCAGGGCAGTAGTGCTTCTCAGAAATATGATGTCTCATTCCATATTCAGGGTTGAACACAGGACAGGAAAATGTCATTTATTATTATTTCTATGAATTTAATGGTATCCTTGTGTCTGATAGGAAAAAACTAAATCTCAGTGGATGTGATGAGGTTGGAGAGGTGAAACCTTTGCTCGTTTTCAGTCGCTACCCTTGAGAACCTCTTCTGTGTTGATGTAGATGGACAGGGCTCTAGAGGCCTGATCATGTGATTAAGCGATAAAAAAAGGATGTGGTGAATCATCATGCTCAGCCTGGGGCATGCTGCATCTGTGCCGACTGTGTACCGTGTGGGAGGACAAATGCACAAGCATGTGTGTGTGTGTGCATGCGTGCATGCATGCACCTTTAGCTTGTGCTATATACGTACCTATACTGTATGAGTGGGGGGGGGCAATCGGCAATTATTCTTTCAGTTTGTGTTCATCACTTATATTAGCCTTGACGTGAATGTTGACACACAGTCTGCTTTTATTTGCATCTCTTTTGGTGTACACAGCGAGCAGGTGCTGAGGTGGAGCCTGCCCCTTTCAACGCATCCGATATAACCTAATTCAATGAAGTTGTTTTTTTTTCTCTCTCTCTCTCTCTTTTTAATGTTATAATGCCTAGATAGAATCAGCAGACGTATCATTTCTCAGCTTTACTTGTTCAAAGGTCGAACAAATAACTTCAGACAGGTTCACCGGCTCACAGGCAGCATTCATTCGTCATCCTGTCTCTCCGGGCATTCATCAGTTCAGAAGTTAACACTTATCCTTAATTAGTTTTGGATCTTGAATGGGCGCATGTGGACAACAAGAAGAGGCATCGCCATCATTTCCGAATGACATGCTTGATTGATGGACAGACACTGTGCAGCTTTATCAAACCATTCCAAACAGTTTAATAGGTCAGGTTAGCTTTTTTTTTTTTTTTGTCTAGACTACTGGATGTTCCTGGTTGTAGTCTGGATGCATTGCTGACTGCTGACATCTCTGCGACTGGTTAATTCCAGATCGTTTAAACGCGGTCAAGTTGTCATCTTGTCATTTCTGATTACAACCCGTTTGGGAGCCAGCTGCTCGATTTGTTTATTTATTAACTTATTTATTTATTTATTTATTTATGTCCGCAGACTGATTTGTTAATTCTGTTAATGCTTTGAAAGCTGCAACACTATAGCAGAAACCTATGACACACACACACACACACACACACACACACACACACACACACACACACAGAACCTTTTTATTGCTGACACACTCATGTGATTATACAATCATGTACTCACGTGCGATTATACAATCAGCCAATCATGTAGCTGCAGCGCAACACGGAAATTAACGGAGATACATGCCAGGAGCTTCAGTTAATGTTCACGTTAAGCATCAGAACAGGGACAGTATA
>JAOVYU010000001.1:19644302-19654839 GCA_025674565.1 Synodontis membranacea | reverse complement strand
ATAAGACATACTGTATCATTAATCATATTTTACAGAATTCTTACCTGTAAGGGTCTCTGAGTAATACAAGCACAATCTGTGCGCTCTTGGGACATTTCCGACACAGCACACTCTGGCCAGGCTCAGAGACCATAAAGTGCTGAGCTTATGATGAATATGAGTTAATAGATTGCTTGTGATGAACATAAGTTTCATCTGGCAGAACTGCAAACAGACAAAACTGGCCCACATGGCCCACATTTGGTCAGCCAGAATTGGTCACTATTACTTTGAGGGGTACTTGGGCATTGTTTTAATGACACTGGCAGTGAAGTTGCCCCAAAAGTGCTATCTAGGCAGAATCTAAAAGAAAAAAAAAAAAAACATCCAATACAACAATTAAAGCCATTTAGCACTTCAATGGTTTTAACATTAGCAAAGTGATTTGTGTTTCTGAGAAACGTTTTTTTCTGACAACGTGGTGCGAGTCGTGCTGCAATAACGTTCCCACAGGAAGTTAGGAAATTGACCTCAGTGGAATCTTGGGGATAAATTTAAGCAAAGTAGCTTCATTTTTTTTTTTTAATATATGAAAAAAAAATGAAAGATGACTCATATAACTCATACCTATTGTTGAATTAAGCTTAAGGGGCTGAAAATGGAGTTATATGTTGTATGAGTCGTCTTGATATTGTCACAAGGAATTATGTGCTGTTTCATTTCTACCTGAGCAGTCATGGTGCTTCCTTGATACTTAGGTAGGATTGAAAAAATGCTTCTTCTTTTTTTTTTTTAACCCATTGATGCTTTGCTCGGTGTTGAAACCGATTCTGGGTAATGGACCACATTGTCAAGTACATTGAAAAAAATCATCAGTTGAAGCTTCCCTGCACTCTTACCATTCATTGTCTCCTCTGTGTAGTGAATAAAGCAGCTGAAGGTGTTTTCCTCATTATTAGTGCATATTAACATGTTCCGATCAGCGAGACCTGAACAGCTCTGATTACTCCCACGGCACACAGTTTGATTAGTGCTGTCCAACAACACGGTAGGGTATTGGACTTGCTTCATCGGTTTGTGTATCAGGGGTGGTTAAGGAGTGTGTATCAGTGTGTGCAAGTTGTAAAATGTTAGCGAGCAGTTAGTGAGATTGATTGAGTCTGATGGGAAGTCTGTATATATTAGTATGGTGCGGTGTGGGATGGGTGTCTGCATGTGGGTGGTGTTTTTGTCTCGAACTGTGAAGTCTGTGTGTGAGTGTATTATGAAAAGCATTCAGACAGATTGTGTGTGCGTGTGTGTGTGTGTGTAGGTGTGTGTGTGTATTCCACATAGACTACCTACAGCATCCTCCTTCACACCTGCCCGTGTCCTAATTAGCCAGATGTGAGAGTTACATCATGGCCTCATATAGCATCTTTAATTTATGTTAAGCAATATGTCTCTTTGCAACACAAATACATAAAGGTAGCAACAAATTGTGATTACACATTACCTCTAGTGATGTGTCGTGCGCAAAAGCATCGGCTCTAAGAGGGGAAAAAGGGAAAAAAAAAAAGCAGTTCTCCTCCAGTCCTGAAGGGGGCGATAGCGTTCTCAGATCAGATCACGCAGCACGCACATGAATGAGAGGCGGAAGGCCCGCATCACTACCCCTCAGTCAGTGAGACAGTAGACAGCGGTGAGGAGAGAGGAGACACCTGCTGTAGTGTTTTGTTCGTTTGTTTTTGTGTTAAATTCAAATGAACAGTTTGATTCAAATATTCAACAAAAGTAAGAATGCCTGCTTTTGTAACAGAACAAATCCACAAAAATTAAAAACACTAAATGCAAAAGGGTTTATCAACACACAAAGCATTCATATTTGCCAAGTAAGGCTAAAATATGAGGCCACAGATGATGATAAATTATTAAATAATTAAATTATAAATAATATAATTAAATTATAAATAATTAAATTATACTAGCTATAACTATGTAACCTTTTTAATACTGTATCCTAAATTGTGCATAATTAAGCCAGTCATACTTCTGGGGTGTTAAAGATTAAAAGAAAAAATAACAACTAGAACCGTACCGAACCGAAAACCGTCACCCTTAAACCGTGATACGAACCGAACCGTGGGTTTTGTGAACCGTGCCACCCCTAAGATAGATATATATGTATATATATATATCCCCTAATGAGCAAGCCTGTGGCAAGGGCAGCAAGGAAAAAGTCCCTGAGATGACAATAGGAAGAGACCTTGAGAGGAACCAGACTCAAAAGGGAACTATTTGGGTGACACCAGATAGTGTAATTACAAATAAGATGCTAATGTAACTGTGTTCATAGTCGAAGAAAAAAAAATACATTGTGTAGAACATGATTCACTATAGTTAAATCAAAATTCTCAACTGACTGATGGAGGTTTGAGCGTGAGACAGTTTGTGGTAATTTAAGTCAAAAGCCATTGTAGAAGAAATATTCATGTCAGCAGCAGTTATTTAGTTATTAAGTAGCAGGTATTTACTTGAACAGTAGAACAAGGCAGCATGGTTGCACAGGGGGTAAAATACTTACCTTATAGCAACACAGTTCCCCAGACTGAGCTGTGCTTTGTTTTGCAAGATCTTTCTGGCTTTCAAGGGTTTCTTCCTGGTTCTCTGGTTTCCTCCCACTTTCCAAAAAAATTCCGTTGGACCGGCGATGTTAAATTGCTCCTAGGTGGCAAAGAGTGTGTTGTGTTGTGTTGTGTGTGTGTGTGTGTGTGTGAGCTCGCATGGTGCCCTGTGGTGGACTGGAATCATTTCCAGGCTGGACTCCCACCTCATGCCCAGTGCTCCCAGGTTTTGGATCCCCTATAATGCTGATCTGGATAAAGCAGTTAATGAAAATGACTGAATGAGTTCCTTTACTACCACCGTGCTGCACTCTGCATTTAAATAACCTGCTTTCTGGGTGATGTATCACTGCTATTTGACTTTACATAGTGGTTGTAGTCTGTGATTCACCCAAACCCACTCTTATGTGAAAAAAGTTTCTGGGAAAGAAAAAAAAAAAAAAGGTCACATTGGTTTATTTCCAGTTTTTGTACTTTCATTAATGAGTCACAGATGCTTCATGCTTGTGCAGCCAAGAACATAATAAGCATAATGACTTGACTGAACGATTTCGTTTTGGCACCGGGCACTGAGCAACTTTCAAGTTTCTACACCACGTAACACCAAAGCACGCATTCTCAACTGAAACACAAAATCAGCTCACACCCATGCTTAATTCAGAATACTGTCAAAGTTATTGCAGGATGGCAACATGTACAAACACTTCAGTAAGCTTAATTCAGTAGAATCACAGTGTAGTGTAGTGTATTACTTATTTATGAAATATGTTTTTGCATTAAATAGGCCTGGTTTTCTATACGGAATATTCGTTACGGTATTTGCTATCTTTAAAGCAACACAATATATAAATCTTCTCCGGGTTTGCACTGAAAACTAATAAATCAAAATGTAAACTCTTGTGTGGAATTAAACTTGCGTTACTTTCAGTTCCAATTACTTGAGTACTGCACAAAAGTAACAGCAGGGTTTAATTTAAAGTGAAGCAAATGTCAATTGTTCAATTCAATTCGACAGGGTGTTGAATTTAAAAATATGAAATAGGCTTAGATAAATCATAGTTCCATGGTGTATGGCTGGTGAATTATATGTCTATGCTTTATATGACAGTAAAAAACTGACGAATTAATTCCCAAGATATGAGCGTTATTGCTGGAAACATTATCTCAGAATCGCAAGCTCGTTTCTTAATCTTGTCGTATTTCCAGGTTGAAAAGACGTTTAATGGGCTTTCATTTATCCAAGTTTCTTTTTCTCTCTTTCAGGGCAAAACTGTTCCGCGGGAAAAAGGTCCAAGGAGAATACGATATCCGAGTGGAACAGGTAAAGTCATTTACCTCTATCACTGATAACCAGGACAAGACAATTAAGCAAGGGTCTTGCTCATTATCAGACTCCTCACTGGACATTTCCACCGTCTCATATTTCACAAGTTCATAGAAGCTGTCGGCGTGAGGAACATTTTCCTCCACAACAATACATAATGCTGTGAGACACAAGTTGAACTGTGTTGAATTAGGTTAACGAAATGCCATGGACGTTTCCAGGAAGCGGGCAGCAAATTGCATTATGCCGTGACGTGTAATTTGGCCCGCAGAAGCGTATGCATCTACGATCACCTTGAAAGCATGCAGTCTTGTACAGTAAAGACGATGACTCATGGGTTTAAGAGTGTCTGAGCGTGCATTAGCTTAGACGCCGACTCCAGCTGATGTCCTAATATAGAGAACCTCGTTGCTTTAAAATAGAAGCCTTTATACCAGCGTAGTGGTTACGAAATGTGTTTTATGTGCATTAAAGAGTAGTCTACGCCAAATCAATCTTAAATTGTATCTGGTAGCTTGTTATTTAATCCGAATGAGCAGTCAGCGGCCCAAAGTTACATCAGTATTAACTCCTAGACATTTACACGTGTTCGGAGAATAGCCACACACCTGCTTGAGCTGATTTCCTGGGTGTGCCGTATAGATTATGCCAGTCATCTTCATGTGGTCCAAAACCTCCGCGGTTGCAAGACCTTTGAGGCGAGGCATTCGAGGCAGATTCTTCGATAGCTGAAGCTTCACTGAAGAAGGAAATACAGTATATTTCTTTTCTTTCCTGTCAAATGTAATATGATCTAACAGAACGACAAGCCTGTTTAAAAATTACCCCGTGCAATCACAATCACTGCAAATTTGATTTCATTTAGCAATATGGCTCCTAACCTCTTTATTCGGCAGCTTATAAAATAGCACTTGATCCAGTACTTATTATGTAACGTTTTATTTTATTACAGTTGTTGTTACAGGTTTATTACAGGCAGTTACTCCTGCGCAGTTGTTTGAACAGCTAGTAGTAAATTGTACTGTAGTTATGTCTGAGGTACTCTATATCTGTGTTTAGTACTCCCTATATGCATGTAACCCGACTGTGAATATGGTTCGAGGTGTTTTAAACACCACATGTGCACAATGCTGTACCATCTGGAAGCATTGTGTGAATAATTCATAATTAAGATAGTTTTGTGAGATTAGTCACTTGGGGAATGGTGTGATTTACAGGTATGACTCCTGCGCCAAACGGAAGCAAAATCACAAGATCACTTCCTATTAATAGAGATCGAATCACGTGTGTTAATTGTAAAGATGCCATTGCTAGGAATACACGTGAATTGTCTAAACCAGCGGCCCCCAAACTTTTTTGTACCATGGACCAGTTTCGCGCATGAACATTTTTCTGTGGACCGGGTAGATGCACGGGGGTTCGCATAACGAAAGCTTGTGTATCACCTGTTGCGATGAGCCAGTAACTTCGGTAGGAATCTTGGTATTTTCATTTAAATGCAGCCTCCTTTTTTGCTGGCAGTCTGTGACCCTTCCTGTGTCCCATCGTTTGTGTGTTCCTTCCCGAAAAAGCTCTCCAGTGAATTTTGTTTTTGTCTCATTTTTTTTCAAGGGTCAACTTGTGTCCCTGATGTCAAGTGTGGTAGTGAGTCGAGGGCGGAAACAGTCGTTTTTCAAAATAAGACGTGGAAGATATTTTTCTAATGAAAGAAAAATAACCATAATTTTAACCACAACATTTTTTCTTCGCGGCCCGTTACCAAATGATCCACGGACCGAGGGTTGGGGACCTCAGGTCTAAACTGCCCCTCAGCTGCCTTGATCATTCTTAGGCTCCGAGTGAATGCTCTGCTACTCAGACATTCACCCTGCTTATTCACTGCAGACAGTTATCTCAAACTACAGACGAGACGATCGTCTGTACCGAAAATTATACGTCTGTGACTGCGTTGTATCTCACTGTAGCACGGACAACAAGCATGAACAAGACACACTGCACTGATTACATGGAAGGAAAAAAAAAAAAACAGTCAGGGTGATGCACAGCATGGCTTTGAAAGGGTTATGTAATTCTGTCACGAGCTGTAATTAAAATGACTAATCTGCAGTCACAATGTTTTGCAACTTTGACAGGCAAAACTGATATAACATGTGGTTGGTGAAATGACACGTTGGGGTAATGACTAATGACCTAGTAAAGGCTTTTCACTTTTCAAGCTTCTGTATAACAGATCATGTACAGTAAGTATTAATAGAAAAGTTTTTTTTTATGATATATATTTTTGATATCATAAATTGAACGATACGGCTTGTAAAGTAGAGGACGAGGCATGCCGAAGCCTTCAGCATTTGGCTTCCCCAGCGGTGCACCTGTAACAGCTTTTCCTGCATGCTTTCATCCTAATTATTTAGACCACTCTGCCTCCTCACAAGTAGGAATCTAATCCAAATAGCTGTCAAGGATTTTTATTTGAAAGACAGCTTCATTTAAAACATGATTTATATTATTACCCGGAGAAGCAGGTTCACCCTTTTTTTTTTTTTTTTTTTTTTGCTTGAAATAAAAAAAAAGGTCATTACTGTATATTTTCTGCATAACGTATATATATATATTTTTTTTACCTGCCCATGCATGATGACACCAAAGATCATGTTTTAAAGGGGACATGACATACACTTTTCAATTATTTTATATTATTCCCTGGGCTGCTTTTGTAAAGTTTTCAGGTTTTTTTATTGGGAAAAAAACAAACAAAAAAAAAAACATCTTGGTTTTTTTTTTCCCCCTTATGCCATTTTAGCATGATATGAAATTGATATCATGGTTTAGGATAAGACAAGCTGAATTTGCAGCTGTGCTGTTACATATTAAATAAGTAAACAGCTTTGCTCTGATTGCCTAACAGCTCTAACCATGAACTCTGTCATCCACACCCATGAATGTATATATATAATCTTCACATTGCTGTTTTTACGATGACATCCAGATGCTTGTGGACCTACAGTATGAAACAAATGTATATAATATTTATATAACTTATGTGCCCTATCACATCCTTTAAACCGACCAAGCTGCCATACCACGCTAACCCAATCTAACAACAGCGAACTGCCTGAAGAAGTGAAAAAGAACCCTCGGCAGCATTAGTGTTTATGGGAGCTCACTTCATTGCACGATGGCCTAACACATGTATCAAAATCACACAGCAGGGAGTTGCTTATTACTCCCTGGTGTTGCTCAGTAATAACTTGTTGTTCAATTCGTATAATGTAACCTGGCAAACTATATATGTCAGACTACAAGTTTTGTCTAAATTTAGCATCATGGGAAGAATGTTAACTAGCTAATGTTACCTGAGTGCTTTCACTGGTCATGCAAGTGACCAAAGGTTCAGTCCAGAAGTAGAAATCTACTACAATGTTTACGTAGGAAATATGTCGGAATTTCTATGCAAGAAACATTTCCAACTGGTCTGGGAAGAAGTGCAGCCCAAATTCACATTGGCCAATTTTACTTCAAATGTTTTCCACAAGATGTCCTCTTTAAAGCTGCTATATAAGGAGCAAAAAAAAAAGTTTTGAAAGTCAGCTTCTTTAACACTCCATATGTTTCAGAAGTTCAGAATTATTGCATTCTTCTATTGCATTTAATCTCTAATGGGAGCAAATCGGCAGGAAATGATCACCTATTATGTGTTAATTTTATTTCTTTTTTTTGTAGTGGTGGTGGTGGTGCTATTATTTATAGGTGACACTCCCATCTCTACAATGTCAAACTTTTACACTGTCATCTATGAGACGGCACTCGCAGATCCTTAAAACACGTTAGGTAAATGAAACATCAAGAAAATATGTTTAGAAAGTATTCCTTTTGAAACCGTTGATCCTGCATACTACTCGTGCTGTGGTTTCACTTACCCTCAGTAATCTCATGATGAATCCCGATGCTTGGGGTGTGTGCACTCACTTCCTGTTGCTTGGGATGCCTGACATGGATACCCAAAATATTTGCATTTCTCGAAAACAGTTATCACCCAAGACGTAGATAATCTCACCGGCATACTGTAGACTTTGCACCCACGGACTGCTGCTGCATTCGTAATTACGCTGTTATGATATTAATACGAATATCCACTCAAATCACATGTACCTGTCTTTCTAATCTCACTATTTCTTTTAACTTTTATATCTGGTCTCTTCAAGGATTCCTTCTTGTTTTGTCTCTTTTTTCATGCCCCTCTTGTCTCTGGCTTGTTTATTATGATGCTAGTTCTACATCTTGATCTCTGCAGAGCTGTTTTGCGACGATGCCGACTGTTAAGAGCGCTCTACAAATAAACTGTGCTCACTCTCTCACGTTTCAGGCTGAATTCTCCGAGATCAACCTCGTCGCAGACGCAAATGGAACGTGCAGCGTGGACATGCAGGTTATTAGGAACGGGACCAAAGTTGTTCGGTAGGTTGGACTAGAACACTTATTTAAGCAAATATTCCCAATGTCGTGTGCGATGTTCAATATTTTAGGATTTTGTGCATGTAGCAACCTTCAGTGATCCAAAAATGTCTGTCTGCCATGAGCCTGAGATGAACATCGTGAACATTTACTACATGTGAAAAGATTAGCATTGCCTTTGGACTTCAGGAAAAGCACAGCTCAAACTAGAAAACCTATTTGGGTTCTATAGCGAGCCTAACAGGCAAAGTACGGGAAAGCAAACGTACAGCTTGCACCATGCACTCATGACAATGAACCAAAAGTGTTATCCAATGAAGTTTCAGGAAAGGTAAAATAATAATAAGTTAAACTTTCACAGATTGCTTTGCACAGCTGCGGCAGTTAGGATTCTCCCACAAACTGAACGTGTTCAGGCATGTGTAAATCTCTACCGTGTGTGTTCATTTAAAAAGCTAACAGAGTCAGAAGGTTTTAGGTTTAGATTTAGACGTAGCATTAATTCATTAATTACTCATTATGTCAATGGAATGTCCTCACACAAATAGTAAGACACTGTGTGTTTGTGTGTGTGTGTGTGTGTGTTCTTCAGTACATTCATTTGTGCTTGTAGATGGGTGTTTTTATGTCAGTGGTTGTAGCCAACATGCATTTAAATACAAAAAAAAAAATGGTGAACACTCTCTTAAAGGAAAACTCCTCCCTGGATGACTTGAGTCGTTATGATCATCAATGGTGTCCAAGATTTATTTTCTAATGAAATTCTATATTTCCCCAAGCTAAACGAAATCTCTAAACTAATCCCTCCGTCAACCGTACAGCGCACTCGTACATAGCTAACTAGCTGTAAGTCTCTCACCCTGACTATGTTATTCAGGTGCAACGTCGAGCACAATGTCTGCTGTCTCCACTACTTCTGCATTGGGCCGCTCATTGATATGACATCAGACATTGCCACACAAAAACCTTTCCCCACCCACTAACCCATTAGCACTAGAATCACTAGATACACACAAACATCTCAACATCAGCAATATGTTGTGCAATTCAGGGTGGAGTTTTTCTTCATCACAGATACGGCATATGTCACACGTATAGGTACTGATGTATGTTTCATTACATCATTTTACGCTCCCTGCTAAGAAACAAGCACTGCATGAACACAGACAGGCACAACACTTTCTACTTTTGTTCTTTTTGCTTGTGCTTTTTTTTTTTTTTTTTTTTTAACAGGCTTCATTGAAATTCTGTGTGCACAGGGGCTTTCAAATAGGCTCAGTGTTTCTTCTTCTTCATGCACATACACAAAAGAGGAGCCAGCACTTGCTCACTGACCTGAGGAGACCTAGCTCACTGTCTTGCTTACTTGTTCACTTTCCTCCAACTCCCCGACATTCAAACATCTCTCTCCCTCTCAGTCGCTTTTTAATGTCTCTTATAGGCCACTTTTTTATTTTCCTCCCACACACACACACACACACACACACACATATATATATATATATATATATATGGAATCCTAAAGCTTTCCTTGTAATATTACATGTATATGTCCTTAGGTTCCAGAGACTCCTACTACAGAAAGTAAAGCACATTTTAAATGTCAGGATTAGTTTTGGGAGTCTCATTACAGCCTCTCTCCAAGGCCATCATGCCACATTCATGAGATTTATTAGGCTTCAGGAATTGCGTGCTTTATTAAAAGAAACATTCCTGCTCACCCTTCCCACAAACCAATCCGGTGTTTTTGTTCATATAGAGGCTACTACGTTTTGTGAGCACATGACCGCAGCAAAACCTCAGCAAATTCGAAAACCCATCGTCGAACTTTCTCTTCATCCAAGTGCCATATGTAGAAGTCTTGAACACAATATGCCTGCTATTTTCTTCCCTTCATGGCCACCCACGCGACAGCCAAGGCCGGCTGAGGTCCATAGAATGGAATAACCATATGAAAAAAAATGGAATGGTTCAGTAGGAATAAATCAATAAAATATAACAACTGTGGCAAAATTTCTATAATATATGATCTAGGTTCTGGAGCGATGTTTTTCAAGCGTAACACAGAAAAATATGGATGTGGACATAAAAAAATGACATGTGGCTTCTGTGAAGGGTGAAGGGCCCCTTTAAGCTCAACTTTTCTGATTATCGAAAAGAAACATTTTAGACGAGATGA
>JAOVYU010000001.1:19613991-19627888 GCA_025674565.1 Synodontis membranacea | reverse complement strand
ACCCCCCCCCCCCCCCCCCCCCAACCACCCGAAATATGACACAGATATGATGTTTTCAGGGATGTGGACACAGAAATACAATCTTTTCAATCAGATTTGTGTCGCTTTCAAATGTGGTCCTAGATCAGATATGTGTCCAATTCGAGGCCATGTGACATGGATGAGAACAGGCAGAGCAGATTTCTTGTGGTTTTTGCCTATACGAATGCACTGACCTGGCTCCTTTCTCATACCTACATATCTCTTGGTGCAGCAGTGCTAGCGAAAAAAGCGAAAACAGCAAATTCTAGCCGTCCGGCTTTTATTCGCCTTCTTGAACTGATCATGTACAGCTGATTAAGTGTTTGTTGTCCTCCAGAGCAAAAAAGAAATTGCATGCATTAGCTACTAGCCTGTCCATTTTGTTCATTTTAATACAATCAATCATCTCATAAATATGACGTTAATGTGTTCACATTACAGTTAGATACGAGGCACTTGTAATTATGAATGTGAACTGTCAAGATAGGCAAGTAAAGCAAAAACCTGAACCAAGCAATGAGACATAGCCTAAACGAGTCTCACTTTCAGCTTAACACAGACATGTTTCAGGTTACAAGTTTGATTCAGACATACTATCCATTTGGGCTGCTCTCAGTTGTTTGTTTGGTTAGTTTGTTTTCTTCTGTGTTCTTTTTATTGTTTCATTTCCTTTCCCGTCTTCGACACGGTTTTGCTTTCATTGCACAAACTGACACTTTCATATACAGAACTGTGCAAAAGACTGAGCACCCTTTATTATTTAGTACAAACTTTGTTATAGATGTTTATTTTATGACTTCTGCACCATTGACTCAACACAAAAACATATATATATATATAGTATGTCTTATACAATTGAATGCTATAGAGCAATGTTGAATGTCAGTACTATGTAAACATATTACATAACAGACTTCTTTTGAGAAGACACATAATGAAGGCTTCACATAATGAAAAAAAACACATAATGAAGGCTTCTGGGGTTTGCAAGTGCGACAGTCAAAAGTCTCCATTAGACTTTTCTTTGCATGTGCTTAAAAACCTTTAAACCGTGTACTATAGATTGCCTATGACACGGCCCGAATGTGGGTTTTATTGCAAGTGTTAAGGCTCCTATATGACACAAAAGAAAGCATTGAATCTATCCTCAGGAGAGTGCAAGTTTAAATCTTTGCAATTACACCGTATCTTGGCCTGGAGTCTAGAGGCCAAACTTGGCCGTGATCTCTGAGTAGGAAAGGTGGCATTACACTCTTTCCCCTATCAGTCAGAGCAGTACTAGCCAACTGTGGGTGTCTGTGGGCAGACAGAACTTTCCTCAGAGTGTGTTACGCTGCCCTGTGACAAAGCAGTTTGAAAAGACGCAGATGTCGACTCCGTTCGTCTTAGAGGAAGTGCGTGCTGCCTTCGCACACTCTCCAGTCGGTAAGATGTCATGTGACAGTAAAGAGGCTGGAAGTGGGTGAGAATTGGCAGGTGATCAAATTTAGGGGAAAATCTATTTTTAAAGTTCCTTAAAAAAAAAAAAAAGCACGTTCCTCCACAAACCAAGATAACTAAATAAGAAGCCCAAAACTGAAACTTGAAGACTAGGAGAACAAAAAGCATTAGACACTAATAAAAAAAGTCTTACTGCATTAGCATTCAATTGCCTTTAGATAGTTATTAGAATGAGCACGTGTGAGCATGGGACATTCTGCCGTTTAGACAATTATACATCAGTCAATCCAGCATCTGGTTTTTCCACAAGTAGTTAAATACCAAACAGCCTGGATGTACTGGTATCACCGCTGAACCATCTGGCACCTTTGGGTCCATTAGTTGGTTCTGTTTAAGAAGAAATTAAATTACCCTCCGGTATGAATTGCTTTACTCAAGAGACTAATAAAATGTGTTGTTATTTTGTATTTAGTATCCGACTGACTGCTATTGATGGAGGGTCTTTTGTCCCACAGGTATAAGATCTGGGTTGACATTTGTTCAGAAATATTTGGAGGCCTGGATATCTGCGCAGTAAAAGCCATTCACGGAAAGGATGGGAAAGATTACATTACCGAGGTAAGACAATGCTATAAGCAACAGAGGTCAATATAATTGTAATTGCAGAAATGTAACACTCCTTCCTAGATGTGGTCCTTGGGCTAGTTTGTAGGGATCGAGGTGACCAGATTTATATGGCACAACCCAAATTGCAACTTGATATAGCCATAAAACCCATATTTAGTGTGAATTTTACACATTAAAAACAGTTTTAAACAGTTTTGTTTTGTCTTGTTTTTGCCATGTTAGGGCAATGCATGGGGTGTGAATGTTACTCACACAATCAAACATATGATCACATGAAAGTAAGATTTTTCTATAAGGCGGCTCTAAAATGAGCATTCACTTCCATCCACAAAGCTTGGGACTAAAGAGGTAATGCGAGCTCAGTGATGATGATAACGTGTCAATAAATCAAGCTATTATTAAATAGACACGATGTCAAAATATGCAGATTGTGTAAAGAACAATAATCTGGCTGAAATACCACTCGATTACTGTCGAGCTCTGAGCAAAAGCGAGCATAATGTTGGTCATTTTATCTGCAGAGCTACTATTACTTGCTTGTGCATTATGGCTCCCACCGTGCAGACAGTTGGGGAAACATGTTTTCATTATCGTTTCTCGGGGAAGAGATCATAAAACCTTGACTTAAACCTTTAGAGCTCACGCAGCCTTTTGCTTAATTTTAAAATACCGTAGGCAGTGTCTGCCGTGATGAAATTAAAGACATTCCATCTAAACTGAGGAGGCCCTGAAAAGGAGGCACACGGTGCTTATGTAATCTCCTCTCCATGTGACCATGTGTGTTTATGATCCTCTGCTCTGCTCTGCAGCTGTAAGCTTTAACCTTGTAAAAAAAAGGGAAGCTGTAACCACTCTCAGTCACAGTAGGAGTTAGATAGAGGTTACATACTTATGATGAAGCAACAGAGATCAAATTTAGCCTTCTAATCGTGTTATGCCCTGTAATTTCCATCTACGTTGACAAAAGACAGTACATCCTGGATGTTGTGTAAATGCCATGATGGTTGCTGCTACAGTTAGCACTCCTATTCAGGCATGAGACAACGAGTTGTCTCTGCTTCAGCGTCATGCGTAATCCCCAGAGCTCCACCCACCATCTTTGAGATAAGGTGTAAAGGGCTGTTCGCAGCAAGGCGTGCAGTCTACTACCACAGCATAAAAATGTCTGCAATAGTACAACATTACTGCATAATGCAGCCAGCATTGAGTAGATTCCATGTCCTGGTGAATCTATTCTGTCTCTGAAGGCTAAAGGAGGGACAACACGCTAATAGATCGGTGTACCTACAGAAATTGGCAACGTGATTGGATATGGATCATTTATCAAACCACATACAAGCATATTCACAGGAGCTTTTACACAATAACTTTGCTATTCCCGAAAATCCACTTAATGCGAAAAGCATTTGTATCTCAGTTGATAGTTGATCTTCAAATCGGATAATGGCCATGAATTACTGCAGTTCTCCATACAGATTAAATTGTTAAGCTGGAAAAACTTCATTTTATTTCTATCCGTACATTTGAAATAAAGCAATCCGTAAGAAATAGACAAAATAAGACAAATTAGGACTAGCTAATAGTCAAGGCATTCTTCATGCTAAGACATCATTTGGCTGGATAAATTATGCCAAGTAATCAGGGAATAGCTATAGCAGGAACTCAAACAGGATGGAGGAAACGGGAAATAAACAAACTTGGCTGAAATTGGATTTAAACAGATATGATCAGGATTTTAAAAATATCCATTCAAGTTGGCCAAAGCATTTTAAAATGAAAGACTACGATACTCCTCATTTTGACCAGCAAACTGCATGCAAAGTCCCTCGCATACCTGTTTAATTGAGCTTTGTAGCTGAGCACAAGAGAGTACAAAAGATACAACTGTTTTTGGTAATATTTTTCTTCAGGTGGTGGGCTCATCCATGCCACTCATTGGAGACCACCAATCAGAAGACAGGCAGCTGATTGCTGATGTTGTCCTGGCCAAGCTGAATCAATCAGCAACTCGGGCACCTACCCGAACTCAACAGCGGCCTCCAGCTGCCGTCCAACAGCCACAGGTAGCAATACCAACTTACTTGTATCTATTAAACACACGTTATTAGCCAATTTGCGCCCCTGTATGAGGAATTATTGCTTTAAAAAAAAAAAGACATGGATCTGCCATTTTGGCTGGTTACATTGTATAAAGAAAACGTCATTGCATAAATAAAAATTCTTTGTCATTATGAAACTGTTAGCATGGATTATTCTAGAGTGATCCTAGGATACTACGTAAATAATATTATTACCGTTTTACAGCAATGTCCGACATTCTGTACAACAGGCGCCACCTGCTGTTGAGTCAGAAGGACATCAATACATAATATATGTATTATTATAGGTTGTGTATAATGTGTGTCTCTCCACAGAGCTCCGCCGTAAAGGAAGGCCTGGCTGACCACAGCAAGCCTCTGTCCCAGCGTGTCCCTCCCCAAGGTTATTTACAGTAAATTCTTTACTGTAATGAAGTTGCTAGAGAAACAAAACCAGTCCAGGCAAACTGATTTCATCCACAGCATGTCCACCCTTATATACCTGCTACAGTACAAAGAGATTTCAGTCAGTCGTTGAGTGGTAATTTCAGGCACTGAGGGGCGCTTTTCAGATGTGGCCCATATTGCATATTAGTGCTAGGGGTATCTTAATACACTTGTAAAATCTGATACATTTATATAATATATGGTGATGTCTGGATATGATACATTTCCAATACAGCCACAATATGCATTGCTTGAATATGTGCCTTAGGTTTCCATTTTCAGCTCATTAAAACATTCAACGTTATAACCGTACAATAATTGATGTTTAACCATGATAGTGTTTTGCATGAGCCTATTCAAGTTCTTAGGGCATACTTACTGTACGCTGGGTGATCCGTACCACACCTGAGCGCATTTGAGCAGTGTGCTCGTACTTGTCTGATTTGGCAAACTGTAACATTTCACTACAAGCATGCTGTAATGGAAATGAATAAAAAAAAGAGAATCGAAATACTTAAGGTTCTTGTGATCAGTGATGATGACGAAGGGGAATTTTTCACCCTCTATCCAGTGTCACCATTCTTCTAAGGCTGCCTTGATAGCTAGGTCTTCGTTGTTCCCCATGTCATAGTTCCTCTCTGCAGGCATTAGTTGTCTAGAATTAAAGGCAAAAGGCTTCAGATAAGCAAGGTTGCCTTGCTGAGACAGGACGGCTTGTAGACCTCGACAGTAAATTGCAGGTTATAATCTGGATGTCACAGGATGTGTGCAGTAGTAAACCTTTGTTTCAACGCTTTAAAGGCTACAGAAGCTTCTTGGTTTCCTAGCTGGCAAACCCTAGAAAGCAATGAAGTTGTAGGTTGGTCGTTGTAGGTTGAGGCCAAGAGGTGACTGCTTCCACTTTGCCATGATTCATCTCAGTCCTCTTTTTGACTATGATGTGTCCTAGGAACTCGATAGGTCGTAATGAGTTTTATTAGAACATTTCTTACATGTTTTATGTGCTCCTTCTCAAATGTGGAGAAGATCAGGATGTCATCAATGTATACTAAGACAGGGAGCACAATTGAACATTGACTAGCCCTCTCTTAGGCATCCCTCTCAGATTGTGGATACTTTGAAGGTCCAGCTTGGTGAAGATCCTGGCACTCACCTGTCCACTGGAATCAAAGTTAGGGGATATCGATACTTAATAGTGACTGCATCAATCCCCTTTAATACAGGACCTGAGTCCGTCCTCTCTTTTTTTTTTTCAACGAACAAGAAACCTACTGCAGCTATGGGTGGATGTACCCTTGGGATAGTGCTTTGGAGGTATATTATACCATGTCCTTGGTTTCAGGGAGAAACAGTGGATGGACTTGTCATCTAGAAGAAGTAGCCCCTGACAGAAGGTCAGAGATGGTGTGGTAACTTTGAAGACTTGGCCTTTTTGAAAACTTCAGCTTGATGTGTGTAGGGCATCGGAATAGTTGTATCCTTCTGAATTTGAAGACTTTCTACATGGTTAGAATGACAGGGAGCAGATAAACACAGTTAAAACAAGATGGACTCCAGGCCATGAGCTCACCAGGAGATAATGGAGTCATGAGATGATAACCAAGGGGAACCCAATACAGTTGGGCTTTGAGGTGATTGGGTGATCAGGGGAAACTGTGTTTCTGAATGCTGGTGTGCATCTAAAGAAGGATGGAGCATTTTGTTATTTTCTGTGAATGACCCTGTCATAGAAACAAGAAGTATTTCTTTGTCCATGAAATTTTGTGAATAGTCTCACACCAGCATCCTTTCCCAGTTCTGGGAGGTGGACAAGCTCTTGGAATTCCTGTATGAAATCTGTGTATGACTGGTTTTAGCACTGTTGCATAGAACTTAGTGTTGTCAAATGCTGGTGCCATACAGGTAAGAAGAGTCAGGACCATGCGAATCTTGTCAGTACCCCTAGAGAAGTTAGCAGGTGCCCCAGAGGACTAAACATTGCATTAGATAACCCCTGTATGCCCTGGTATGGTGCCATCATCTTTTTCAGGAACCATGAGGGGAACATCTCGTGGACTTGTGGATCTTTACTTCCAAGTTGGCAGAAGTGGTAGAGCTACTCATGAGCAAGCCTGGCCTGTCTTGCACTGTGGCTAGTGTCTTTTGCACAGAACTGTATGATGTAGAAGCGTAGCATACTGTATTTATGCAAGTCAGTGTAGCAGACATCTTATGAGTGTCTTAGCAGTCAATAATGCTACAAATGTGCTCTGCATGGGGTTGTACTTGCGTCAAAAAGCAGGGGTATTAGTGACATTTCATCGGTAAGAGTATTCACCTTGCTTACAGGTGTATAAACTACCAGTCAAACACGCAGTGTAAGTTCAACCCCAAAACAAATACTCCATTGTCTTTGAGTTTGAAATTTTCCAATATAACAGAAGGCAAAAACTGCTAATTTAAGCCTTTATTTGTGTATAAACTATTAATTAAGGTGTCCAATACCACTGTTTCTGTTGTTTGCCAACTGGGAGCAGCTGAATGCTGAATCGTAATATGGTGGCCATGCCTACATGTTTTAGCTGAGACTAATCTAAAACAGTATGATGCCACTTCTACATCATTCACTTCGAGAACATATGTGTGTTTTTAAACCCAAATTTGAGATAAAGAGGAGGCTGCTTTTTCAGGGGAAAATACATTTTAATTTTATAGTGTGTCCAGGCTTTGAGGCTACTGGTGCCCGTTTAAAAAACAAAAAAGTTAATTGTGCCTAAATGCAAGGTCCAAAGCTGCTCTGTGCTGCAGGTTAAATCTAAAGTGAAGGGAAGTTCCTCACTGTCTAGTGACATTTCTTTTGTCATTTTGTCATTTTTGTGTCTGACTATTTTGGACACACCTAACTAGATGTTGGTTACCATGATCTTAGATACATACAGTGCTGCTTGAAAGTTTGTGAACCCTTTAGAATTGTCTACATTTCTTCTTAAATATGGCCTGAAACATCATCAGATTTTCACACAAGTCCTTAAAGTAGATAAAGAGAACCCAGTTAAATAAATGAGACAAAAATAATTCACTTGTTCATTTATTAATTAATGAAAATGATCCAATATAATGCAGAATTCATTGTTCCGTCAATGATGGCAAGCCACCATGATATTACCACCACTGTGTTTAACAGACGGGATAAGGTTCTTATGCTGGAATTCAGTGTTTTCTTTTCTCCAGACATAACGCTTCTCATTTAAATGTAAGTAGGAGTAATCTCCTTTGTTCGTGCCATGATACGCTTCCATAAACACTTTGTCAACACTTCGATGGATCCGTGTTCTTTAAATAACGCAGGGTGCCCACTCACACCTGAACGTCATCCCACTGATTGAAAACACCTGACTCTAATTTCACCTTCAAATTACCTGCTAATCCTAGAGGTTCACTTACTTTTGCCACTGACAGATATGTAATATTGGATAATTTATGTCAATTAATAAATGACCAAGTGAATTATTTTTGTCTAATTTATTAAACTGGGTTCTCCTTATCTACTTTGAGGACTTGATGATGTTTCAAGTGATATTTTAGCAGAAATGTAGACAATTCTAAAGGGTTCACAAACTTTCAAGCACCACTGTATTTTAAAGTGCTTGAAATTTATTTCAAGGCAAATATGAATATAGGAAGGATGGTTGTTATTTTTTTTTTATTTATTTATTTTTTTTAAATTTTAACAGGTCATGCTGTACATAATTTTATATATTTGGCAATATATTTCACAAGGTCTATTTTAAAATGCAAAAAAGTAAGAATGAGTAGCTATGTCCATGTATGTCGTGTAGTGGTTTTCTAAAGCAGATTAAAAATAAGTAGCTTTATATATGTGATATGCAGATAGTTGAAGTTGGATCTAATAGTGCACTTCTGTACTGAATAAAGTCCTTTAGTCTGAAAGTACATTCTGTGCTTTTAGGTTAATTATTCAAACACGGGAATGCTTTTTCATTGTAGAATAATTTGGAAGCTGGGCTTGGCACTTCAGATGAGGGAGGAAATCAGTGTGGAAATTTGAGGTTTGAGGTTGCCTTGAGAATATCACGATGAAGCTTTTAATGCTATTACCTTGCAGAAGAGCCTGATCTTAGAATTTTAGAACAGGGAACATTCATACAGGTTTGAAGGGAATGTCACATTTGACTAAAGCAGTTTCAAACATGGGCTAGCAGGTCTATAAGATGAGATTGAAAACCATAAAAAACAAAGCAAGCCATGTGAGTAACACATTTTACTACTTACTACCATGACTGTTGAAAAGTGCTACTGTGAATAATAATGGGTTCGTAATTTAATACATTCAGAATTCTGTAATGTACTATTAACTGAATTATTTAATTATTATTATTTTTTTTTAATCATAGTCTATATGATTTGATTGTATAATGATGTTTGTTAAGATAACACAGTGGCATGATTGTCCTTTACTTTACACAATGACTTTAATATTAGATGCTAAATGTAACACAGTGGAACAAACAAGTGCTTCGTTTGCATTTGTTAATTTGTATGTTGCATGACTAGAAGTAATGCATGCTTACTAAAGTGAAGAGATTAATCAAGATGTTCTTTCTTGTAGAAAATTACATTTAAAGATGTTTGTGAATGTTTTGGTAAAAAAAAAAAAATATATATATATATATATATGTTTTCCATTGTCTGAATTTTGACTGCATCATATGCTTGAATAATAATAATCTAATTCACTTTTTAGTGGGCTTTATTGGGCTTTATTGGGTCTTGAACCTGGTGATTATCTTTAAATCCAGTACTTGATTCAAGTACAGCTTTGACTGTACACTGCACCGTTTTGATTGCACTATTATACAGCCTACCGCAACCCCTCACCCCCACCCCAAAGTCCAAAGTAATAAAGTTTCCCTACCACACAATTTGTGTTACTGTATCCTATTTTGTTTCATTTTCCGTTCATTACTCTCAGTTCTTGTTCAGTTCTTACTCTCCTGCAGACACACACATAATATTTGGATGTACTATTAAGAATCACTGAACAGATTCACATAATAGATACCGTGAGTCAGAAATGTAATGATGAATGATATGAATACATGCCCAGCTGTGTGTGATGCTGTTGAGTAAATATTACGTATTCAGAATTTCATAGTACATCGTTTTAAAAATTGGGTAAGCACTTTATTCTTCTTTTGTCGTTATTGTTATATTAATTTCATTGCCATATTTAACCCTTTTTGTTCTGTTCCAGTCACAATTGATGAGTTTCATAAGCTTAGTTTCTGATAACTGTTAAATATTTGTCACATCATAGTTCTATTCTAGAGATTACGTTTAGGTCATTTTTTTTTTTTTCTGAGAAGAACAAAGTTTGTGATTGCTTGTGAACCAAATAGTGACGTTTCATTCCCTCTGTCTATTATTTACACATGCCCCAAATATATTGGTTATTTTTAACAGAAATGTATTGCTGCAAGCATGTCTTTTTTATTTGTTTGTTTGCTTTTTTTTTCGCTAATCCCATTTAGTAACTTGAAGCTGGAGATTTATTTGCACCCTCTCCCTTGATCTTTTGTCATATCGGTAGAATAAAGCATGGAATTTCCTTCTGGCTTGTTTTGCTCTGTAATGTATGATTCATTTAATACCAGTTTGTAACCACCTGCTCCTTTACTTTGGTTTGATTTGGGGGTGCTTCATTTGTGATCTGACCCATTAGCATGAGCAGTTGGTGCTGGATTTAAAATGCTTGTCATCTGTGAAATGTAATCTAATGCAATGAGTGAGTCTGTTTTGTACTAAACCCTAGGAGCGCCAGCAAAACCCAAAGAGACCCATCCCAAGACCCAAGAGCCTCCGACTGCACCAGCGTCTAGTGCTCCAGCCCCAGACCCTGTCTCAAAATCAACTCCTTCCCCAACTCCTCCACCCACAACCCAGCAGCCCAAAGCCCACCCTCAAGCTTCACCCACTCCAGCACCTGGAAAACCAACAGATTTACCCCCAAAGCCCCAGGTTCCAAAGCCACTTCCTCCAAAGCCTGTACCTCCAGTGCGCAGAAACTCAAAGCCTCAGCTCCAGCCCAAGCCCCAGACCCCACCTTCAGCAAAGGCCCAGGCTAAAGTCCAACCTGAACCGGCAGATCAGGGTCCAATCCAGACCGATTCAGCTCCAGCACATGTTCAGTCCTCACCCAAAGCACCTACTAAAAATCAGTCTCCCACTAAACCACAGGTTCAAACCAAGCCTGTGCTTAAAGAGCAAGCCCAGGTTGAGGCGCCAGTTCAGAATGTGGCCCCGTCTGAATCAACACCCTCGGCCCCTGCACCCTCTGCTGTAGAAGAGCAGCCTGCACCACAACAGAAGTCGTCTCATCCTTTCTTAAAGTAAAGTTTATTTTTCAGGCACTGATAGAAGATCTTTTGGGCAGGATTTATTTTGAGCATCACTGCACATTTACATGTTCATATATGGGGCTGAACTCAGAGTTTCATAAATATTTATGTGGGGAAATCTGAGGATATTTGGCTTGCACATTTGGCTACGCGGGTGTTTTTTAGGGTGCCCCACCCAGATTAGGAAAATTGGCTGCATGTAGTTACCTCCAAGGTTTCTCTTCCGTGGAAGGGGGTTTTTTAATTGCATATACTGTAGATTACCCCCTTTCAACACAAGAGCTTAACTCTAAACCTGAAAAAAACCCACAAAGGGTACAATAGTCATAGTAGTTTTTGGTTCAATTTGGCAACATGACTTCCACGCTCATTATTCAGCAGCTTGTGAAATGATCCAGCACATTCTATTTATTTTAGATTTATTTTAATATATAAAGCACTTACAGCTGATTCTGCATGCAACTTAATTAAAAAGATGCTAAATTAAGGTCATGAAATGTAATATGTGTGGGACATGTTCTATTTTTAATCGCACTATTTGAAATTAAGTCAAATTGCGGGGGTGCTCCTATAAATAAAGTCAAATCTGTTATGCTTACAGAACACTAAACGAAGATCATGATTTTATCCATGAACAAATTCATGATCCCGTCAAGCACTTTAAACAGACAAAACTATTAATTCATTCATTCATAGTGCTCGTTAATACTGTCACATATATTAAATAATGGCTTCAAATGGCATTCTGTAGTTTTGTGTAATGTATTTGTAGTCCAGTACATCAGTGGCGGTAGGTTTTTGCTGCTCTCTCTCTCAAGTTAATATCAAGCAAGAAAAGATTCAAGATTTATGATTCAGATTCATGAGTAACTGATTCACACCTCTGTTTTACTCCAACTCCATTCCATATGCATAACTCAACGTGCATAATTTGTCTAATTTCATGAACATGGCTCATTGTGTAGCATTTAGTAAAAGCAGACATGATGAATCTCATAAACCAGACTTTGGTCAATCATTTTATCTTTTTTTTTTTATTGTTTGTGTCTCTTTTTCAGTAAATCCCAGTCCCTGACCAATGCCTTTAATGCCTTTGGTGAGACCTTCCGTTCAAGCAATGAGGACGAAGCCAAGGCTGAGACTATTCGAAACCTGCGGAAGTCCTTCGCCAGCTTGTTCTCTGACTAGTGACAAGTTTATTGTCGAGAATTTGTTGGCTGTGGACTTGATTGACAAGAAGTGTGTCCTGGTCTGAGGTTAAGTCTGTGTAGCTGTAATACATTGTATCCTCCTCCCAAATCTGCTGTAAATGTTCGAATGTCAATAAGCAAGTGATGTACAGTGATTGTTTTGGCAAAGGCGTTCCGTGAGATTTGCACTGGACAGAAATATTTGCCATGTGTATAAGGAGGAGATCGGCAATGTTCGGATGCATGGCTTCGAGTAAATGGGTGTCTAAGGCAATCAAGAGAGAAGAGCCCAGTGTGTGCTGACGTCGTCTGTTATAATACCCCTCGATGTTGTAGCCTTATTGTGGAAGTGTATTTCAGTTGCCCAAACATAAAATATCTGTGAGTAGTTTCCCTTGTCCCTCCCATGCAGTGTGTATATCTAGTTGATCTGTTGTAATATGAAATAGTTCAACAATACCTCGACAGGACCTTTATACAAGCACTTTCCGATCCAAGTTTCCTACAGTATGCAGTGCTTGGACGGGTCTGATTTTAATGCAGTAGTGACGTTTCAGTGGAATGCCTGATGTTTTCGGTGTGGCTTGGGTTCCTCACGTATCAACATGTTCAATTAATCATGAGTGCCATGTAGTATCCTTACATATCGTATCGTACTGTATGTTCAGCATCTCAGGAGGTTAATTTATTTCTGGTGTCATATATTGTTCACGTTGTGTTTCCTTTGGTCTGAGTGTTACTGCTTTGCATGACTCTGTGACAGTTGTTTTTTCTGTACAGGTGTCAATAAATATGTGGCACTTCATTCCACTAATTCACTGTTGTTCCGTTTGTGCATGTCCATTTTTATTTGCGTTAGGTGGTTTTATCTCCCTTTTTTAAAAAAATTAATATTAAAGGGAGCCATGTTTGGTCATTACTGGTGTGCACTGAAGAGGCAACATTGCTAACAAGTAAGTCCTCTCTGGCAGACATTTATTCCGAGTACTCAAGTGTATGTACGGTACTGCACAAAAGTCTTGAGCCACTCCTCATTTTTTCATATTTTCCTTCCAAAGAGCCAGATTTTCTTGTATTTACTTTTTTAAGTAGTCCTTGAGCACTAGCCCTCCAGGCTTCCTGCATACCTCTATAGAAAAAACACCCACAATGGAACACAATCAGTCATGGATAGACCTCCCCAAAGCCTGGATCTCAACACTGTGGAAGCAGTGTGGGTTCATTTTGACAGGGAACCTAACAAAAGGCAGCCAATATCCAAAATGAGCTTTGATATGTCCTTCAAGAAGAAAGGACATTTCGATTATAAGAAAGCTTGCCTGAGAGAGTTCAGGCTGTGTTGAAGAATAACTGTGGTCATACCAAATACTGACTTTAAAGGATCTTAGAATTATACGAACTCTCTTTTTGTTATATATTATACTTACATGTATGTTTGCAAATGTTGCAATAAAACGCTGTACATATTGTCTCATTTTCCTAGCAAAATATAAATAAATGAGGGGTGAGGGGTGACTCAAGACTTTTTCACAGTACTGTATATGGAAGAAATTACATTTTTATTTATTTATTTATTTATTTATTGAGGTGAGCAGAGTTGTTTTATTTTATATATATATATACATACATACAGAACTGTGCAAAAGTCTTAGGCACATGCAATGAAATGATGTAGAGTAATGGTGACTTCAAAAAT
>JAOVYU010000001.1:19571968-19591817 GCA_025674565.1 Synodontis membranacea | reverse complement strand
TATATATGTGTGTGTGTGTGTGTGTGTGTGTGTGTGTGTATATTTTACCACAATATACCATTCTGTACATCTTTTTCTCCCCAGTGGTTAAAATCAAAGACGTGTTTGATCCCTGAAACTGAGGCCGAGACTACAAGTGTTGCTTAATCATCCCCTAATTTTTGTATCAATATCTTTAAACCCGTAAATATATAAATGTCACCGTACGGTATCTTACTTAACCTTTTTTTTTTTTTATCTACTCTGAGATTTCTTCATCCTTCTTTAGACCAAGTGGCATTTAACGTCTCTCACTTATCAGCAACTGATATGCTAAAAGAACGTTTACAGAGATCGAGAGTGCCCGTTTCCTGATTTTTATACGTCAGACTCATCAAAAAGCAGCATATAGGAGTCTAAAAATGCATCCTGCTGCCTGATTCATTTCAAAACATGGAAGTAGGCTGTTTCTATCCAGTAGTCCAGCAATAGCAAGATCAGAAAATACAGATTTCTTTCTTTCTTTCTTTTTTTTTTTTGTAAAGAAAATTCAACTGGGTTTGGATATGGGTGTCAAAATTATAACCATCCTTTCAATACAAACAATTTGAATCTTTTTTTTTTTTTTTCTTTTTTTTTTACTTAAAACGGAGTAAAAGTGAGAAACACAAAGCAAAATAGGGAGTAAGAGTGAGAAATCTGCTTTAGGAGTTCCCCAATGAGGAGAGACTTTTCTGAACAAGTCAGACCAAAAAAAGAAAGAAAGAAAGAAAGAAAAAAATCAGAGTTCACGTGTGCCATGCTAGACAAATCCATGCCAAATAGAATGTGGTTTTAAGTCTGTGTATTATAATTGCTGCATCAAAGTTAGAAATGTGTGCCTAGTAAGTTCAGTAGTAGCCGTGTGGGTGGCGTGACAGCTTTTTGTCTGGGTTCAGTCTCAAAGCGAGAGGGCACGGCGGAGACAACAGCACAGGGGAAGAGTTTTCTGCCACTCACGCTGGCACCGATGTCAGGAAGTCACATTTCTCTTTCTGCAGCTCGCTATGACAAAGCCTCCAGGTCATGGCCTTTTCTGATGAAAGTGTTTCGCCGACAGCGGTACTCTATAATCGTAAGTCGTGTTCTGTGTTTTTCTGAGAAACCTCTCGTTTTTTTTTTTTTTTTTTTTTTTTCAGAGTCAGTGTGGAAAAAAACCAAACAAAAAAAAAAAAAAAAAAAACACTTTGATTTGTACTAAATGGGCTCACAAAGGTGGCTACAAAGGTTTGAACCGCCACCTTACCGGGTCCCACCCACCATCTACCAACCTGCAGTACACAAACAAAGAAAATGGACGAATAATTGAGTAAAATGAAAAAGAAGGCAATACCGAGCAAAATAGTGTCTGCTGGAAAACCCAGACATATACTTACACAAACAAAAGCTTAAGCGAAGAAAAGCGAAAGCCTAAATGGCATGAATGAGCTCGATGTGTGCATACATACTGTATATTAACGACAGACAGAAAGGATTACCACAGGCACATATCACCGATTCATATAATAATTCCCCCTTAAGCAAACACGGATACCGTTTAGTAAGAGAAGTGATCTTGTAATGTTCTCTGTGCAGGATTATTACAACGCATAACATCTGATATCTAAAGTATGTCCTGTAAATACTGTCAGTGTCAGACGTTCTGCCTTTACTGCAATTGCACGGCGTTTAAAGGATTGTTTAGTTGTTGTTTAGCAATGTGCAGTTCTCAGCAAGAATATCGTGCAATGTTTGCGGGGGTACCTTTTGAGAAATTCCACCAGGTAAGACCGGTGTGCTTATCGTTCAACTGATGAATGTGTAGATGTTCCTGAATGTCGTCAGGCTGGTTCTTCTTCTTCTTGTGCACTCTCAATTGCACCTTTCCACGAGACACAGAGACATCCGTGACAAGTAGCGTTATTCCCAGCCACATACTGTACGTGCATTTAGACAGTCTCTGAGTCATGATAGTTTGGTAAGTGACTTTTTTGCTTTCTTTTTTTTTTCCGCAGTGATTTTTTTTTTTTTATTATTATTATTATTATTATTATTATTTTTTATTATTGAACATTTCGTGTCAAAATGGGCTTTTGCTTTCTCTGTATTTGTATATTGCATGAAGGTGTATTCGTTATCCACTGACTTGTCTGGAAAAGTGTTTTGTTAGTGTTTGGCAAGTGCAGCATCGCTGACATATTCATGTACTTATGATATTTAGAATCCATTCACGTTTCATTTACGTTTCGATCTGGTCATTTGATCAACGCTTAAGTGCTTCCTCGCCTGTCCGAGCTGTTACAGAATCCAGCGTTGATAAAGGTCCATGACTGAAAAAAATAAAAATAACAACTAAATGCACAAAATAAACACACATTCACACAGGCGCAGGAACGACGTGCTACTGAACTACTACTTCCCAGCAGTACTACACACACTACACTCTTAAAGCGGGTCCAAAGAAGAGCTTGTTTCCGGAACCGCGTTTCGTTAGGCGTTTTTGTTTTCTACCAAAAATGTAAGAAATGATTATCTCCTACCACAAAGAATCGTTTTGCATAATGTAAACAATAATTCTTGGAAATTATTCCGCGGTTCTTTGTCAGACAAACCAGTGATGGCTGGTCAGAATTGGAGTTGGAGTTGTAAAAGCAAATTTTACTGCACGCCAGTAACTCAGCGTTACCGTTACATCATATAGACAAAAGCGTGAATTTATTATATATACTCACAGGAACACAATCACTCATTGAAAGATTGATATACGGCACCATTTGTTATCCCTGTTTTTTTTGTTTGTTTGTTTGAACTTTGTAATCAAAAAATTTACACATGCATTTAGACAACTTTTTTAGTTCAAGCCACACCAAAGTTACTGTTCTGTTCTTTGTTCTTTTAAATAGTTTGTACAAAATATGCTTAATCAATACTTTTTTGTTGTTGTTGTTTTCTCATGTTTTCTCGCTCCACTTTGGTCATGTGAAAGTTTCCATCCGGCCAGATCCTCCATGTCATATGACAGCTACCAACGAGGGAGGATGAATGCTAGCACCTGTGTCCGCTAAAAGACCTGAAGTCAGCCAGTCGAACTGCTGCTCATATTGCGTCACAGGGAAAGCGCTAAACAACCCGCTTCCTCATACATAAGCTCACAGACGCGCACGGATGCCTAGTGTGTCTTTGAATGACAGGAGAGAGTGAGAGAGAGGGAGGGCGTATACTATATATCCCACCCAGCACGGCCAATTTTGCCTTCTTGGCTCCCAAATATGCACGTCTGTAGCGTCATCAGGATTTGAACAGGGCGACCAAATTACTTTTGCTGTCTCCTATTAAGTGTGTTTTTTTTCCTGTTAACGAACAATTGAAAAATTCATGACACAATCCATCATTCATGTTTACTACGCCCTCTATTGTGTTTCATGTGAGACTTCATAATCGCTGCTGAAGACGTGTTATGAGGTGTCAGCAAAGCAGGCTTAAATAAATGAACCCTAATGGATGCCAAATCTAGGGGGGGGGTGTCACTTTGTACAATCACTTTATAAGACTGTCAATAATAAGGTGTGTGAAGCTATAGTCTTGGCTAGAAAGAAGTCAGCCCGAGCCTTAGCTTAAAGGCCCACTGTGTAGAGCACAACCACCTGAATGCCCCCGCCCTTACCCCTCCCTTTCCAAGTGCATATCAGAACATGGTAGTCAGGTACCTATAACGTACTTCCAGCTACGTTCTTTCATGTATGATCCTCCATTTCTTTTCCAAATTTGGCTTCTTGTTACTTATTAACTTGTTAGCCAGAACCAGCAAGCAGTTCCTCATATTTCTTCTTCCCTGTCACCCTTCCAGCGCTCCTTTCCGAATTCACGCCGCAACTTGGGGAAATGTGGAAACCTCTATAGAGGTTTGTCCTTCCTGTGCTACTCATAGTGGCATTGCAACATTGCAGCTCCGTGGAGGTGGACCCGCTCACTGTGTAGGCATAAAGGGATCATTCTAAGCACAGTGATTCATAGTTACATGTACACTAATTAAAAAATATATATTTTAAGTTCCATGTGTATATTATAGAATATATACTCCATTTTTGCTAATACATACCCTCAAAATCCTACATATTGGACCTTTAATGCTTATGTTTTTTTCTTACAGTTGCTGCTTGTGGTGTTGTTTTTGGTTCCACCAGTGTAAAAAATCTAGCAATTTCTTGATTGATCTTGTTATTTATTTATTTATTTATTTATTTATTTATTAAAGAAACTTGTCTGGCTTGAGGCAGCCGCAAGTGACACGATCCTGCTACGTTGACCTTAACAATGCGCATCAATAACAATATGTAGATAGATGTGGGAGATCAACAGCTTTGAACATAAATGAAAGCATTTTTTTTGTGTTAGTCCTTCGCCTTGGCCTGGCCAGTATGGCTCTTTGGAAATATTAATGGAAAACATTACGTTTCTGTTGCAATACTGTCCCTGTGGAAACGATTTCACATCACACTCTGTGAGCAACTCTTTTCCATAACTTTCTTGCATGAACAGAAGCAGAGCTCTGAATAGAAGATCTATTTTTTTTTTTTTTTTTTTTTTTGAAGGACATTCTAGTGTAGGATGTTAACGCAAACATACGAATGTTTGTTTAGTCAGAGACTCTAGAACCACCATTATTATAATTAATGGCTATCCCTCTTTCACAATTTATTAGTGCGGTGCATAAATTTGTGGCCCTTTTGAACGAGCTTCATTCGCGAGATACATAGAGTTAGTCTTCAGAGGAGTCGCTGTTAGATTCTGTGACTTTCTGCCATTTGTCTGGCAAAGAATGAATGACGTTGCAAAAGCAGGAATCGGGTTTTGGGGAAATGAATTCATATGTGCAGTTTCGTATGTCCTCAATTTTTGGAATTGTGACCTTGTGTTATCTTGAAGAAGGATGATTTTCTTTTTTGAATGGCCTCTGGATGATTGTAGTTCGTTGATTCTTCACTTCATTTGATCAGTTGATCACTGTAACGTTCAGCGTTTGACAGTTTCTCCAGGATGGAGCAGCTCGTAATAAACGTGGAACCCACCTACCAATTTTCAGAATCTTTCCCATTGCCTCCAGATGCCTTAGAACAGCAGAATGATCCATATTCAAGCGTCTTGCCAGCTCTCAATTGTGTCGATTGTGTCGCGTCTTCGTCCAACAGTTTCCCCAGCTCCTCGTCTACAAATTCTTGGCTTATCATCTCGCTCAATTTCTTCTCGAAACGGCGAACCGCCTCTTGACGGCAGAAATGCCGATTGCAGTGTTGCCGCAAACTTTGCAAATTTCGGTTCCTTGTTCCCATTGAGTTTTTTCCACTGTTGAATAAAAATAGGAGGCAATGATGGATATGAATCTTGCTGGGCTCCACGCTTGATCGATAAACTCCCTAAAA
Source organism: Synodontis membranacea (assembly GCA_025674565.1). Lineage (NCBI taxonomy): Eukaryota > Metazoa > Chordata > Actinopteri > Siluriformes > Mochokidae > Synodontis > Synodontis membranacea. Next base: position 19,586,400 of record JAOVYU010000001.1, on the reverse strand, counting down.
CGTGTGCATTTACGGGGAGTTTTGATAAATAATTAAAGATATTTACTAGGCCACGAACTTATGCAACACCTTAATACACTATCATCGTTAGTTATACCTTAAGTTTACCGGCTTTTCAAACTATCGTGAAACTTGAGTCTGGGATTACCAAAGACAAGAAGGACTAAGAAGCATGTGCAAGGCACTCTCCGACAGGTTCTGAAAAAATTTGAATGTTTTGAAGCTTTTACTCATACTACTCATTTTAGTGCTGTTCGGTCACTTAAGGCTGTATCTCCTGACCTGAAAATGAATTATACCATAAAAATGAACATAGTACACAATCAGTTAGGAAAGTAGATTAGATTGCACAGCAAACTTTTGATCTTTTACCATTTTCTACACTTTATGGTTGTCAAGATAGCAAGCTTGCTAGCAACCCGGTTCAGACAGGGGGCAAAGAACGTTGCGTATACACGATAATCGCTTAAAACAGCTAAGTGAATTGATGGAAAGTTGAATTGATTTTATAAGTGGTTTCTCAGGAAAGTGTTACTAGCCGCAGCTAAGCTATGCTAAGCCATCGCAAAATTGCATACTGCACCAATAAGGAGGACTTTTTTTTTTTGTGCCTTGGTCGGTTCTGAATTGTCAGGAGATTTTCCGGTGCGACTTTGATTTAACTATTATCCGCGTATTGCGACGTCTCAGAGATCTGATAATCAGAAAGTTGGCCGATAATAAAACTGTCTTAAAGTGTGTCACAAGCCTATGAAATATAAGTAAATTCCCTTTTTAAGTCTGTGGCTGACCGCAAAGCCTAGTGTCTACCTGTCTACCTGTCTTCCGAACACTGCAAGATCAGGCTTGACCGGGAAAGAACAACGAATGCCCATACCATTTATTATCAGTTGTACGTATGAGCTGCGTTGACTTCGTCCCGCTTTGTTCATCGTGTTTTGTTCCCGTCACTTACAGCACATACACAGTCAAGTCCCGTAAGACATGAGCCAACACGAGAGCCCTTTATTTAGATGACCTTTTGTGGAAAGACTAGTTCAGCATAGCAGATGAACCGAATGAAATGTTAGCATTTCTTTTATGCGTTTTTCAAATTTGCTCATCGGATGATAAGCCTGTGGTTTCCACCAGAATGTGATGACTCTAAGGATCAGCACCGAGAGAAGCAGATCGAGAGAAAGGGAGGCTGTGTCTCACCAAACCCAACATCTGAGTCTGTATTTTCCCTGCTTTTTCCAACTAGAGCAAAAGCCCCATGAGGAACATGTTTACTACTTTTCAGAGTGGATGCATCAGGGACAGAAAGTCGTGGCAGCGCTAAGAATAGGTTGTTCCTATTGCCCAGCATTTCCGAAAGAAAAGGGGGTCAGCAGAAACGTGCCCAGGTGATTTTTGTGGAGATTCCATTCATTCATTCGCATTCCATTAAGGTGAGAAGGGAAAAAATAAGTCGTTGAGCAGAGGATGTTTGCAGCATATAGGTATTTTGGGAACGCTGCTGGGAACCATATCAACAATTTAGCTATTTTTGGAATATTGAAGAAATACCGCGGGCGCTGGTTGAGTCCAGTTTGACACCTATGCTGTTAGAGTATCAGTAGACTCTAAATGGGGAAGACTCTAAATATGTTTGCAGCGTATAGATATTTTGGGAACATTGTTGGGAACCATGTCAACAATTTGGATATTTTTGGAATATTGAAGAAGTATACTGGGCATTGTCTTACTTTCATTAAAATGAACAAATCAGATATAAAAACAATAACCTGTGGAGTAAGTGATACTTGATCCACCAGCCCCAAAGCATCAATGATCCACATCTGTATTTTACAGTGGAGTATCGGGCGCTTTTCACTGTACGCCGTCCCATGTTTTTGTGCATTTAGAATAGTACATTGTTTGATTATGCTATAATGCCCAAGAAACTACTTGGAAACATCTCATGTATCAGTATGCGAATTGGGCAAAGATCTGTTTAGTCATGCGACTAGCTCACATCTGTGACACGTACGGTACAGAAGACGTGGTGAGAGTTTATTCTCCAATCTTGGTTTACTCCATCTAAATTCGAATGAGTTTCAGTGTCAAGCGTGACAAGCACAAAGTGTGGCTCCTCACAAAGAAACATACATGTAGCACTCCACGACTAATAGAAACATGTGTAAAATAAAGTGCTTTGCATTGAATAGTATGAAGGGGCGACGGACTTGCTGTAAACACCACCCTGATTGCAAGTAGTGATGTAAGAAGAGCGTTGGAGTTCGGTGGTTCTTCGGCGGACGATTAAAACAAAACACATTTTAAAGCATGTTTTACTCAGATAAAGCAAGGTTTTCTTCTGATGTTAGTCCTATTGCCAAAGTGTTGCCACAGTCACATACTCTGTCAGCAGTTCACAGAATAAACACAGGCAGAAACTCTCTCTTTCTCTCTCCACTCCACACACACACAGTGTTAGGCCAAGGCCTTGGTACTTGCGTCAGTGGCAGACCTCGGGCTGTTTTCATGAGCTGTGAGGCCACTTGGGAGAGCAACAATCATCTTAAGCAACCCAGCGTTCGTCTTTGCCTTTCTTTTTTTCTTCATGGTGAATTAGGGTTAAATACCAACAGCAGTGCAGTAATTTGGTTAGGTGAGGGGGGGGAGAAGGTACTTTTGTTGATTCCGTTATCTCTTAGCTGGGCCGAGATAGAAACATTAACCTCTTAGGACGGTTTGATTTCTCATTACTAATAGCTGTAGCGTAACGGGCCATGCGGGGGGGGGGGGGGGGGGGGGGGGGGGGGGGGGGGTCACACGAGATGACTAAGAGTTCAGAGACTGGGAATAATAAGCTGGTCCAGTTCTGTTGGTGCGATTTGCCTTTTGCCTTATTGCCTTTTGCCTCATTCTAAATCTGTGTATGTGTCTCTTGGGTAGATATGGTGGACACACAGACGTTTTCCTGGCCCATGGGATTTGGCCTAAGTGCTCTGGATCTGGAGGGACTTGACGACAGTTCGCACTCTCTGGACATGAAGCCTTTCTCCACACTCAGTGACTATACACCCACCTCTGGCATCGAATACACACCCAGCCCGGGCCAGAGTGAGACGACGCACATGATGGATCTGACGCACATGTACAACTACAGAGCCCAAGAGAGCAACTATAGAGCCCACGAGAACGACTTCAGAGCCCATGAGAACAACTACAGACTGCAAGAGAACAGCTATAGGCCACAAGAGAACAGCTATAGAGCGCAAGAGAACAGCTATAGAGCGCAAGAGAGCTGCTATAGAGCGCAAGAGAGCTGCTATAGAGCGCACGAGAGCAGCTATAGAGCACAAGATATCAGCTACAGACCACAAGAGAGCAGCTACAGAACTCAGGAAGACAGCAGCTACAAAGTACATGAAACCCAAAGTATGAACCATTCTTTTTTCTTTTTCTTTTTTTTTTTCCAGCAAATGTTAAAATCATGAGCTTTTCGTCCCTGGCCAAATGTGATGTGTTGTTTTATCACTCACAGTTGCTCGTGGTCAAGGATTTACGCCAGTATTTTCTTGTTAAATACTGAAAGTAATTCTTATTCCTGGCCCCTGAAACTTCCTCAATGAGGGTTTCTTTCTACAATCCTGTATGTGTGCGTTAGATATATGTTGTACGATATGTATGAACACCGTACATAAGGATGCATGAATAGTCAACGAGACTCATTTTTTTTTTAGTAAGGTCGTGTGTAAATGCTTTTGTATGCCAAAACTAAAAAAAAAAAAAAAAGTTGCACCAACCCTGATTTCCTTTGCATGCACGTGTGTGTGTGTTGATTAATGTCAATCATGTGCAAATGACTAAGAGCGGTCACGGCGCAGCTGATTGACATTTAGTGACCCGGACAAAGCTCCATAAAATTTTGTAAATATTACTTCACGACAGTAACACAATCTGTATTTAATCCTAACGCTGAAATATAGGCGACCTTAAAGTTCCTGCCCAGTAATATAACTAATAGTAATAACCATCTCACGAAAGTAAACCATGCCTGTTGTACGGCTAGCTTTTTAAGCACAAACTGTACGTATTTTTGTGCCAGGTTTTTTGTAAGACGTCGATCTACTCGTCATGATGCATGTTGTTGTCTTTTCGCTCAGGTTTGATTAAACTTGAGCCCGAGTCTCCACCGCAGTATGCAGAAAACAGTGTGACGTTCACGAAACAGCACGAAGATCCTTCCACCTCGGTTTTAAACATCGAGTGTCGCGTGTGTGGGGACAAAGCTTCAGGATTCCACTACGGTGTCCATGCCTGCGAAGGATGCAAGGTACAGACAATGGGTTCATTCCGGGTCATGTTACAGGGTCGCATGTTACAGAGCCGAAAACAAATTGCACTTTCTTCCTAGTTTGGTATCGTTTGATGCAAGCATGAAACCTAAGTAGGAAGTGTTAATTTTCATTTCAGTATCTGAAGACGATTTAGATGACATTGTACAGTAGCTCTACCGGTTGCATTACATTATGCCATTTCTGATTCCAGGACGTTTATGTGCAGTAAATGCGACCGTTCGTACAAGATACAAGTTATTTTCGTTGAACTACCGATGAACCCCTATCGTCTAACTCGTTTATGAGCAGCGAGTGCCCAAAAAATCTCCCTTCCGTCATTCAGATAAATTAAGTTTCATTTCACACCCAGACATGTAGACAAGGTCAAAAGGTGTCTGGATATCTTTCCTCTGTCTGTCACTTGAACCACAAAAGCCCCATCACAAGTTTCCATTCAGAGAAATACATATGGGCAGAGAGATGTGTCTGAATAAGAATAATCATGTGAGTGGGTGAACCAGACTTCTCGCTTTCATTTCCATTCCACGCACACTAGACACGGGGGCTTGCTAAAGTAGGCAGGCAGGTAGGTGCGTGGGTTTGATGATACACCTTTAGAAAATTGAACAATGCACCAACGTGAGTCTAAATGGAATTACCCACGCCGGTTCACCATGATGTTGAGCAGTTTTTGAGGGGAAATGTTCTAAAGCAGGGTCCAATGATTTGTAGTATGCTAATATCAAGTTTCATGATTGACGTGGGTTCGGGAAGGTGAGATGTGTGTGTGGGGGGGAGGGGGTGGGGTGGCTTGGGGTGGCGGCGGCTTTATGGGGCTTGTTTTTTTTTTCGTCTCCCGATACGTCCTACGTCTATATTTGAGGTAATAGTGAGAAAGGTACCTAACCATCGTCTTTAATCTTTAACTCTCATCAGGTAACAATGCCTGGTGTTAAGTTCAGCCAACCAGGCTAATACACAGATTGTTCTAAAATACAAAAGCCATTTTGGGTGGAGTGTTATTCACCCCGACTTCCTCTTTCTATTTATAGTCCAAAATGCTTCTAAAAATAACGGCAAAGTGATCAAGAGGGACAGAAGGTACATGGAAAACATCCTCTCGGTTCTATGATGCTTCCTGCGCCGCTTGTAGACGTAGTTTGTTGCTAACTAGAAGTGTCCTAGATTGTTAAGTGGAATTCGAATAAAAATTCCCCAAAATGGCAATAAACGAAATGTTTCATTTTGACCCCGTGTAACGTGGGAAGACTAGGTGTTATTACTGACAGTATAAGTAAACATTACTCAATTTTCTGTTTTCATTCAATTACTTTCCATTACATTTGCAGTACTCACTATAAGTCGTGTATTTTATTTCTTTGATTATTTACTGGAGAGCCGCGTTCGTTTCCTTTCCGAACTTGTGGAAGAAATTATGAACGGAGCCCGGTGGACTGTAGTAATGATTAAATCGCACATATGGGCCAGATATGCAGGCCAAATTAGGCTCACTGCACAAACCTGCACTGGATAATATTTAAAATGGCCAGTAGTACAATACAGCACTAGTATATGTAGTATAGTGAATTCACACCGGACACGTAGTGTAGTAACCGGGTGTGGACTCACATCTCACATGGTTGAAACTCTATCCATGGTCAGATGAAGTTGTGCTTGTGTCTAAGAATGATTCCTGACCCATGTATCAGTGTAGAGACCTACATACAAGCAATCTGATGGGCAGCATGTTAAACAAGAGATAATAGTGATGTGAAGTTTGACACTCCGGAACTACACTATATGGGCAAAAGTTTGTGGACACCTGACAGAATGAATTTGTTGAGCATCCCACTCCAGATTTGGTTCCCCTCTTTTTCTCTTAAAATAACCACCACCCTTCTGGGAAAGCTTTACACTGGATTTTGGAGCATTTCTGTGAGGGTTTGTGTTCATTCAGGCACAAGAGCTTTAGTGAGGCTGGGCACTGATGTTGGGTGAGGTGGCCTGGGGTGCATTCGGCGTTTCAGTCCATCCCAAAGGTGTTCAGTGGGGTTGAGGTCAGGGCTCTTTGCAGACCACTCAAGTTCTTCCACACCACCCTTGGCAAATCATGTCTTCATGAAGTTCACTTTGTACAAAGGGGCATCATTATGCGGGAGCATGATTTGGGCCTGTTAGATCCGGGTGAAGCGAAATTTTAATGCTACAGTCATCCTAGACAATTGTGTGCTTCTAACTTTGTGGTAACGGTTTCAGGAAGAGCCAGATATCGGCATGGTGGTCAGGTGTCCGTAAAATTTTGCCAATATAGTGCAAAATAACGGATGGACGGACGGACAGCTAAACACATAAATAAGTGAAAGACACTGTAAGATTGCATTCTGCCCAAAGTCCAATCCAGGAAATTCTGCTGTGTCCTGATCATGAGACCTGTTATCTCCGAGTGAATAATGACTTGGGTAGTCCAGTCTTATCCACAAATGGGCAGCATGGCCGCAAGTTTTCCCTCCAGGAGCAGTGAGCCACTCCTGATAGTTGATTGAAAGCCAGGATCAGCTGATGGTTGGAATGAAAACCTGCAGCAACACCGTCCATTTAAGGAAATGGTTGGTTGCTCAGTGGTTAAAATGTTGGACTACCGATCAGAAGGTCGTAAATTAGATAAGCCTAAGTCACTCTGGATAAGGGCGTCTGCCAAACGCAATAAACGTTAAATGTCTCAAGCGCAGCTTAAAGCGTAAAGTTATGGAGGGTTATTTCTCCTGATACCATTTTGAGCAGGGAAAAACTTTTTTACGTGGATAAGATTGGACGAAAACTTGGCCGAATGGCAGGTCCAGTCTTCTTAGCAAACACGATCTTGAGCAAGTAGTATTTTTTTCCTTAATGTGCATCTGCTGAGGGCAATTAAACTGAGGAGCTAAAGTACATATAATTGCGATGTTAACATTTCAGGTCACAGGTTCGTCGAGCTGAAAAAATTGGTACTAATCTTCACTTGTTTTCTCAGGGGTTCTTTCGCCGTACAATTCGCCTAAAGCTAGTCTACGATCATTGTGACCTGCACTGCCGCATCCACAAGAAAAGTCGCAACAAGTGCCAGTACTGCCGCTTCCAGAAGTGCCTGATGGTGGGAATGTCGCACAATGGTGAGATCCGTTTTCATCTCATGTTCTGTCGTTGCAACTAATGTCCCGCTGACCAAGTCTTAGCTTCAGATGCTTCACCTACAGACTGCTGAACGTTTATTGTACACGTAGATGGACACGACTATCTCATTGGTGGTACTTACTTTAGTGTGGTGACATTTCCACGCGCAGTTTTTTTTTTTTACAAGGAGAAGAAACAAACTTGCTTCTTCTTCTTTTTTTCAGAGCAAGACGTAGTCACCGGATTTTAGAAAGGACGTGATGTTTACTCCCTTTATTTACATATTGAATTTTGTCTGAAGTCAGTTAGTGGCGAGTAAAGACGACGGGATCGCGTTCTTGTCAACAGGCTACAGAAAGAGTTGTAGAGTCAGTTTGCAGCGCCAATCAAATAACCTCTTACTGCGAAAAAGCCAGTTGCTGATTATCATGAGTGACTTCTATCTCCATCAAAAAAGAGATTTGAATTTTGACATATATTTACATTAACTAACAAGTAAATAAATAAATAAATAGACAAACAAACAGGCTGCTTGTAGAGCACCTTCCTTGGTACCTGGTATCTCAAAGTGCTGTTCGTTATCTAAAAATTAGATTATTAAAATGAATGTTATAATAATAAGAAACAGTCTAGCGGAACACACGAGCATGAAATTGAAGATGAAATAAATAATGAGAGTGAGAATATAAATACAAAAATGAGCATAAGGTTGACATAAATACATTAGAATTAAAAAAAAAAAAAAAAAACAGTACTGTAAATAAGATCTAGTACTGTTCCACTTTTGGCAGGAAAAAAATTCAAACGGAATATTTTCGCCAGAAACTGGTAATATTGCTAATAATGAGTCACATTACTTTGTTTCAGCATTAGTGACATTGCTGTTTTGGAGAAGAGCTATTCCTTTGCTGGAAAGGCCTGCTGTTTCGGAGAAAACTATTTCCGGCTGAGGCACACGTTCAAGGCATGTTGCTGCAGCAGTCAGGCAGCAGCACTTTGGCCTGCTCCTCTCGTCGCTTCCTCTTTGCGGTCACCAGCTGCATCGACTGTGGCTTTATTGTCACTGCGTGCAGAGCGCCTAAACGAGTGCCGCCACATGACTCTCAAGCAGACTTTCCTTGACATGTAGCACCCTCATTCACACCCCCTGCAACCTCAAAACAAAGCAGTACTATTCTAACATCAGCCACCGTTCTGTCAGAGCTGCCACCAGCTAATAGAAACCAAAAGCCTTTGCTACTGCTGCAGGTTTAGTTGAACTTAAATATTGTAGCTGGGTGCACTCTCGTAAAATAATGGCTTCTGTGTTTTGCCGTGCAAGGATGCAGGAAGGATCTGTTGATTCTGGTCCTGGTTAAAGCAGTCTAGAGCTGGGCTAGCTAATTAGACACAGTTGCATTAAATCAGTGTTTCCCAACCTTTTTTGTGCCACGGCACATTTTTCACAGTAGAAAAAGTGCACGGCACACCTGGCGACGCTGACGGGGGGTAAAGATCGCGGACCGGGGGAAGGTGAACCTCCATCCCAGTCACAGTTCTTGACAGACTGAAACAGAACGTCCCTGTATTTAGTGCCATCCATCTTCCCTTCAATCCTGACCAGTGTTCCAGTACCTGCTGATGAAAGGCATCAGCACGGCATGATGCTACCACCACCATGCTTCACTGTGCGAATGGGGTTCTGATGTTCTCAGTTTGATGGGAAGCATCCCTTTGCGCCACACGTTGCAGTTCTCCTGACGGCCAGAGAGTTCATTCTCATGTGACCAGAGAACCTTCTTCCGTGTGTCCGAGGAGTCTCCCACAAACTCCAAATGTGTTTTTTAATTCTATTTCTTTTCTTTAAGCAATGGCATTTTTTGGGGCTACTCTTTCATAAAGCCCAACTCTCTGGAGTGTAACACTTAAAGTTGTCCTATGGACAGATCCTCCAGTCTCCACTCTGGATCTTTGAAGCTCCTTCAGTGTTACCTTTGGTGTCTTTGTTTAATCCCCGAGTTTTAGTGGGCAACCTTCTTTTGCCGTATTCATTTATTCTGTTAGAATGGATTTAATGGTGCACTGTGGGATGTTTTGGGATGATTTTTCATAACCCAGCCCTGATCTCTACACACATCTCCACAACTTTCTCTCTGACCTGTTTCGAGAGATTCGTCACGGTGCTTGCTTAGTGGCGTTGCAGACGCGGGGGCCTTTCAGAACAGGTTTATGTTAACTGACAGATCATGCGACAGATGCGACACTTCAAATAATTATGTGTCTTTGGTTGGACCAGATCTTATTTAAGGGTTTCGTAGCAAAGCAGGTGAATACTTGTTTTTTTGTGTGTGTGTGTGTTTTCTTTTCATTCCACTTAAACAATTTAGTGTATTTTAATTAATTACAGGTTGTAATGCCACAAAACCGGAAAAACACCAAGATTGATCAATAATTTCACAAGGCAGGGTAGTGTGCCTGTCAGGCATTTCAACCTTCTCTGCGCCGGATATGTTTATGAGAGTGCAGAATGCAGGTGTAGCTCACAGGGCGCCGAGGTTATCTAAGTTTATCCTTATCAGCACCGCTGCTTCTCGTTGGCTGCCTTTGTTTTCTCTCCGCTCACATCGCGTGCTCGCCCTCCCTCTATCCCGCATTTCACGTTGGTTGGGTAAAATCTCGTCGGCGTTTATTTTTCTTTATCAATGATTGATGAAGGCACAGCGGCAAACGTGCCGTGTCACTGTTGCTGGCTGACTGCCGCCCTGTAGTGCAGTATGAGTGATCCAAGGAGGTGTGTGAACGTTTACAAAAGGTGTGATGCCTATGCTGGCTCCCTGTTAATCAGAAGAGTTTTGCAACAAGTCAGGGCACATGGAGGAACGACAAAGTCGACATCAACGTCCTACCATTCCTAGCAAAAAAAAAAAAAAGTTAGATAAGTAATAATCCACTGGTTTGTTGGCTTAAAGGCACAGAGGGCTTGACGCTTCACACGTCATCTTTTCAACCACTTTCTACCCCCAAGACAAATACTTATGTGTGGGAGAGAACCCAAATTACAGGTTTGGAAGGGTTGCATAGAGCATCTGTGTTTGTACATGTAATGAACTTTTAATGCAAAGATTAACAGGAGTTTAAAAGAAGATTTTTCATCTTTTTTTTTTTCTTTTTTTTATCTTTTTGACAGAACAATATTGATCAGTTGGAAATTACTCAACTTTGACAGTAATGATAATGAATAATTATTATTATGTAATAGTAGTGGTTTCAGAAATGAGCCGCGGCAGTGAAAAGTTCATAAAGGAATTACAGTTGACTCGGTTTTCAGTCATCACAAAATCACAGTGTCATCATCGTCAGTGTCACATGAGTAGAGCGAACGCACGATCGGCTCTTGCCTTTGAACCAACACCCAGTCTTAAAATTCTCAGCACTGCGAGAGGACAAAGCACAGATTAGCCAGGTATTGCGTTGGCACAGACGTTCAATTAGAGGCAGTATAAAGTCAGGTCACCTGATACCGAGTCATCAGGTGATACTGCCGTTGCGTGCTTTCCGCCTCATGAAATCATGAATGAGAATCTTCCTGGCATTATTTTCTGAGTTTAACCCACGAGAGATAAAACACTGATTATTTACTTGATTATACAGTACCAGTCAAAAGTTTGGACACACCTACAGTACTCATTCATAGGCTTGTCTTTATTTTTTGACTATTTTCTACATTGTAGAACAATACTGAGGACATCAAAACTATGAAATAATATATGGGACATATGGAATTATGTGGTAGACCAGAAAAAAAAAAAAAAAGTGTTAAAAACAAAATGTGCTTCATATTTTAGATTCTTCAAATTTGCCGGTGTTTACCTTGATTTACTAGCTTTGCACACTTGGCATTATCTTAACCTGTTTCATAAGGTAGTCACATGGAATGCTGGAATTAAAGGGTGTGTCTTGTCAAAAGTTAATTAGTGGAATTGCTTGCCTGTAGTAATCAATATTATGCCAAGAATCGCTCAAGATAGTAAAGAGAAAGAGGTTCGTCGTTACTTTAAGACACGAAGTGTCTTTTAAGTATAAAAGTAAAGAAAAACCCAGTGAAATTTAAAGGCATATGCAAACTTTTGACTGTATATGAAATCCTTCATATTGGTTCCAGCCTGAACTAAAAGGCTTTTTTTTTTTTTGCGAGATGGAATCCCTACTGAAAACCTTTATGGAATTTTAAAAGGAATTCAAGTGGATGCAGGAAACGTACTCCTCCAGCAGGTCACTCTGACATTCCCCAACATGCCGACGCATGAAAAAACAAACTCCCCGTTTCTTTTTATACATCCCACCCACTGATCCCTGGAGTGACCATGTCGTAAGTTGACCATGTTGGATTTGGGATTTTTCAGGGGGAGTTTATTTGAACATTGTTTTTGGCCTGTTTGTCTTTTTCCCAGCCATTCGCTTTGGCCGCATGCCCCAGGCAGAGAAGGAGAAGCTCTTGGCTGAGGTTTCCTCCGATCTGGACCACATGCACCCAGAGGCGGCTGACTTAAGGACCCTGGCCAAGCATCTTTACGAGAGCTATCTGAAGAACTTCCCCCTGACCAAAGCCAAGGCCAGGGCCATCCTCTCAGGGAAAACCAGTGACAACGCTGTGAGTTTGCTTTTTTTATGTGCAGTAATTTAAGACGTTGCCTTGGAAAAAAAAAACAAAAAAACAAACAAACAAAAAAAAAAAACCTTGTGGTGATTGAGGGTGATTAATCCTGTCATGCCCATTCAGACTGACAGAGCAGTTTTTATCTGCGTGCTATTTGGTTAAAATTTGTTTTTAAATCAGTTTGCATCAACAATTCAATTATAACAGAAAGTAATACGCCACCTTAACCAAACCATCGCAGAACAAAAAAAAAAGAAACCTCAAGGTAGAATATTCAGCCATTATCCCAGCCATTTAGCCACTACCAGAAGTGATAACAGGCTAAATTCCAGTTTCAGGTTTCAGATAACAGATCTGTCAGTGGTTATGTTTACTGCTTATCTGAACTTATCACAGAAGCCAGTCAAGAACAGCATGTTTCTGGCAGCTTTAAGGTAGAAATTCAGGTTTTTAATACATACTGTTATTTTTTTTTTTTTTTTAACTTTTCAAAAGTCCGTGTTGTTTTAGACTGATATTCAGATACGTAGTGTAAAAAAAAAAAAAAAAAAAAAAAACCCTGACATACCTGTATATCTGTAATTTGAAGCTCGAATTGTACCCCTGAGTTAACATGTTTGTTGGCGACCAGATGACAAGGCTTCGTGAGTTTGCTGGCTCGATACCTTATAATTTTAGAAGGCAGTCGCACACTATAATTTTAAAATCCTGATTTTTTTTTTCTTTTCTTTTTTTCTTCTTCTTAATTTTTTTATGGGCTACGAACATAAGATGAAGTCAACGCACTTTATTGTGCACTGATGTTAACAATATATCCAGCAACAATAACAGTAAATAGAGACAATACAATAGGTCACGTTTAGACATCACAGTAGACAACAGTCAGACATTACATTCAGTAACGAGCAGTGTACGCTGATAGAATAAATGACCCGAAGTGGAAGTGGTCTACAGTAGGTTTACGGTAATAATAGTATGAAAGTGCATGATAGTGTACAAGATTAAAGTATTGTGCAAAAGTCTAAGGCACCCAAGCGGTACATTTGTTATGCATTTTTTTATTTTTATTTTATGAATTCTACAAGAAACATTTTAGATTTCCAAAGATTCGTTTTCCGGCACAAAAATTAAAATATTCTGGAAAAAAAACACAATCGTATGTCAGTAAAGAAAGCTGCTTAATTTGAGACCAGTTTTCAGACAAAAAAATAATGCAGGCTCCTGGGTTTCGCCGAAAAAAAAAAAAAGCAATTGTGACAGTCAAAGTCTTCCGAAGAACTGAATCAGATTCTCAAAGATGCTCAGTAAAACTTACCAGATCGTTTCCTTAGAAAACTGCACAAATTATAAACAGGACTACTTTTTTTTTTTTTTTTTTTTTAATTAATAAAAGTATCGTCACAGCAGATTTTGATTTCATTTCATTTATTACTGTTTACTGCGCTTTCTTTTTTTAATAGTATTTTTTTATAGTATAGTATTTTTTTTTTAATGCAGCAACATTTTATTTCGAAGAAATAAAATCTTCTTATTTTGAAGAGTTTTTTTGCTCCAGAACATTTCTGTGCATGCGCCTAAGACTTTTGCAGACTACTGTACGCAGATATGAAGCATGAAAACATCAGAAGGAATCTTGTTACAAATTGCAAATACTTGCTCATCAAATGTATCAAAATAAAATACAAGATACCGGTGTGAGAAAATGCATTTCATTAAAATACAATTCATTTGTATTTTTGAAAATGCAAAAAAAAAAATACAAAAGGATACAAAATGATCTCTAACTCTAGTGTAAGCGTATAGCAGATGCCTTTTATTCACGAGAGATTTACAGTAATTGCAACAGTAGAGTAAGCGAATCTCCTAGATCTCTAACAAGCAGTCATTTGAAGAAGTATAAAAAGACAATGATATAACACATTTGGTATGAGAGAAAGCGAAGTGCTTTTTCCATAAAGCAACACATTCTCCTTCATGTACCCCCTTACACAACAATTTCAGTTTAGTTGTCTTTTGAGGCAGTTTGAACCAAACATCAAAGCGACGTCTTTCTTTGGGCTACTGGTCAGAATGAGCATCTAGCCAAAGACTATATTTAGTAGACTTATATTAAGCCTGGTAATGAAACTTATTGTAATCTTCAAAAAACATTTTCGAGCCAGCAAAATACACCTTACAAAAGTATCTTCAGAGTGGCTACCTTTTGCTTTGATGAGAGTTTGGCACAGATTCATCAGCTATTCACCTGGAGTGGTTTTCAACAGCTGCTGAGCACTTGCTGACTGCTTTGTCTTCACTCTGTCATCAAAGCGAAAGGTGGCCACTTGGAAGAATCTAAT
>JAOVYU010000001.1:19539646-19555789 GCA_025674565.1 Synodontis membranacea | reverse complement strand
TATATATATGTCTTCATTCTGATGATCTTTGAAGTATTGAAATAATGATTTTTTTTAAAAAGCACACATTTATAGGTGTTTGTAAAACAAAACCTTGTATTTTGTGCTATTTTGTCTGCTGTCTTATTGTAAGCCGATCAGAAAAATCATCATCATTACAGAATATATTATAAAGAAGCAGTGATGTATTTTTATTTATTTATTTATTTATTTATTAATTTTCAATCATAAAGAATTTTTTTAATTTAGTATTAATCAGTTCTCTGTTAAGCATCATACTGTTGATGTTCGGGTTCTGGTGGATCTGATTTAACTCGGTGGACATTTGCTCTTGTTTTTGTCTATTTTCAGGGTTATTTTGGCAAAGGAGTTCTGTCCAAAAGTAGACCACAGCACAGTATTTCTGAACGGTGGGAATGTGGGTATTAATGGGAAACTATTTGCATGCTTCTTCCTGTTCACACAGAGCCACTGAAGCCTCAGTATCATAATACACTACAATAAAGGGTAAACTGTTTGAATTGTTTTTTTGTTTTTTTTTTATCTTTTCTTATCTAGATGTAGGTGACAAATGTTTACCCGTCGTCTCCTTGGCAAAGTAAGTTGTTTCGTTCTTATTATATCAACGTTTGTGTTTTATTCATTTTATTCTTAAAGTAATCTATGATTTCTTTTTTTTTTTTCTTCTAGTTTTAATGTTCCAAATATTAACAATGCTATGTCATATCATTAGTCAATTTCATGGGATGCCAGCCTCATATGGATAACTGTGTAAAGATAAACAATATGCAAACAGTATTTTATATTCCCATCATTCTGTTACGCACTAAACCACTTATGTCCTCTGTACCTTTTGCTCAGATACGAGCAGCATGTGAGATGGGCCCGCTCTGCTCTCCTGGCTCAGGGATTGGATGAAGAGGCTGTCAGTCAGGTGCTGAAGGACCTGACTCATCCGATTGAGCTGGACCTAGAAAATGAACTCGGTGAAGAACAAGTCGACTTTCAGGAATATCAAGAGTTGGGAGCGTCCCAGACGCCATCTTCAGACCAGGACCAGTCAATGGAGGACGTAGCCGCTGCAAAATGCGATGAGGGAGAGGGAGAGGGATTGTCCGAGGCTGAGAGACCTCGTAGACAGGGGGACCGACGCTACGATCCTCTAGCTGAGCTGTATCCCGAAGAACCCGATCGAGTCCATCCAGATGCACTCGCCAAGATCATATGCAAACGACACGATGACTGGATCCTTCATTGTGGGTGTCGAATAGATGCGAGTGAAACGATGAGTGGTGGCTCTGTGTCCAACACGCAGGGCTGTAACCTGTCTCTAGCTCATGAGTATGTTTTGGTGGAGGAACCCGAAGATGAAGATCTGTGTGATGACGCCAAAAGGGTAAATGCCTGTTTTTGGGGCTTGTTTGGCCAAATGGACTGTGACCGTGCCACTGAACACTGCAACAAATTTTGAAAGAGCCTACCAACCTTATTGTGGCTTGTTATATTTGTTAATGCACTACACTTTCAACCTACAAAATACAAAAAAAAAGAATAACATTTGTAACAGAACTTGATGAAAAAGGCTTTCTTACAATATCAGTCGAGCCCAGTTTATGGAAGACGGCTCGATCTGTTGATAAAATCGGAACAATACCAGTCACAATGGGTGCTTCCCAAAATTTTACTTGATCTCCTCTCGATTATTTGACCCCAAGTCCTTGAACCAGCTTTACGGACATACTAGTTCTTCCACCCTTTCATCCAGAGAACATGGCTGATTTTGCTTTCTGGCCACCGATGACTGTGGCGGAAGCATGTATGGCTGGATGGAAGTGATGGCATCCTCTCTCTCCTGTCGGTCAGAGAGACACTAGCCAATCTTGCCTATCAGTGAGCTCATGTATGCGGAAGAGAGTAGATAGCACTCTTCCTTCAAGCGGAAGTTTGAATTTGCAGAGATGTGGTTGGCTGGATTTGCATGTCCGCAAAGAAACGAATAGAAGACTCGCAATTTAGGAAACACGATGCACCCAAATGCTTTACCATAACGTTTCCACCATTCCCTGTCCCAAACAATCAGCGTTTGGTTGGCGCTGTTGGTTTATAGCCAAAAGTATGTAGACACCTGACCCTAACACTCATGTGGTTCTTCCCCCGACCTTCACCACAAAGCTGTAAACAATCAGTTGTTTAGAATGTCTATGTATGCTGTAGCGTTTTGATTTTTATTTCAGTGGAGCTAAGGTACCCAAAGCTGTTCCAGCATGACAGTGTCCCATACACAAAGTGAAGTCCATGAAGACATGGTTTGTTGAGGTTGGCGTGGAAGAACCCGAGTGGCCTGCACAGAACCCGGACCTCAACCCCACTGAGCACATTTGTGCCAAGCATTCTTGCCAAACAATAGTTCCCAACCTCTTGCCGCTTAATGAACAGAAATCCTCATAGCCGTCGTCCGAGATCTTACGGAAAACCTTTCCAGAAAACCGGATTCCGTTATAGCAGCAAACGGGGAACAGCTCTGTGTTAACGGCCATAGGTTTGGAATCGGACGTTAAATGCTTGACAGGCATACAGTGTATATTTGTGCACTGTTGCGTATTTGTTTACGGGTAAGCGTCGCTCTCAGGGACGCACCAAAATGTTAGTGTGGAGGGACGCACCAAAATATAATTTTAACAGCATGTCCTGTGTGTCTGCAAAACACAGATTGGTTGAGGTGTCAAGTTGGGTGCTTGGAAACATTTTTACAAGATGCTGTGGCCCTTCTACAGGTTTTATGAGCAGTTTCGGAGTAATGTTAGTCTTAAATGGCTCACAAGTGAAAACAATTTCCTCTTAGCGTAATCATTACTTTCTGTCTCATAAAGGCTGGAGCTGTGCCCCGACAACCTCTTTTAGAACGCAAAGTACATCAAAAATCCGTATGGTCTGCCGACAGTTTCTTAGGGTGGTGTCCGTAATGGCTCATCTCACATCAGACAGCTTTATTAAAAAACAAACAAACAAACAAAAAAGAAACAGCAAGAGCAAGTAGATCAGGTTTTTTTCCCCCTTGGATTTTTGCGTCACGGAGCGTAACGATCATATCAGAATGTTTCAGAATGTACATTTACATAGAAACGAATGTGTTTAATCCAGTCAATCATTGCGCGTCTAAAGAGGATTCGCTGTAGCTATCCTATATACTGTATATAAATGCCTCGAACATTCTTTGCTATGCAAGTCCCAAAACATTTATCTTTTAACCAAACACTTGAATTTCGATGCGGCTCATCATGTAAGGTCAAGATATAGCTCAGAAACTTTTAATGTAAATGCTTGCTGTAGCCATTATGACTATTGAATGAATTTCAATAATTGTATTAGATTTTTTTTTTTATTGCATTCCAGAGCAGAAAAGGGAAGCTGGTGTGCAGAATCAACCCATTTAACATGATGGAGTACCTCCAGCTCAGTTATGAAGAGGTAAGGGGACAATCTGTTGGTGTACTGTAGATTAAAAGATGGGTTAGTAAAAGCAATGTAAACTCTCCAGTGAATCTGATTCAGTTTGAATGCGAGCTTTTTAGGAGCCGGTTTGCTTTTCCACGCCCTAGAGAGCCACCACAGAGCCATTTCATTATGTCACCGTGTCTCGATACGTCTCCACTTTCCCAGTAACACTAGCACTTTCATAACCATAGCGAAGCTCCGTTATTTGTTCTTCTTGGGAATAGGCAGACCAGATGCTACACTAGCTTAGTTTCTTTTTTTTTTTTGTTTTTTTTTTTTTTTTAAACAACGGAGGTCACAAAGTTTTAGTTGGTCTTGTTGGTAATCCTGCCCCCAACCCCTGACGTAAGCGGGTTTTGGTTCTTGACCAGCAGAGTGTTGGAGCAGTTTTTCTGATTGATCTCTGGTCCTTTGGCTGAAGAACTTCAAGGTTCAAGGTTAGGGCGCCGGCTCTGAACCGGCCCTGGAACTGCCTTGGTGGGAAACTGGTGAATGTCAAACACATTTTATCTTCAGAGACAATAAATCAGTTACTTAACAGATTGGGGTTTTTTTTTGTGGGGGAAGGGGGGGGGTATTGTTTTGTATTGTTTCATGGATTTCTTGCGCCTTGCAATATTGGGGTTGTATTGTTTTGGTAACCCTACTTACAGTGATGTTTAATAGGAGAAAACATATAAACAACCTCAAACATAAGGAGTAACAGTCAGGCTTCACAGAGGCAAGACCTTCTTTTCTCAGTCACCATTTTTTAGTGACCTTCAAATGTTAATGACAAATCCAGTGCAGTGGTGAAGACGGCGAACACTGGAGCCAAAGTCCCATAATCAGGGCTGCCGCAGTCATGGAAAACCTGGAAAAGTTTTGGAATTTAGAAATACTTTTCCAGGCCCTGGAAAAGTTTTGGAATTCTTGGACAGAGAGGAAAAATTTTGGAAAAGTTTTGGAAATTTATTTTTGTTTCCCGTTTCATGCTGAAACTGGAACCAGAAGGTCGCTCATGTTTGACTTTGGAAAAGATGTACAAGCCTTGTTCGATGCTAATCATTTTGTCAGGCCTGAAAAATATATGAAAGTATCTAAAGGTTCATCGCTATGAAGAAGTTATTATAATACAGAGTAATGTTTCCCTGCTAATTTCTGAGATTTTCATCAATATGTTAACATGATGCTAATGGTATTCAACACTGTACTAGCATGTCTGCTGAAACAGACGAACAAATTGGCTTATTAAAGTTCTACAGTACTAATTGTAACATGCAGTTTGTTACATTGATGTATAAGTCACTAGACAGCAAAAAACGTCATTCACTAATTCAGATTATTTCTGTACAGCGCTGATTTATTTATTTTTTTGTCCTACCTTTCTTTGCTAGAACTAAAAATATTGATATTTTGCCGTGGGTTTTAGCTTTACAAATTGTCCACAGCTGCATCGCATTAGCCCGGACCTCACTGTGCTGTTCCAGCACGCTCCTATTAATACACTGATTTGTTTTCTCATCAAGGTGGAGACGTTCTAAACTCCGGTTAAGCCGTATTTTCACAGCTGGATTTGATCGAGGGGATTCGGCTCTCTGAGCCAGTAGAAACAGTCAAAGGAGCTGTGCAAGTGTTCGAAATGTAGCTATTCCGTGCCCGTTCTCTTCACAGGCTAATATTAACACAAGCCTCCCTGAAGGATAAACACCGCCGACGTTAATATTTCAGCCGATGAAGACGGATAAGCCGAGTTCTATCAGGCCGTGTTTACCCAAGAGTATCGTTAAAGAGTCAGAGGGGGGTCGAGGGGAACGAATGCGGTTCTACGAGTCGCTATTTACAATCCCTGTGCATTCTACCTCTCACCGTTAATTGATGGACAAGACCATCAAGTTGAACTTTAGGCAGCATGATCTTAAAGTGAACCCATTTCCACCCACACGTCCCAGCGCTGAAAGAGCATTAATGTTTTATATTCTCGCTTTTCTCTTCTCTAACCCATCACTCACGTTCTACATCTTTGCATTGCAGGCTTTCTTCCTGGTTTATGCACTTGGATGCTTGTCGGTTTCCCGCGATGGGGTAAGGTTTCCTTCATTCCAACGTACAACATGCCATTATTGCCATCAAGACAACACTAGTTATCTTTTGATGATAAATCTGATCATGTTTTCTGGTCGGTAAGGATCTCAAACACTCCTAAATTCTGATTATAAAAATTATATACAGTAAACCCTCGTTTATCGCGGTTAAGCCGTTCCAGACTCTACCGCAATAAGTGAATTTCCGCGAAGTAGCATTTCCACGTAGTTAGAGCATAGAAAACCTGTTTACGACCTTCTAAATATGGGTTTTATTAGAGCCCTCTAGACATGAAATAACACCCAGTTTTTTGGAAAAAATAATTGACTCAAGACAACTGAGCGCAACCCGTATTTTCACTGTTTCGATCAACTTTTTAATGAATATACTGTATTTGAAAAAACCGCAATAGAGTGAAGCCGCGAAATTCGAACCGCGAAGTGGCGAGGGACGACTGTATAGCTATATACTAACTCCTGTGAAGATTACATTTATATTACAATTAATTCAAGATTTAGTATTTAAATATTGATTTATTGAAAAAATGATTTACAAGCTAGAGATCCAAAGAAAATTTGCATTAGTACTCTACTGTATTTATATCACAAACGTTGAATGAGAGAATTTCACGTTCTCCAACGTTGTTGATAAATGTAAAGCAAATTAGGAAAAAGAAAATTTAAACATTAGTGTTCTTTTGTTACTTTTTTCTTTTCATGGATTTCTTGCGCCTTCCAATACCAACATTAACAAAGCTATAACATTAAAACCACTGAGAGATGTGTAAGTCACTTGTGTAAGCGCTCTTCTCTGTTTCGATGCTGATTTTGACAGCCGATACCTAATCCCAGACATTACTGATTTGACGCGTTTCATTTTTCACCGTGACGTGCGGCCATTAGAAAATCAATCGTGCGCAAGGTCTGTATGGCTAGCAAGATTTTAGACATCTTTAGGGAGGCTGTTTAAACTGGCTCCTTACACACCGTGTTTTTTCGACGAGGTCAGAAAGTAGTCAAAGTAAAACCTTTCCTCTTGCATATCATGAGATGAGTATTTTTTTTGTTGCATGGTCCTAGCCATGTCACTGCTTCATCCGTAAATGGTTTTGAATGTTTAAAAATGCAGTATTTTTAGTACTTGTCAGACGAGGCCGCAGGATAATTGGACTCCTTTTTTTTTTGTTTTCCCAAATGAATTGAGTAGGAGTGGAACTGTTTGAGTAGTCGACCGGGAGGGGAAATGAATGTAACTTGAAAGTCAAAGTAAAAATAAACAAATCTAGTAATATACGTGAAAAATAATCAGAAGATCCTCAAAATAAATGCGTTTGAAAGGGAATAACGTTACAGTGGGACCTCGTTACAGTGGTGCCTGTCATGGGATATGGGATATTTTTGGCAGCAAATGAACAGTCAGTTCTTGAGGTTGATGTGTTGAAAGCAGGAAAAAAAATAGGCAAGCGTAAGGACCTGCGCAGCTTTGACAAGGGCCAAATTGTAACGCCTAGGCAACTGGGTCCGATCATCTCCAGAATGGCAGGGGGGATTGTGGGGTGGTTCCCAGTATGCAGTGGCTAATGCCTACCAAAAGTGGTCCAAGAAAGGATAACCAGTGAACCAGCGACAGGGTCCTGGGCGCCTAAGGCTCATTGATGTGCATGGGGATCAAGGTGTTGGCTTGGCCTCCAAATCCAGTAAATACAGAAACACGCTGTTTCGAGGATCCAGACAGATCCACCATAACCTAACTAGCATAAAGTCTTATTGAATTTATTTCAAATTCTGAAAGCTTTATCACCTTGTTACCTTAATGTACCAGACATCTAACATCTACGCCTACAGGAAATGTATCAGACATCATTATCTACTATAAAGAATCTAAGAACCGCCTATATAAAAACACACTACATGTTACTTTTGCTATATTAATCAAAGCTCGTGTTGGCTACGAGGCACAGAACACATCTTGTAGTCTTGTGGTATTTGTTTGTTTTTCAGGAAGCCTTGTCGATCCTTCAGCTCTGGAGAATGTTTCGTTCAGTGCAGCCCAACTTTGAGATGACGTACGCGGCCTATCACTACTTCCGCAGTAAAGGATGGGTGCCCAAGTCTGGCATTAAATACGGCTCCGATTTATGTAAGCAAGCTCATCCGCCCCACTTACAGAAGCTTAAATTACTAGATGTAAACGTAAACTCCAGGATCGACACACACCGATCTTGTTGTCATTGGGAAGAGCTATTCCTCATTTCCAGCGTGTCCCACTTTATCTGTTCACAAAGAGTAAGAATATCCAGCTGGTGTA
Source organism: Synodontis membranacea (assembly GCA_025674565.1). Classification (NCBI taxonomy): domain Eukaryota; kingdom Metazoa; phylum Chordata; class Actinopteri; order Siluriformes; family Mochokidae; genus Synodontis; species Synodontis membranacea. Next base: position 19,547,923 of record JAOVYU010000001.1, on the reverse strand, counting down.
AGTGGAACTAGTTGACAGGTGAATTATTCAGCTGGACTAAGCATTGCTTTCCTTGATCTCCTTACCTTTTTCTTCTGCTGTGTTAATGTCAAGGCCAGGAAAGTGACTCTTGGCTCTGAATGTGGAGCACGAGGGTGACTGGCACCGTAGCGGCCACGTCTCTGACATACGAGTCTCCTGTTCGGAGCGGTTTAGAATTACGTCTGCTCAGAGTACCGAGATTTCCTTTAACGTTTTGTTCTCTTCTGCAGTGCTGTATCGGAAAGGACCACCATTTTATCATGCAAGGTTGGTACTGGTTGGTAATGTCAGCAAGCCTCAGTTTTCCTCCTTAGCCAACTCCAGCCCCTCTGTTGAAACTCTGAATACTTACAGTATGCAAATAAAAGCCAGAAAACCTAGCACGGCAATCTTGCTTATAAGTTTTTCTTTTTTTGGAGTTGTGATCATTCCAGGTCTAACGCTTTTTAAAATTCAAAACAAAGAACAAGTGATTTTAAAAAAAGAAAAAGAAAAGAAAAAAAGAAATACGATGTAGAATATGTAGAATATATGTCCATAGAAAATGTGGATTCATTTGTAATAATCTAGACTTTAACATTTAATAACTTCAGCTAGTAACTGATTTCATAAAGTCATATTGCACATACAGCCCAAGGTGCAGATTTCTATTTGATGTTCCTTTTTGATAAAATATAAATATATGAAAATCTAAATAAAATCTGACTTTAATACAGTGTGTTTTTATCAAAAAAGTCAGTAACCTTAATAACTGAAAGGACAAATTAAAGGAAAAGAAGAAGAAGAAGACGCAGCCTCTATTTGTCACGTTACACAGTGAAAGTCATATTACCGAGTCACATTACTGCACGCTGAAATTCTTCTTGTTAAGAAGCTGGGGTCAGAGCGCATGGTCAGTCATGATACGGCGCCCCTGGAGCAGAGAGGGTTTAAGGGCCTTGTTCAGGGGCCTGACAGTGGCAGCTCGTCATGGCTGGGGCTTGAACCCCAGACCTTCTGGTCAGGAGCTCAGGGCCTTACAAATTTGAGCAGAAAAATGGCCACAGGGCCAATAAAAAAAAGGGAGATGACCCAACTGAAGCATGAATATGGAATTTTGCACCAGCATTTTGAATTCTTATATAGCAAGTAACGCCGCCTGAAAGCCCCGCCCCCTTCCACCCCATTTCATATGCTGTCGACTTGGCACCCTCACTTTCTGTCCAGGTGAATGGAGGAAGTCTGACATAGGAAATGTCTGTTCGATGTAGTCGCATTAGACATGTAAAGACTTAATATCAGGTAACTTTATTTATCAGGGACTCCACTGACTTTCAGTTTCAGAGAGAAAAGGATGAAGATTTAGATTTTTGTTGTTACGGAGTAGGCAGACTGAAGCTGCGTCAATCCGAACACAAGTTTTTGTTGTTCTCTTGTTAGAATTTTGTTTGTTTAGAATTTTCATTTTTACATTTACTCAGGATGACAATGCACACACACATCTTTAGAAGAAGGGTATTCGTCCCTTCAGAACCATCCCAGAGATTTGTAGAAACTACAATGAGGCTGTGTTGGCGCCTTATTAATGCAATTTCTTTCATTTTTCAGTCATCCTAAATATATTTAAGTATGTGTTTGAATGTCGTTTGTGGATACGGTTGAACGTTTTCCTCCTGCTCTTGGTGTGCAGCTACTCCATCGTGGTGGAGAGAGTAGACGAGTCGGTCCACGGTGCTGCTCGGAGGCCTTTTACCTGGAGATCTTTAGCGGCTCTTAGCCGAACCACTGCCAACGTCTCTAAAGTAAACCCCCATCTTTACCTTAACAGTACCTTACTCTAAACAGTCATTTCTTAATAAATAAGCTTTACATGTTGTCCTGTTCGTGTTCCACGTGCAGGAGCTGATGTTTTGCTATGTCGTCGTTCCGTCGGGTATGACCGCGGAGCACTTCTCGTCACCAGAGTGCCTGAAGCGGCTCAAAGTGCAGGTCAGACATGCGCCTTGATTCAGGTTTAATTACAAAATACAATACCGTAGCTGTGCTTGACCGCGTGTGGGCTTTTTATTTTCAGGAAATTATCGTGAGCAGATGGGTATCATCAAGAGAACGAACCGAACAGGAAGAAATCTAGAAAGGATTCTGCTCTTGAGTGCCATCAAGTCCTAATAAAATTTTTTTTTCACTTTCTGTAATACAGATTTCTTTGTGTGTGTTTGCATACATGTCTTTCTTTGAATAATGCGCCGGGCAGGAACTTCTTAACATTCAGACGACAGAGCGAACTGGCCTGTGAACCTTTCGGATCCTAAATTGGGTCTGTGGTATAGAGCTCAAAACATTTTTTTTTCTGCTTCAAACTTTAAACTGCAGCACCGGTGTCTCCTCCCGTTACGCTACACAAAGCTGTAACTACTGAGTGCAAAATGTGTCCGATGTGTATGACATGAAGCCATGATTCCGACAATCGTTACAGTCTTATTATGAGACAGTAAAACCACAAATCCCAGTGACTGGCTCAGCAGATGTCCGACGTTAGGTCTCTATTCTCACAACTTTGTCTCTCAGCTGAATTAGGGTCCTGCTCGGTGTGATTGTTACACAAAAATTCAAGCAATCTTCCAGACGTGCTTTTAACTTTTCCTATGTTTTGTTACATACTTTCCAACACTGATATGTATGAATTATAAAGTAAACCTTTCATTTTTATTTCTTTATTTGCAAACAGGCCACACCCATAAATGCAAAAGAGATACCAAAAGAAAATACGTTACCTTGTATAAGTAGAATTAAAGTCTTTGCAAACATATGACTAGTTTCAGACAAGAAGATACATAGGGAGGCATGACTGATCATTAAAGCCCGATTTTATTGCGCGATCCAAGAGCAGGGTTCTGACGTGAATCTTTAAACATGCTTATGTTGTTAGTAGTAGTGTATTGAAAGATTCGAGTCAGATTCACTACCAATATTCCACCGGGTCGTAGTATTGACTGGCATCAAGCTGTGCAATTGTTTATCTCATTCTAGAGCTCGACTCAGTCAAACAGAAGACTTTAACCAACTTGACTTTAACCAGTACAAACTAAGACTTGCTCTTCTCATCTTTATCTTCGTCATTCTGTCCTTCCTGCGAGTCTCTCTTTGGACTGTCCACTATATAGAAGTGGTTCTGGGAAATCTCCTGACACAACATGGTGTACTTGGACGCCCGTTTGACGCGTGGCAGGATGAAAGTCTGCGTGAACTCGTCCTTGCTGAGCGCTCGCTTGGATTGCATGGCCAGCACGCAGTTTATAAACATCAGCGTGTAGCTGTAGCAGTTGTGGTTCTCTTCGTTGAAGCTGAAACAGGGCGAGAGAAGCGTCAATAAACCAGAGCAGAGAGACAGAAGTGAGAAAAATATCTACGGTATTTTGATACACTTGTCAAGTACATCATAGTACCGGCTGTAAGAATCTTCCTAATTTATACCAAATTTATGTATACAAATCAATACAATATTTGCCTTTGCCAGAGTGGATCCCACATCTGGGCCGAGGAGAATTTCTCCAGGTACTGGTCCCATTGATTGATGAGATTGTACATGTCAGGCTGGACTAACATGATGCTGATGCAGTGTTCCCAGCCCTCGCGGTCTCTCCGCACCCCGAACTTAGTGTAGTTATACACAACACCTTTGCAATAGTAAAGAGCAAGAAGGTTACACAATTCAGTTTCAAGTTCAAGTGAGCAATGTTCAAGTGAACAATACAGACATAAAGACGGTCATTTCTGGTGTCTGTCATGTTTTTGGTATCTGAAGTTTGCCTTATTTGTTTTTAACTCCAGATACGAGGTAGCTACAGTAGCAAGTGAGGAATGCCTACAGTCACCGGTTTGACTCCAAAAAGATTTAAAATCATTAAACACTTACTCTCCTCACAGATTGTCAGTTCTGATTGGTCTGAAAGTGTCGATCACTTTTCTATAATATCAGTTCTGGCAGGTATTGTTTCTGTAGTAACAGCAATATACAGTCGAGGTCAGAAGTTTTCTTACAGTCATCACAGACATGAATGTCATGGCAATATTGGACTTTTGATGATTTCTTTAAAATTTTCTTTTTCTGTTGAAGAATGAATGGTGCACAAGCTTTAATTTATTCTGGGCTGAAAATAAATATTTTTTTTTCTGAAATCAACACAGGATCAAAAATATACAGTACATACTGTACAGCACACCTAATATTTTGGTTAAATGTCTTTTGGTAGCCATCAAGCTTCTGGCAGAATTCTGGTTGGATATTTGACGACTGTTCTTGGCAGAATTTTGTAGAGTTCAATTAAATTCGAGAGTTTCCTGGCACGGACACCACTTGTAAGTGCAGTCCACACATTTTTTGATGGAGTTGAGGTCAGGACTTGTTTAAAGCTTAATGTTTGCATGCTTTATCCCATCCCACAACCAGCTTTGATGTGTGTTCGGGGTCACTGTCCTTCTAGAACACCCAATTGTGTCCCCGTTTCAGCCATCTAGCTGAAGAATTCGGAGGTCCTTCATTTTTCCATCCACTTGGTGCAAAGCATCAGTTCGACTGGCAGCAAAACAACCCCAGAGCATGATGTTACCACCACCATGCTTAACAGTTGGTACAGCGTCTCATCTGATCATAAAACTTTTCTCCAGAAGGCTTTTTCTTTTGTGGTCAGCTGCAAACTTTGGTTGAGTTGAAGGTGCTGATTTTGGATCAAGGGCTTCTTTCTTGCCGTGTCCGTGGCAATGTATATCTCGCTTGACTTGCCAGGCAATGTTCCATCAGTTTCCCCAAAAAAGAATATTAAGGTTGTATGTTATACAAGCATTCTTCCCCAGAAAAAGAACAAACAAGTTCAAAGAAATAATTGAACCTGTTGCCATGACATTCATGCCCACGATGAACGAACAACTTCTGATCACAACTGTACATAATCTTGAAAAGTCTGATAATACATGGAAATTATTGATACGATATGAGCTTGGATATGACGAAGCTTTCAGTAAGGAGACGTTTATTGAACCTTACAGAAGGAGTTTCTTTTGTTAACGTTTTGTAACCGTCAATCAGGCAAGGACTTTGTCCTTTGCACTTGTTGGTCTTATTAACTTCAAGAGTGAAGAAAAAAGAGGCGGGTAAGGAAATGATGCTATAGCTGCTATTTCATTAATAAATTTAAAATTATATGTGGTATAGGAAGAATAAACGTTTTGGGACATTGTGTTGTTGGAGAGTAATCAACTTTGATTACACTGATTATTTTCCTATAAAAGCATGCCCTATTGTGTTTTGTTACTTACATACAAATTCAATTAGAACTGTTGCATATTATTATTATTATTATTATTATTATTATAGAAATCATTATAGACTTCCACTTTAAAACTTGTACCTGTGCAGAATGGCACCAAACTATTCTGAGAAAGAGACTGATTGTGGCTTCTAACATATTTAGACCTGCAACATTCAATTTGTTGGACTCTATGTTCAGCTCTATGGTGGGCAAGTGTGTGATGACTGAGACATGCATATTGTAAGATGATGAACTGGAGACTCTACACTTCTATTTATCTAAAGTACAGAAATAAGGGGGGTAAGGGGGTGTATTTAATTTGTAACTAAACTAACATCACTCATCTATGTCATGCCTCTCATTCAACTCCTTTAAGTCTATTTTCTATTTCAAAAGTTTTTTTTCCTCCCATATCTAGTTTGCATAAAGTGTTACTAATGCTGAGATACGAGGGAGAGAGAAAAAAAAAAGTGAATTTAATGTACCTTTAACATTTTTGCGTGTTGCATAAGTTCGCGGCCTACTACATGTCTTTAATTATTTATGAAAACTCCCCGTAAAAGCATAAATGTTTTAGGTAGACTGTCAATAAAGCATGGAGCCCAACAAGATTTATATTCATCATTGCCTTCTATTCTTATTCAACAGTGTAAAACTCAACAGAAACAAGAGACAAACTTTTGCAAAGTTTACAGTAATACTGCAATCAGCATTTCTGCAGTCAAGAACTGGTTCACTTGAGTTAGATCATAAGCCAAGAAGTGGTTAACCAAAAGGAACAGAAGATGATCCCATGAGCTACAGAAGCTGTTGGACAAAGATGCGATACATTCGAATCGAGAGCCGGCAGGACATCTGAATTTGGATCATTCTACTGTTCTAAAGCATCAGAAGGCAATGGGAAAGATTCTAAAAGTTGGTATATGTGGGTTCCACATGCACTTTCAGAGAGAAATATCACTCAATAGCTGAACAGCTGCATTACAGGTGCATTACACCTTTATTATGAGCTGCTCCAATACCAAATGAACATCAATTGATCAAATTAAGTAAAATAAAATCAATGAACTACAATCATCCAGCAGTCATTCACAAAAGAAAACCAACCTCCTTCATGACACATAGTGCCACATAGTTGCAAAAGCAATGAAAGACATGATTTTAAGCCTTGGATGGGAAGTTTACCGCATCCAGCTTATTCACCAGATATAGTGCCATCAGATTTCCACTTGTTTAGGTCACTGCATTGTACACCCTCTGGGCAACATAAAAAAAATCGAGGATATATGAAATTCCATAGATTAATGAGTTTCCTCAAAACCCCAATCCTTCTTTCGCGATAGTATTCATTCTTTGCCAGATAAATGGCAGAAAGTCATAGAATCTAACAGTGATTATATTGAAGACTAATTCTACGTATTATTTTAGAAAATCACGAAAAAAAAATTTCGTTCAAAAAGGTCATGAACTTATGCACCACCCTAATGCGTTGAGGGAACATTAACAGAAAGGTTCCTGTACAGGTTAGAAAGTTGGAAAAAGTCTGGAGCTATACTTGTATTATGAACCATATTATTGGATTTCTTTTTTTCTTCTTCATCTTCTTTTTGTTTTTGGGGCTTTTACCCTGGGCAGATTGGAGACCTGTCCATTGTGTTCCCTGCCTCTCACCTAAAGTCGACCCTTAATAAATACAGAAGTTTATTTCAAAGTGCAGTAACACCCAAAGGGCCAAAGAATGATGTAGAAGCCTTTTTAGCTGTTCAGCTTGTAATTATTTAAAAAAACATTTTGAGGTTTTTTTTTTTCCATTAGGTTTTTTTTTTTTAAATTAAAGATCTGTATTTCATGTTTGGTTTAGAAATTATAGAAACTGATGACTCACCATTTGTGTCAGTAATTCCAGTATGCAGGTCTGACCCACCATCATATTCTCTGCCAAACAATTTCATGTTAGACATTTCTCATAAATGAGCAGAATTTAAAAAAAAAAAAAAAAAACACTTTGTGAATTAAGGTCCATCCTTTACCTGAGCGTGTTTTCCTCTGCTGGAGCGATGAGAAAAGCACAGGGGGTTTTGTGGCCGTTGGTGAAGGGGTTAGGGATGCTGATGGGTGCCTCCTCCAGCCTTCTCCCACTGAAGCTCATGCCACACTCGGGGCATTCCTCTGGCACGAAGAAGCAAAAGATATCTTTGTCACAGTGACTGAATTTGATCACACTCTTATCCATTGAAGATGAGCATTGGAAGCGCCTAACTGCTCACTCTGCTCTCCAGCACCTTCCTCTTCATTCTGGCAGCCTGAGCACTGCAGACATGGAGGCCAACAGGTGTGATTCAGCAGTCTGACGTCTACTGATCATTTGTAACAAGCCTATCAGGTTGCGCCCAACCCTACACCTGTGGAGCAGTGCTGTCTGCACAGCAACGTGTAATGAGCATTTAATGCTCGATTCCCTGCAAAGGCACGAGCTCACGTCCATGTCCTTCTTTTTTCAGAATAATTCTCTGCCCCATCTGCAGAGCATGATGTTTAAATTTGAAGGGGATTCCATTACCACTATTTTAATAAGTTGTAAATAGAAAGAGAGAAAGGAAGGAAGGAAGGAAGGAAGGACTGAAAGGTGTGTTTGTAAAGAAAATGTTTCGAAAGAAACACGAAACAAAGAACACAAGGAGAAAGAAAGAAAGAAAGAAAGAAAGAAAACAAATGAACACAGAAATAAAGAACATACAGAAGGAAAGAAAGTCTTTGAGGATGAATTTTAGTTGTCTAAAGGTTGTTTTGTATATTTTTCAATTGTCTAATGAAGTACACATACAATTATATTATCTTTAGATGACGTTATAAGTAAAGTGGTTTTTTTCCAGTTTAAAAACATGTTCAAGAAAAAGACTTACTGAAAAGCTTGTTGGAATGTGCACTGGTACTTTGATCAAGAAAATAAAATAAATAATAATTAAAA
>JAOVYU010000001.1:19361917-19381979 GCA_025674565.1 Synodontis membranacea | reverse complement strand
TGTATTAGCAAGCTAACTCAAGCTAATCACAACACATTCATATTTTATATAGCGATCAGTATTAACACCTGTAACACACTTTTGTGTGTGTGTGTGTGTGTACATTTTGTCTCTAAAGGACATTGTAATTACAGACGATTACTTCACGTAAGAATCGACTTGGTGCCAGTTATTGCAAGCTACATAGACTAACATACAAGCTCCGTAGACCATCCTTAACATAAATCAGGGTTTTTAATTAAGATTACAAAGGTAAAATCTTAAATCGTTTTTGTTTATCCTACAGTAGTGTTATAAGTGTTATCATACACAAACAAAAAGCTATTAGTATTTAGTTATAGAAAAGAGAGACGTAACTTACCTCACACAAGAAAAAATTAATATTTGATTTCCAGTTCTTTCTTCTAGCCTTGGACTCCCACAGTTTTTTTCGATCCAGGTCATGAGGGAAACGATGCCACAGCCATATTCTACACAGCAGGGCATCTCCCTCATTTAAATATGTGAAAAAATTTAAGAAAACCTGATCATCTGTCAACATCCATAGAAGTGATTGGGAATTTTGGTGGATGATGGGTTACAACATGAAACACGTGATGACCTCTGGGCCAATCAGAGGGCAGAACCGTTAAAACCAAGTTGGCCGCACTCTATATATATCTACAGCTCCGGAATGATCGAAGACCTTTAGTTCTACAGTGAAATGCGTTATGATTACCTTTGGGTGGTGTCAGAATGTCCCCCCCCCCCCAATCATTAAAGCAATTTCTTTTTTTTAACCGTAAAATTAGTAAAACTCTAAATCTTATGAACCAGTACACTGATAATATTCTGTGGGATTCAGGAACAGATTACAGATAGATGGTCCTTATGATGCCAGTTTCCTGGAGAAGGTGAAAACGTGTCCTTCTGAAGATGACTGCTCTATAGAATATGCAGTCAGGAAGGTAATGCTGTTGATCATATTTGCTCTTTTAAGTGTTTGAAGCTAATGAAGAGCAAATACTGACTCTACCTTCTGAAACAATATAGGTTCTTCAGTACAGAGTAGCAATGACTGCTAAAGATTGCTCCATCATGATCACATTCGCACCTTGTGGAGAAGATGAAAAGTGAGTATTATTTGCTATGGATCCTGCATGTGATTTACAGATTTTTAATGTGTGGTGGCATTAGAGAGCTCTTCACTTGCTCACATATATTTCTGAGAACTACAAGGTTTTTTTTTGTTTTTGTTTTTTTTGTGCCAGAACTGGAACTGGCAAAGTTTTAGCATTTTATAGACTGAAAGAATTTTTACTAGAGTTCAGACATGGTGACATCTGACTGGATTGTGCAGACTGCCACACAAATATTATCATCTGCAGTTACTGGGAAACTGCTGGTGCTGTTTTCCACCAATAGCCATGACTAGCTGTTTCCCCTCTCCCTATGTTTTGCTCAGCTATGGAAAGTACATGACCTAATTTATATTTTAATCAATTGACCAGAAACTTCTCGGCTGCTTCTGACTCTACCACCAAGAGTAACGCTCCTAATGATGTATCCTCTAATTCATACGACATTTTTCTTGGTTATTGCATTATTCTGCTGTTGCTTAGTGACCGTTATGGCCATTGTATGATGCAGGCATCAGCTTACTGAAGTCCCATTTTAAATACAAACTTTAAAACGAACCAAGCATATGAAGTGAAATCTTCCATTATCTTTAAAAAAAAAAATTAGTATATAAAGATTACTGTAGGCAAAAGGAAATCCACACTCACCCTGATCATAAGACAAACGGCATTGCGTAAAGAGCCAGGAGCCACTAGGCTGTGCTGTAGTCCAGTCGTGTATTATAATGATACACAGCGGGATCGTATTCTTGTAGAGCCTGATAAAGTGAGCAGGTCTGAGGTTGATCTGAACAATTGTAGAGACAAGAACTGAATGTTCTGATTGGGAAAGCAAGTTGTTCTGGATTATTGAGTGACACCTCTGTCTTTTATGGAAATACACATGGTGTAAAAGTTCTCATGAGTATAGTAGGTTTTTTTTTTTTTTTTCCCCCCTTCAGGTTAGAGAAGACCATAGCCAATATCAGTGAAAACCATGACCACAAAAGGGCTGAATGTAGCGTGTTTTTTGGTGTTTTACACAGTAAATGTGTGTGCATGCAGACGGTGTGTGTTTATCAGAACCTGCTGATGCGGTTTCATGCCGGTGTCCTCTCTTTCAAAAATGACTCACACAGAAGCTGACTAATTAAGACCTCCCGCTTGTAAAATGATCTTCAGCCCATTAAAGCAGAGCGAGTGAGTCAGTAAAGAGCAATTTGGGCATGTCTATAAAATGTCAGAATAAAGACTGGCACATGAGTGTCACTTGTATATGGTGTGCTTGTTTGTGTATATATATATATATATAATGTATATATAAAATGTATTTCTCTACACAGATAAAGTTAAGGTGGGTGTGGCTTGATATTCTAGCTCTAAATAAAAACTCTGCTTTGGTCTTACAGACTACAGCCGCATTTAGAAATCCAGCCTACAAAATCTCGTTTCGCATTCTCTGTCTCCATCTTGGATTTGGACCCCAAGCCGTACGAGAGCATCCTGCACCAATATAAACTTGACTCCAAAATCGTCAACTATTACCTGAAGAGCACAAACGCCACACATGAGCTGCCTCCATCCAGCCTTTACACCGAGCATCAGGACTGCACGCTGCTCTTCCACCCTGTATGAACCTCATCTCCTCTTGTCCCTGCTCCACACGCTGCTTCTCATGTGAATAGTGGCAAAGGTGAAAACTGACCACGGAACGCACCATGCGTGCGCATTATTCTCAGTTCTTATTTGTCTGTCCTCCCCATTAAGATGTGTGCCATGTTTTGTAATGTGAAGGTGACTGAACCTTTCAAGGAATGAGAGTGACAGAGGGGGGAAGGGCATATTGGGTGGTCATGTGACTCACAACAGCATTCTAGTGCCAAAAGTGGCTTTCTTGACTTGCGTTTTTGCTCAGCACGGAGTGTTAGTGTCTCTGTGTAGAGACTAAAGTGATAGTTAATTAAAATAAAGATGAATACTTGACGTAAAATGAGACTACTACTCTGTACCGTTTAGGTCTGTGACCACTGACTTTAACAGGATTTACAGTACGGCTATATGGCTGAATGCATTTAGTTCATTGCCATCACTTTTTGTATGTTCAGTAAGTACTGTACTATAGTCAGTCAGTATTTAAGTAATCAGTCTTCACAAATCATTTTTGATGTGGCTTGGAATAAATTTTTTTTTTCTGGTCTAGTTTTAAGAAAAATACACGTTGCATGCTGATGACAGTGTTTACAACACTGCATGTTTGCTGCTTAATTTGCTCCTAAACCGTTATGTTTTTACTGAACATATTTTCCAGGGTTTTCAGCTATTTTCCTTATCCTCTTTTGGCCAAATTTCTATCCACCTTAAGCGTTGCACATGTGCAATTTCCACCAAGAATTTCTGGTAATCTTGTGCACTACAGATGCAGTGGATGTAGACCAGGTCCAAATTATTCTTTTAAGTGCGGGAGAAATAAAGTTTTGTAGGACACTGAATTGAGCTTCGCTCTACTCCAACCCAGAACCAGAACCAGCCTAAGTGGTGATTTAATAAAGGTTTTACATGTGGACCAAAGGCATGCATACAACACACAAGTTGCACATAAGAGAATGGTGACCCAAGCTGGCACGTTCCATACCTGAATGACCTAAAGAAGTAAAATTTTTGTTCTTTATTATGAAGTAGTTTAACAAGTTGCCTGTGGCTCAGTACATACGTCTGGCCCATTTAATTACTGCAGAAAGCACAGCGTTTACTATAGCCAAACCTTTTATAGAGACAAATGTAAACTTTCTAATGTCACTTCTTGCGTGTGACCACTTTAACTCGACACTAGACATCACATGCAAAGACTGTGTGCTTGAAGTTGAGGGTCGTATCAGCTTATAGATGCCACATCAAATGCACGTATGTGTTCATCCACAGACTCGATGCATTATTGCTTTGGCTAGCGCTGGTTTTTTTCTTTCTTTTTTTTTTTAAATTTAATTTAATTTATTTATTTTGTTGTTAAATAATGACCTTCCTTCTCAGATGTGGTCTAGCGATTGCTGTGTCTAATGCTGTTTAAAACCACTAAAGTTCTGTTTCTCTTCATTTGTTGAACGCCTGAACAATTCAATGACTTGATTTGACTTTTTACTGCACGTTTTTACCGCATGTCAGTTCACGAGGCCTTAATTAACAGTTCAGAGGATTTTCATGGATTAAAACATGGACAGGCTTTAATATCAGCCAAACTCAGTACTGTTCCTCCTAATGTACCTCTGTAAATGTTTACTTTTGTGCTGCAGATTTTTGGTTGTCATTTTGTCAGTTGTCATTACATGTGAAGGAGTTAAAATGGGACGTTTTTGTAGTTTAAAGTGAAATCAGATGTCAATGTTACTCAAATTCAAGAGATACCGATTTGATCGTGCAAGACTGAAGGTTTGCATTGTTGCAAAGCAAAAGAACGGGATCTACACTGCCAGTCAAAAGTTTGGACACATGGACTTATTACAGTTTAATCAATAATTAATAACAGGCAAAAGAAAGTTAAAGAAAATTATAAAAAAAAAAAATTATTTTTTTAAAGACCTAAATTTTCTGTGCATCATCAGCAAAGATGTAGAAATGCCCTACATAGAGTGCACTATTATCAATAATAAAGACAAATGTTCTATTATAGAGCGAGCAAGTGCTTGGCCTTTTCCAATTTAATGGTTAATGAATTACCATTAAATTGGAAAAGGCCAAGGACTTACACCCACTCCTGATTTAGATTTGATGAATTAGAAGATGAAATCTTTTGATGGGCAGTGTATGAGCGTGTGGCTAAGGCCAAATCTGATGTCTGTGATGTGGTTAACTTGCAGGGAGTAAAACAGTGACTGTCTCACTACATGAAACTAAAGGACGTGAACTCGCTAAACTGAAACCCAGGTTCCTATTAATCCTCTCAAGAAATCACAACCACTGTGATGCAGATAAAGTTAGGACTAAACTATTCATCATCTTAACAAAGAGGATTTTGCTGTCACATTTTTCTATTTAAATTATTTATTTTTCTAGCTCTTGTCTAATGATGTATATTTACATACGCTATGTGCACACGTGTACGTGTGGTGACAATGTGTACAGATGGCATTAATACATTTCTTAATGGGTGAAGATACAATGGTGTTTATACCGAATAAAATGATAAAGTATACATGTGCCTGAAGGGTTTGCCTTGTTGTCTGATTTTGTTCAAAAACATACGGATTGTATCAAACTTTCAATTGTAGCTTCTACTCCAAACGCCGTCAGAAGACTCCGAAAGGATTCCGGTGCTGACTCCACGATGTTTCCCATATCCAATTTTTGAGCTGTTAATAAAAACAACAGGCTTCATCATTGAGGATTTTTTTTTTTTACACTTTTTATATTTTGTCTTATTTTAATACATGGTGTGGCTATTAAATAACGAGACTGAGCAGTCCAGACCAGTACGTTCCTGAGGCAGTCAAAGCACTGGAAAATGTGGGTCGCTGGATGGAAGAAGGCTCGACAAAGCAAATTCAAGGCTATGTTCATTGTTTTCTTTGACATTAAGTGTGTAATTATGGAAAACTGGGTTCCCAGTGGAGTAACAGTGACCCAACAGTATTACAAAAAGATTATGGAAACTTTTCAAGAAAGAGGCCACTGCTGTGGGAAATAGTTTCCTCCTTCACCAGGGCAAGACGCCAGCACACACATTGCTCTCAGTGAAGCAGTTTTTGACTCAGAAGCTCATCACAGTACTTGACCACCCTTCCTATTGACCTGATCTGGCAACATGTGACCTTTTTTTTTGTTTTCCCAAAAATCAAGGTCAAGAACTCATTTCAAATCTGTTCCAAAAGTGAAGACGGAAACCACAGAGCTTCTGAGACAACTAAGAGAAGACCTACTGCACTGCTTTGATCAGTAGATATGGGGAAAATAATTAAAATTTTAATTAAAAGTAAAAAGTTTCTTCATTAACACTAAATTACAGCTTCGTTCTCGTTATTTAATAGCTGCACCTTGTACATGGAAAAACAACAGATGCAGATATGTTCATGGAAAGACAACAGACAATATTCTATCAACATGCTGTCTTAGTACTACAACAGACAATACCATCTAAAAGCATAAAATTATGAAATATTAACAAAAACACGTGTTTGTCGTGTTCAAATCTTGGTTCGAAACATTCCTCACATCACATTTTTGGGTAGGCAGCTGGTGTCACAGATCAGAGTATGAATGAAGCAGTTTCGAGTTAAGGCGCCTGTGCTGGATTTGGAAAACAGGGCACAGCAAATCATATGTCTGGGCTGCTATTCGTTAAATTTATTTATTTATTTACTTTTTTAAATAGATGCCGGGCAGACCTGTAGACCAGAAGTCTACACATATTTCTTCTTTATCTCAGTCAAAGGAAAGATGTTATTTGGTAAAATAAATGCTCTCGTTCTAGCCCAACGTAGTGTCACCTTGCACTTAAACATGATGAGAAAGAATCAAGATGCCAGCCAGACTGGAAATAATATGTTTATGTGTTATGTGAAGAGTAAACATCATGGCTCACAGGCTTGCTCTTTGTCAAGGGTGTGAACGTTGTGCAACCATTAACAGCAAAGATTAACAGCTACAGTTGAGTTGTCCTTTACTCGGGAATTGGCATACTTTTTTGTGTCTTTATTAATACAGTTAACTAGCTAATTAGCTCGCCATACAACATGTTCACTGCTATTTTTTTTTCATCAAATTCACATCACATGCGCACTGCTCACTTGGTTGGTGGGGTAACTAACCGATTTATCATTTGTGTAACCCTGAACTGTGTGTTCAAACTTGTAAAATATTTCATGGTTATTACAGGTATACTTTTCAATAAGAAAACACATCTGTCTGTTTTTGAACTGGTGAAAATAGAGACCTATTCTTAAAAAGCTTCAGTGTATCCCTGAATCAACACCAGTTCCAGTACATGCCTGTAATCGGTATGGAAAACGGGTGTGTCCCTACTGGTATTTGAAGTGCTGAGCTACCACGTTATCACAGTGAGACGAATAATACCACATTGTTTTAACTGGTCCTCTCATAATGATTAATCTATTGACTGTTTTGTCTCAGTAAATGTATCCACACCTTGCTCAGGTATTTTCATCAGTAGGTCAATCTGCGGCTTGACTGTTCCTTCCTTACTGACAGTAATGTTCCAGAAAATGCTCATTGTACACCTGAAGAAGAGAAAGACCAGTTCTGATGATTCCATATGGACAGAAAATATCGTCAAGCATGTTCAAACTCGAAGGTGGTGTCTTTGGGACTCTACTACAGATCTATCGTTCAAGTCTGACATAAAAAAAAACAACGAGCCTTAAAGGATGTCTGATAAACGCTCCCCTTCTAGGCACCATCCTCCAGAATCTCAGTGGTGCTCTGGAGCTGAACCTCTCTACTATAAGAATTTGTTGTGTGTTATTGCATGAGACAAGTCTATATCTGGGTATGTAGTGATACAGTTAACCAGTGGCAGTTGAACAAAGTGACACGGTGAAACAATGCTAACGAAGAATAAACATTCGGAAATTTCCAAAGGCTGAAAAAAAAAAAAAATAAATAAAAAATTTAAAAAAGGCTTACCCGGAAAGTTGTGGACTCTGGATCACCATGATCTCAGATCTGCAGCCTTCAGGAAGCTGAACCACATCTGGATATTTTTCCTGACGAACAAGTGAGACCAAATTCAGGGGTGTTTATTAGTATGCACACATATGTGTATTCACAGAGTAAGTAACAGATGCCTGCATGTTGCTGAGGATTATGATGATACACAATGCATTACTGAATGACTACAGTTTTTTAAGCACTTAAACAAAAATGTTGTTACATTTTACGAATAACTCTGAGGTAATTTCTTTGAGGTAAAGTCCTTTTAACATTTCTTTTCAAATTCCACGATTTGCCATACAAACATCAGTCCCTGTTCCCTGAACCAGCACCCTGTGTTCTAAAGAAAAATACAAAGAAACAAAACAGAAAAAATGATCGAGTAAATCCCAATTCCCACCTGACAGGTAAATGCATTTCACAATCTCAAATACACTCTCATATTAATCAACATGACCTCTTCTAAGATGAGCTTCACCTCTGACCCGCATGAGAGCAAAAACCTCCTGCTTCTGCATCTGGTTGCTTCTCACAGGTCCCAAAGCCCAGTGCACACCTCTAGTAGCATCAAAGCAAACCATGACTGCCAGCTTTTTTTGGATTCTTTGTGTTCCATGAGAAGAAGGAACTAACCATTACATGAGCTACAGATGGAGAACAAATGAAAGGTGAAATAGTGGCACTGTTATTTTGGAGGGGGCATTTTGCTGGCAGGGTTTGGGTATGCTTGTCTCCTCTGAAGTCAATACGACGTTCTTGACAGAACATTTCTATCATGACGGGAGTGGTCACTTGCGGGATGACTCTGCCCCATCTACAGGGCACATAGGCTTACTTAATGATGTCCTGAAGATGAAAATAATGTAAAAGATTTACTTTTTTAAAAGAATAAGTAAGATTTTACTATTTTAATGACTCAGTTTTTATAGAAAATGTAGCATTATATTAAATTATAGCCACATTGAATACATATATAGTCATCAACCCCTTAGAGACTCTGAGTGTATTCTATGTTTTGTATTCAAAACCAGAACACAGAACCAGACAATGTCTTTCCATTCTCTAGTTATTATTTAAAACCCAATGAAAATAATCTATTCTCCAGTCTTCCTGTGCAGACATTCAGTCTTTATAAAAAAAAAAATTTCCAAGAGTTTCACTGACAGAAAAAAAAAAAAAAAAAAAATCCTCACTGGTGGTCAGTCCTGTCTGCACTGGAGCTCTAGGGGTGAAAAAAAAACTACATTTCTCTTTCACAGCAGAGTCATTTGATTTGTCCAAGCTTGAATAATTTTATATATAATATTCTCAGAGATGTTTTATGGCTGGAAGTCAAATATTACAATGATTTTGCTTTTGATTTAACGTAGTGAACAAATTATCCTCTAGGACTAAATGCATGCAACGAGAAAATAACATTCCAAGTGACCAACTTCCGATTTAAAACCTCATTAAAACATCATTTATATAATGTAAAATCATATAAAAAGCATTAAAACAAACTGAAAATGACTTGCTGTCTGGAAAATACAGTACAGTAGCCACCTTTTTGGTCTCTCTCATGAAGTAAAAAAAAAAACAAAAAACAAAAAAAAAACCAGCTGGACATGTTACCAAGAAACTGCAAAGCCCTCTGGGCTGAAGATGTCCCTGTGTTATAAGTTACAGCTTTACTGGTACAATGAACTGAAACTGGAGACTCCTTCCAACAAGGCATTTTTTTCTCCTCTCATGGCAACATTTACACACAATGAGTTCGTGTGTAGCATCGCATATACAATTCTTTGTACGAGTTGCTATAAAAATCATAACATATTAGCAGGAGTGCATTCATTATAAACCTTGCAGCTGGAACTACTGTTCAAGCCGTGTTGTTATTAAAAAAATAAACGAATCAACAACACCTTCTGACTAATCGGAGCTGAGCACTGAACAGTGTTATGGTAATTGCTTATAATCTATTTCTTACGTAGTGTGTTATACTTGTCCACATTACAATTGATAACTTTGGTCCCTTTGTGTTTTGTATAATGTAAAAATATGATACATCGAGTGTTGCAAGTTAGATGAATCCAATTCGAATTCTCTGTCTCCTCTCATCTGGCAAATAAAATAATCTAATTTAGAATTGTGAATATCTGTCAAATATTCTGGAGAGTTTATAAACTGCTGATTGTTCCAAACAAAACCAGGGTTTATTGTACTCGAAATGGCATACACTGTATACAGCAAATTACCCAAATAGGTTCCAAACTATTAACAATTATCCCTCAATCCTTAAAAAAAAATAAATAGTTGTTCAACAGTAACCTTCCACTGTACTAATGATGCTATTGGCCAGAGCACATGCTTTCCCACTTAAGTCATTAATTCAGTCATCCCCGAGCAAAAATGGCCCATCATTCACTAATCCCGGGAAAAGACACCTTGTCCCTTCAGTAGATTCCCGTCAAGAGTTATTATGGTGTCAGGAAGGTATGAACAGTCCGTAATACAATACTGTTTCTCTTTCTCTCCTTGCCTGCAGTCATTTTAATACTCTTTGGTCTATAGGTCTTAAGTTTCACACTACACAACTAAGTTTCTCATTTATAAATTAATTATTTTGATAAACAGAGATGGTCTGCATTTACACATTTAAGTTCACAGATTTAGTGTATTACCAACTGCATTACTGGCACCCTAACGGCTCTTGCCTTTAAAAGTTGGGAGGTGGGCCTAAGGGATAGTAAATTTCTAGTGGTTACAGTAAAAAGCTGGACAAACTGAAGCACAAACCAACATAAAGTGACTTAGTAAGCCACCAATAGCCACCAGAACAACACACTGGCATGAATTCTGTCAGTCAATGGAACTGTTATTACATATTTCATGAGTTGGCGTGTTGATAATGGTGGTGGAGGATGCTGTCAAATACATCACTCCAAAATCTCCCATAGGCGTTCAGTTAGGTTGTGATCTGGTAGCTGTGAAGTTCATAATATATGGTTAACATAATCTTCATATATCACACCATTCAGAGAGACCTCATGCCCTGTGGAAAGGGTAGTTCATATTCCAAGAGACCACGCCCTTCAGCCTTTAAATGTATTTGTAGGCTTTGTACGATAAAGGCAATTAGTAAGAAGAAATTCAGAACCAAACAATGGCATCAAAATGTCTGCCACAGCATAACAGATCCTTTAATTTCCTTTAATCTGTCACTTGTCTGTAACTGCACATTACAGGGCTCAGCTACAATGCTATGTTGTCAGCCTTATTGCTATAGTGTAGATGTGAAAAAGCAAATGTCAGACACCAAAAACATGTCTTCCTTGATCAGTGAATAAAGATGCATGAAGGAGAGAATGATGTAAGTCTCACTTTTATTAAATAAACTACCCCTTTAAACAGAAGCCCTTAGTGAGCTCTTTAAATGGAAGATGCCCTAAGGTACCCTGCTCAAGTGAAGGAAAGAAATACAACTCCCTCACTGAAAGCGCTGACGCCAGACATGCCACAACAGAGTACCTCAGTTTTCTGGCATAATAGGAATTCTTCCATATAAAAAAGAAAAATGAATAAAAAAAATAAAATAAAATAAAATCCATATGAGACTCCACCAGCACTACCACATCGGAAAAAGACATCTTACATTTTATGCAAGTTGCTAATGCAATTAAATAGACATATGATGATATAATCATAGTTTCTGATGCATAGTTTCTGACCAACGTTTGGAGCTTCATTCTTTTAGAAAACTCAGCTTTATGGGGTTTGTGGTTGTATACGGACCAGGCTAATAATCTTTTGGATGACAGATTCAGGAGCAA
The DNA here is from genome assembly GCA_025674565.1 of Synodontis membranacea. Lineage (NCBI taxonomy): Eukaryota > Metazoa > Chordata > Actinopteri > Siluriformes > Mochokidae > Synodontis > Synodontis membranacea. The sequence goes on along the minus strand of JAOVYU010000001.1, from coordinate 19,370,410 downwards.
TAAAATACTGAACGGAAAAGGAAAATGTTGTTCCATGTTTTGCTGCTTTAAAGCAAAACATTTCAAGTAATAGTGTAGAGTGGAAGTATTTGCAGTCTGAGATAGCTGAAGAAATTTTATTTCCCCCTAATCCAACAGTTATTTAATGTATTTAAAGCAAAGTTTCACGGGCATGCTCTGTGAAAAAATGAAAAGAAGAAATTACAGCATATTCCTACAACAAAGGAAACCTGAGAACCCATCTTAAACATAAAACTCAGCATGAGGAGTTCATTACCAGCAGCAAACAGTAGCAAGGATGCAGGCTAGGTGAAGAAGAATGTTAACAGGCAACGCTAGATTAGTGAAAACAACACTACTTACCCTGCATGTTCCTGACAATCAACTACTACCGGTCATTGACAACAAGGAATTGTGATGCAGTGAAAACAATTAAACATACTTTACTTACAGATATGTAAGTAATTTACTTATGTTTAGAGGTGAACAGTTTTGTAATTACAGCAAGCATGATAACTACAAACAAAACATGCTTTGAATAATAATAATAATAATAATAATAATAATAATAATAATATACTCAGGAGCAAGGCTACCAGCTTTATAACCTGTTGTGGCATGCGCTCTTCATGACAGTCTGGCAGAAAGGTGTGTTATTAGTAAAGAGGAGACTTGGACTGGTTTGCCTGAAAGAGGTAGTGGGTTATTTGGTAGCTCTTTGACTAGGTCCATTAATTATTAAACATTAAACACTTAATACCTTTCAAAATTCATTAACTGATCTGTTTATAACCAATAATTGAGGTGGCATGGTGGTGCAATGGTTAGAACTGTCACCTTACAGCAAGAAGGTTCTTGGTTCGGCCTGGTAAGAAGTCAACTTTTCCAGATGTATAAGCAATAATCGATTGCTGGATAACTGTTAATTGAATATTGGAGTTGCCAAACCAGGTTAATGTGCTGCTGCTTTCTGCTGCCAATAGCCCTTAAGGGAATGCATCTGAGATATGACCCGAATTGGTATCAGAGACTACCAAAAAACATCGGCCTGGAAAAAGATTAAAAAACAAACAAGGTCTCTTTTTGCTTGCATTACCTGTACCAGTATTGGGTCTTCTCCTGAAAATGCTTTCACATGTGTTTGGAATATGGTGGACAAAATACTTATAAAGGCTCATCTTATTCAATTCGCTCTTACTGTTCAAACCCAGCAGCTGTGCATACTTACAGTATTAGATGATTCATGGGGTGGGTTAACATCTGAATATAAACGGCATACGTCATTGTCTCTCCATCAAAAGATACTGTTAAACCCAGAGGTGTATTAGTCCTGAAAGATAAAGCTAAGCTAAAAAAATTGTGCTCTGGTTCTCAACATTATGGATGTTTGGCATATCTGAAGACAGTCCTAACTCAAGAGAGCTGTATCCAATGCATTCAAAAAACTTAAATTTAACTTTTTCCTTATTTGAATACTTTAAAACAGATTCCTCTAAAACAGATTCATCATCTCCATGCAAAATATATAAGTGTTTAGAGACCCTCTGACACTCAAAATTGAGTCAGCTCAGTTCCTTTTCCTCTGATTACTTGTTCTCACCTATGTTGAATTCAGTTGATCGCATATGATTTGGAAAGACATCTGTCGAAATGATGTCACAAGCTCAAAGTTATTTTCGCTAGACCTCAAGACTTCTGTTGTAACAAATATGTGAAGAAGGGAACAAAAAATTCTGCAGGCTTAAATCAAGTCCAGAACCACTAAGACTCCTTCCACAGCTAGCCACACAACCAAACTGAGCAAACTGGGTATAAGAGCTTTAGCCCGAGAGGTGACCAAGAATCTGGTCCCTCTGGTGGAACTCTGCCACTGGACTTTGCCAGAAGAACAACCATCAACAGGCATTTATGGTAAAACAGCCAAATACGAACCTCAGCCTGAATGGCAAGTGTTTATTATGCCTGGACCTTTCTATCCCGGTGGCAAAGCACAGTATGGCAACAACATTCTGTTGAGATGGTTTTTTTTACAGCAGCAGGCTCCAGGAGGCTTGTCCTCTTGAACAAATTACATTCTTGAGAAAATTCAAGAGCAGTCAAGACTAAGGCAAAGAGTGACTTCCAATGGGACAATGACCCAAAACAAGCAAAACAAATCTTTGGGAAAAAAGTCTTTGAATGTCGGAGCAGCCCAGGAAGTGCATGGACATAAACCCAATCTCTGGACAGACCGTGATGGTTCCCTTTCAACCTGACAGACTTACAAAGGTTCTGCAGAAAGAACTGTGCCAAGCCTGTAGCATCATACTCAAGAAGACTTAAGGTGTTACTGAGGGTATAACATATGTCAAAGTATAAGATTAAAGTTTTTACTATGTATCATGTTTGAATTAAAATGCAAAAACGCATTAATATCTTCTAATTATGGAGGATTTTTTTTGTAGACTGTATCCATTTTAAGGCAAAGTAAGAAAATGAAAATACAAAGGTTATGTAAAATGTAGCCTGAATACATTTCTGAGTGCACTGTACATAATAATGTGTGGCCTTAAAGAAAATATTTAAAGGTCACATGTAGGTACACCACCTAATTTCTTCATATACAAAAATAAATTATTTTAATGTCTATATTGGGCATGGTATTGGTCCAAAGAAAAATCTGTGGCTCTCTGGACACCATCTTCAAGTTGGAAAGTTCTCCATACCTTGGTATCAGAACTGTCAAACCCAGAATTGTAGTTTTCAAATGCTGCATGGTTGGAACTGAAATTCTTAAACATCACCCTCTATCGAGTCAGTTCACTAACTACAGTGCCCTCCCATAACTATTGGACCACCGTGCAAAGATTATTAAAATGGGTTAGAAAACAAATCCTCTTTTGGTGAAGTACAGTAGCTGCGTTTCACACTGATAAAAATGAGAAAAAACAACATTTAATTGGAATTAATTAAGAAATCAATAAAAACAAATTCCACAATTATTGGAACAGCTACATTTAATACCTTGTACAGCCTCCCTTCGTTAATTAAAGAGCACCGAGTTTTCTCCTATAACATTTTATAAGGTTGGAGAATACAGAGCAGGGCATGTGAGACCATTCCTCTTTACAGAATCTCTCCAGATCATCCAGGGTCCTAGACCCTCTCTAGTGCAGTCTGCTATTCAGCTAACCTCACAGATTTCAGGTCAAGTTACTGAAATGGCCATGGCAGAACCTTGATTCTGTGCTCAGTTTTTGTGTTGATTTCTACAAATGCTTTGAATCATTGTACTGCTGAAAGATCCAGTGACAACTCAGATGTTCCTGGAAGAAGCCTTCGGATTTTTGATTTAAAATGTCCTGGTATGCCTTGTATACCAGCGCCATAATATAACAGAACCTCCTACTTTGCAGTTGGGATAAGGTTCTTTTCATTATAGCCATCCTTCATTTTTACGCCAAACCCACTTGAGTGTTTATTGATAAAAAGCTCCATTTTTGTTTCACCAGACCATAGAACATTGTTGCAAATGTCTGTGGTTACCTGACGCATAAAAGGCTTTTTTTCTGGAAAATTATTTCTCCAAATAATCTGTTGGCATGGAGGTGGCGTTTGATGGTGGTTTTGGGTACTTGGTGAATTACAAGAAAATGTAAAATCTTGGGGTTACCAACGGTGATCTTTAGGGATTTTTTCTTTTGTGTTACCTCATATTTGTATCCCAGTTAATCAGGAAATCCTGGATTACAGTTTGAATGTTCCTACATCAATCCACACTTCAATCAACTAAAACATGTGTAATTTAAATGGGAAAAATACACTGTGTTCACAATAACTTCCAGGTGAAAATAATTATTTCTTGATGAGGGATCTGTTTTTCTCTGAATAAATTTATTTTAATTAAAGGTTGGATGTTTCCCAATTTGTCAGTGTGAAATGAAGCTACTGTACTTTTTTACTAATATTTACAAGAGAAGCCAATAATTGTGGAGGGCACTGTACTGTATAAAAATGTGCTCTGGTTTGTCCTATCCAGTCGGATACTAAGCCAAAGAATTTGTTCCATTTCAGCAAAATATTAGCTCATTTCAGTGATTAGCTCTCCTTATTTATGAGCTTAATTAGTCAAATCAGGCTTTGTCTTTACTAGTTGGAACTGAAAACAATATTGTGTATAACAAAACTCATGTCAGTTTAGTTTGCACATGCTCTTGTGCTATGTCAGCATACACAACAAGGACCAGAGGTATTTGTTCCAACCCTGCTTAACACCACATCATTTCTTCTCATTAACAAAGAAATGAGTTTAATTGAGAAATTGCGTGTTGTGATGGATGATTGGAGCAAATGCACACAGCCATATCCTCCATCAAGTCATTACTCCAGCCATTTACACAAAAACATCTGTAACCGGTTTGTTTAAAAGAGGCTTGTGCCTTTTATTTAATCACTGAAATGCTCACATTTCCCTCAAAGGCAGACTTCACAAATGATCAACTGTTATTCCAAAGGCAGATTACAGTACAGCACATATCCAAAACAGTCATATTACTGTCATTTGTGTAGTACAAGTTTCTTAAATTCTCCAAGTTCTCAATAATCCCCAAAACCAACATTTATCCTGATCAGATTATTTCCACCTTTTAAGAAAAGCAACTAATATATATTTGAGTTTTATTTTTTCCAGATATTTCTCCACAGGGTCACAGGGTAATCGGATTCCATTATGTAAGAGGGAAGATTAATGGTGATTTATAGTGTCTTTTCCGTCTATTAAAACAACCTCATCATAACAATGGCACTCCACAGATGTCTCTTCATGAGAGAGACGAGCACAGCCTCTGTCATCACTGAAATTACATGTCTCAGAAGCACTAACCCCTTGATCTTTGCACTCTATAGTCTGTGATGGTCAGGACCTTCCTGTGTTCTTAGATTTTATACCCAGGCTTCTAAGCCTTTACTATTACAAATACATTTGGCAGCATGTTTTATGGGGGGATAAATAAATATTTATTCCTATTTAAATAGGAATAAATATAAGAATAATATTTTTTCTGTACAATATAAAGGAAGAAAACTGAGGGATAAATATTACTGTGCCACATGTTATCCAGAAACCAGCAATCCAAAACAGCACTTACAGACTAGACATAACCACCCTCCATATGAAATTGGATACTCCTTGCGCATACTTTTGCCCACCCATGAAATGGGAGATGGGGTTGGACAAAAGTATCATGGGGAAGAAAGTTTTTTAGTGCACACTGAAAATTCACATTCAGGACACCTTCTTGGTTGTTCTTATCAGTTTATACAGCACCTCTGTGCCTGACAGAATGTTGAACATGTACATTGCATCCTATTTTCTACCCTAAGTGGATGTTCTAACATAAGAACTAATGACAAGCCGTATGGCACCTCTTTTGTTCACAGCACCTCCATAGCCTAGTAATTACGGCACAGAAAATCACCAACCTCTTTCTTCCAAAAGAGGCAGTATCTTGTACCTGACCCCACTACAGTGACTTTCAGATACTGATGAAGAAGCTTCTTAGGCAAGCCCTGGCTTCGCTCAGAGCACAGCCCCGTCTGTTTTAGACATTTATCAGCTCGGCAGCCGAGCAGACGCACTTTGTCCTAGCGCTGCTGGCAAAGCCCACACAGCCTGGGAAAGGTGGAAATATCTGGCCTCGCAAAACTGCCTGCAAACCACTGGTAATGTACAAATGACTTGCTCGTTTCTGCTCTCCTCTAACGCTAACCTTCAATAAAGCTGTTAAACCTCCATGAAACTGCACTCTTCTTTCAGTCGATGTAATTTAACTAGAATTAGCTTTCCTCTTTCTGAATAAGGTTTGAGTTTTATTGTGATTTATTATGTAAGATTACACACACACAAAAAAAAGGTAGGGTCTGCAATGATGCATGTGGAGAAAAGAAAAAGCAGTTAATTGTTTGCAACTGCTGGAAAAACAAGTTTAGCTCCAGCACTCTTACAGTCTGAGAAAATATACAGTGTAAATATTGCTTTCGATCTGGGTTCAGAAAAAAACTCAAATGTACAGTCACACAGGATGTCCTCACTCACTGCTGGATCATTTCTGCCCTCCTCTTTGAAAGATTCTTTCCATGTGAGCCTTGTCATCCTAAAAGCTTGTTAATCAAAATGTTTTCTCTGGTTCCCTCTTTTTCTCCTCACTCTTCAGTTTTCTTTTTCCCCCTTTGTCTCAGACCCAGATTTGTTTAAACGCTAACCACATGACACTATGCCTAAGGCTTGGATCCAGTGTGTTGACATCGGAAAGGGGTGGGGCGACATCTGAACTTCCTTCCTTGATTACTAATCACAAATCTGTGCTGCTTACTGTTCTTCTCACAAAGTTTTGATTAGTTTTATTTTGTAGCTCAATCTTGCAATATTATGTTCCATTGTTTCTCATGCTTTGTTTTAATGGTTTATTTATGGTGGTACAGCAAGCGTTTACACAAATATTTAGTTCCTCATGGTTGAACTTACTTTGCTCTTCTGCAGTGGGGAAGTTATGATTTGGTGCATGCTTCAGAATATTCAACATGCACAGACACCTCTGTTCCAATACAGTGAAAAGACAGACATTAAACACAGTTATATTCACAGATACAGAAAACCGCATAGTGTACCGGGACAGCTGTTTGTAAGGAACTTTTAAGGGTTATTGTGCTCAAAATTACTGGTGTTATGGTTGTTAAATCTAAGCACGGCACTTAAAAACTAGTAATTTAAACCCAACACATATCTAAATAATAGCTTTAGGGTAGCCTTTCTGTTTTCGTGTGAGGTGCCACTATATTCACTGAGCTCTCTGACAGTCCAGGATAATACAGAAGCCTAAATACAATAGACTAACTTGCTATTTATTTCCAGACTTGTTATTATAGAAGTGTGTGTGAAACTGTACATTAAATGGGGTATATCAAGGGCCTAAGATCTTTGTTCCATTCCACAGACGTCCGTCATGAGACTATGGCTTTTACTTGCCGTGTCGTTTTTCTGCTGGCTAAGCTACAGTGTTGCCAGAGATCAGAATCAGAATCGTCCCATGGTTCAAGGAAGACGAAGGAGGGGGAAGAAAATGGCTCGTCAAGGCAGGGTGCCAGTAAATGGTGGATATAATGGAGCATCCGTTTCCATAAAGTCTTATAAAGGGTTAGAGGAACCAAAGCCGAACTACGATGTTATTCCAGGTCAGTGCATTTAAGAGGGGTCTTAAAATTGACAGTGAAAGCTTAAGGAATCTGGCTTTATATATGTACAATTGTCTGTATTTAACAATATTATTTCTTTCACTGGAAACACTGTGGAATGCGAGACAATTCTGACATGTCTTTTGACATGTCTAGATAGCTCCAAGTTATCTCCTGTGTGTAATAGTCCTGAGATCTATGGATATAAGAGAGCACAAAATCAAATAAATGACCATATGTGATGCACATGGTCAATTCTGCATAGCCATATATATATATATATAGAGAGAGAGAGAGAGAGAGAGGCTAACAAAAGTTTGATGGTTCAACTCAGCAATTATTAACTTGATTTAAAATGGCTATAAACCTTATAGATTTAGGGTCAGGTAATGCTTTTCACTGAGGACTTGTGGTATTTCCTGAAAGGAAAATCTTGGGAAGCCAGCTACTTGTTGACATGACCATAATGCCCATGGTGGTATCACACTGACCACATGATTACTGGCTGCATGTCCAACTTGAACTGCTACAGTGTTAGAGCACCAATTCTAGTCAACAGTAAGAAAAGTTTACTTTTCAATATCATATGGTTAGTCTCACCATAGACTTCGCAAGATCTCAAAGCTAATATAAAAAGCTAGCTAATATAAAATTGCATCTTGCATTAATAAGCACAAGGCAACAAGTCACATAGAGATGGTTCTTCACTTGCCCTATCACCAGGAGACAGCAAGTTTGAATCCCGACTATTCAATAGCCAACGGTGACCATGAGTCAAGGGAGCAAAAATCGGAAAAATCCTCAGAGTAGCAGTTGGAAAAAATGTGGTTGGCTTGGAGGAAGCATGTGAAGCATAGTCTTCACCCTCCCAGGCTGGTAGCTATCTTATAATAGGGAAGAGCTGGCTGCTGGTTGGGAATTAATTGTTCATACTCTCATTATTTGGCATCACCAAGAAGAGGATGGGTTCTTCTTGATGTCATGTCAGGGAGCTTTTCCTTACCACCATCGCTTCTGCCTTGCTCGTTGGCTCTACATCTTAATCCATATCCAGGTGTTGTTAAAGCTGTTTTGTGCCGATGTCTATTGTAATAAATGCTGTATGAATACAATTTTGTGAATTGAACTGGCACTTGACCAAACTGGGGAGCAAATAAGAAAAACCCATAAACTGTTTCTTCATAACCTTGAATACATACAATGCTGAACAATGCTATTTTGTTGCTATTAAACCAAATCAATCATTCTTTTTCCCCAGGGAACACAGGACAGTGTGTATTTCAG
>JAOVYU010000001.1:19340612-19353319 GCA_025674565.1 Synodontis membranacea | reverse complement strand
TGCACCCTCCCACAAAGCAAAAATGGTTCAGGAATGGTTTGAGGAGCACAACAACGAGTTTGAGGTGTTGACTTGGCCGCCAAATTCCCCAGATCTCAATCCAATCGAACATCTGCGGGATGTGCTGGACAAACAAGTCCTATCCATGTAGATCTCACCTTGCAACATACAGGACTTAAGGGATGTGTGTGTGTGTGTGTGTATATATATACACACCTATATATATATATATATAAAAATAAATAAATAAAAACACAAGTATTTATTTTACATACACTCTTACTTCTGCGCAGTTGCAGAGAAAAGTATCAAGGGTTGCACTGATCAAAGATAGAGGAAGCAACGTGCACATAAATAGACAATGTGCTGTGTGAAGTTGTGGCACTCTGGGTCAAACAAATTCTGAGGAGGGAAGTACATCCAATAGCACTGGGGTTCCCCTTAGCCCAGACATACTATTTCCGTTTCCATCAACCTGCAATATTTTATAATGAGCTCGGTTGGCCAAATTCCACCTAATATAAACAAAAAGTCCTTTATACAATATCACAAGATTTTTCTTTCCCTTTCATGAATGTAATGAATAGAGCGATTCATTTCTATTGCCAGAGGCCCCTTACAGCCAGGAGCACTCAGACTGAACACCAATATTTTCCTGGTGAAAAGGTCATTTAATTGAGGAAGGATACAGCTTTGTATTGAAATAAAAGAAATTTGCTTCTGGAAGTGATTAATTTTACATGAAACACAAACCTCAGAGACATGAGCTGACAGAAGACAATAGGGCCCTCCGTGCTCTAGAAACAGAACAACCAAGATGGAGCAATTCTAATAATTTGGTAGCAGTCATGCAGATTTTGTGCTTCTTCGTCTCACGATATTTAATTCTAACATCATGCTCAAGCCTGTATTGCACTGCCTCATCTGCATTCTCCTCAATACTGTGAAACATGAGACTTGTTTTTGTCTGTAAATTTTGTTGCATATCACAATATATTTTAAATATCATTTGTTTTTTGCAGGAGTTGCATCTTGAAAGCAATTTAATTGAGGAAATACGCGAGGGAGCTTTTAACCAAAGCAAAAACCTCAATGTCATTGTGTTAAGACATAATAAAATAGATGAGTCACGGATTTCACCCTTTGCCTGGATCAATCACAGGTATGTTCTTTTGTCAAAAATAAAATGATATGCACATCATATTATATAATAAAATGAACATTTAATTCAATTAAATTCATGAATATAGAAATATACCTTGATATTTTGTATACATTAGCTTCTTTTCACAAATGCTTAGCACACTGCTTATCTTATGCACAATATCTTTAAAGGAATCTGGAATCAATAGATATCTCACACAACAAACTCCATTTGGTCCCATCATTCCTGCCAAAGGCCTTGGTTCACTTGGTGTTGGTTGGCAATCAGATCGAACGCATTCCAGGATATGTGTTTGCGCACATGGAACCTGGCCTTGAGTATCTGTATCTCTCCTACAACAAGCTGGATGGAGAAGGGGTGGAACCAGAGTCTTTCCTTGGCACATTTAACACTATGACAGAGCTATGTCTAGACCACAACCAACTGACCAGCATTCCCTCCAGTGTCAAGGAGATGAAGTCGTTACATTTCCTCAGGCTTAACAACAACAACATAAGGTAGTTACGCAATCACACACAGTGACAGTGTATTGCTACAACAAATTGTAACAGAACACTCATATGGTACTGAGCTAATGTATTTTCCAGAGGAAAAAAAAATACTCCAGAATATTTGACCCATTCCTCTATACTCTGCTTTGACTAAATTTTTAATTGCTCATGACGGTTTCATTTACTACCTCTTGTAAATCACAATTCAGAGAATACCGGTCACTACACAGCAGTGTGTAATATTGGAAGCAAGAAATTCACTATATTAGCACCAACATCCATCCATCCATTCTCTTCTGCTTTAGCACCAACATAACAGTGTTATTAACACTGTTATAAATAAATGAACCAATATATAAATAAACCTATACATTAAAATGTCATTCTTAGTAATTGGTTGCAAATCCTTTGCAATCAATGACTGGATTTCTTCCCTGGTGATACACTACCAATCCTTTAATGCAGCTGTCTTCAGTTCCTCCCTGTTCTTTTGGGAGGTTTTTGCCTTCAGTTTTGCATATATGCTTAACTGGATTCAGATCAGTTGATTGACTAGGCCTTTGCAGAAAATTTCACTTGGATCCATCCATCCATTCACACTTACATTCACACACATAGACAATTTAGAGTAGCCAGATGACCTAATCTTTATGTCTCTGGACTGTGGGAGAAAACCAGAGCTCCCAGAGGAAACCCATGCAGGCATGGGTAGAACATTCAAATTCAACAATGATCTGGGGATCAAACCCAGAGCTTTCTTGCTGTGAGACAACAGCGCTCAGAAACACCACCATGCTGCCCAACATTCCACTGCTTTAAAAAGTATGCTTCGGGTCATTGTCCATCTGCACTGTAAATCGCCATCCAATGATGTTTAGAAGCATTTGGCTGAATCTAAGCAGATAATACAGCCCTATTCCCTTCAGTATTCGTCAAAAAATACAAGACAGCCAGTTCAACTGAGGTGGTAGGCTTTGGACCATGAGTAGTTGGTCCCTTCTCCATACTCTTCTCTTCCAATCATTCTGGTACAAGTCGTTTCATCTGTAAATGTTGTTCCAGAACTGTATGGGCTTTTTTTTAGTAAGGTATTCATTTGAATTTTAGGCTTACAAATTTTTTCGGGGTAAACCCCTTTAAACTCTGGTGCAGGCTTCTTTTTATTGTTGACTTTGATAAGATACGGCTACTAATTCAGTATTTCCCAAATCATATATAATGCTGGGAATGCTAAAAACAAGCTTGCAAAGTCATCTTAAAGGCATATAGTGAGAAACTACAAATTACAGGAAAAGCCTACACGATGTCTTAGTAAAGTGGTACAGCTTCAGTGCTTCTTGGTAGAGACTTGACACATCTTTGGGACTGTACTTGAGGTACAAAGGGACCCAGGTCTTCCAAAAGATATTCCCTCAGTTGGTGCTTTGATGATGGTTGTTGTAAGCGATGTCCAAAATGTCACTCCAAAATCTTCTATAGGTTTTTAGGTCAAGATCCGGTTACTATGAAGGCCATAGTATACAATTTTGATCATTTTCAACAACCATTTAGTCATCCCCCATGCCCAATCCCTCTAAACAGATATGAGAAACAAAAACATGTCAAACCAGCAAACCACTGGACAATCAGTCAATAGTCTGTACAATGCTATCCAGTCACATCATCAAAAACATTTTTGATGTTTCCATGATGCTGACTTGTCTGATTGGTTAAATGCAGCATTGAAACGGGCCACCATACTATAACAATCAAGGACTGATAAAATGCAGCTGAGCTGGTGTGAAGCTGCAAGTGGACATGTACCGTTAAAGAGAAACACATGACCTGTACTACTTCTGTTAAGAAACCGCCTCCCAGTTAAACTAAAATTTGTTTTTATCAGCCACTGGACATTGTAAAAATCATGGTCAGAACAACAATAGAAATATGCACTGCAATAAATTATTTGAAAAAAAAAAACAACAACAACAACAAAAAAAACCCCAATCTGAAAGCAAGCGGTTGTGGGAGTGAGTATTTTGAATGAACAAAATAATTTGAATAAGAATTAAGGACCTCCTCTACCAACAAAAAACATAGATATAAAACACAGATGCCCACGCAAGACTACTGAGTGTTTCTAATGTTTTCAATGTTCTAACCAACAGGCACATTGAGGAGGACAATATCTGCGACCCTTTGATTGAAGAGGATTCCCACATAGTAGCCTTGCGCCTTGAAAATAATCTGCTTGATCCCCGGAAAATTCCTCCAACTGCCTTCTCATGTGTAAGGTCCTATTCTAGTGTTGTTTTGAGGCCTCAAAGAATTAAATAATCTTATAATGAAGTCTTAAGCATGCTAATCTTTCTAAATACAGTGCTTTGTGCCCAAACAAAGCTGACGGAGGCAACGTAATGTAAATTTCTCCAAACTCTACACCCTGTTCTAAGTGTTCTGCATAAAGGTCACTGTTTAGTATGTTGATCATTTTATAACACAAGGGCCTTTGTTCATTAGCTATGAGAAATAAGACATAGTTACTTGCTGGTATGTGGAGCATATCAGCAGATGTATGTGGTTATGGGGACGTATTTAGACTTTTAGTCTTTCTATGAATGCTAAATGGAAACATTTTACTTTCCGATTATTCAGTCAGGGAAAAAGGCAGATCTGAGGATCCACAGCTGTCGTGAGGATATGATTCTGTTCACACCAGTATTTTATTATTTGAGCATTTCTCATACATTTCCAGAGAACACAAAGAAAGATGTATAGTTTTACAACATGTCATGAATGTGTTTTACATTTTATTTGTGTAGCTGCACATTACCATGAAGAACAAACAAAATGATCATTACTACTGAGTAAAAAGATATACTAGTATCCTAATGTACTTTCACAGTATTCATAAGAGCTCTGGGGCATGGGTACACTCGTTCAGTCTCTGTGCATATAAACCACTCTCTACCACTCTTCAACTCTCTAGTTCACATTTACCCCTTTGTCTGAATATGTATTTAATAATGTATTTAATAAAATAAAGCCTGATTTTAACCACTACATCACGTGCATTCACTTTTTCTGGATGACCTTGTGTCCAGATATTTGGTTTCACATGAGAAACATTAGACGAGATGTAATTTTTTTTTGTAAGTATGGAAAAACGTGTTTCAAATCATTCCTGTGATTGTTCCCATTTGTTTCTTGTATTGTGGTGTTGCATATGATCATAGCCTAGAAAATATCTTTAATTATTATCAAAACACCCGATAAATGCACATGCACCACCGTAATACATTTGCTAGAACATTAGGGTAAATACAGCTAAACTGCAACCTAAATCAATAAGGTTTTCTTTTTTAATTGCTTACCATTTGAGACGGAAATATAACAATATCAAATAAGAAATTCCGTGTCTGAAGAAATTCCCTAATTTTGTCTGTAAATGTTAACCATGCATCACAAACCATAAAATACAACATGAATGTGTAACTGATGCTCAACAGAATGATGAAACTGGTTAGGCATGCCAACCAGACTTGTGGTAAACCCATGGCCTTTTTACAGCATTCTTGCAGGCAAACCTAGGAGCTGGCTAAATAAATTTCAGAATATGCTTAGAAAGAATATTTACCAATGACTTAAATCTTTAACTGACAGATCAACTGACATACAAACACCTACAGTAGGTATGAGGCAGACTAAGAGTGATGACCATTGCCGGAATGGCAAATGGAATATCTCATCACTGTTATATGGAATGGCCAGCAAAAAGGCTAGAATGTGAAAGATATGTTTAATACAATATGTTTAAGCTGCAAAATATCAAATAGCAAGAAGTTAATTGCAGAGAGGTAAATTATTTCACAAGGAACAAGTACAATATCTCAAGAGAGATTTTTACACCATGTATGCTTTAAAGTTAGATTTAAAACCCAATTTCAGGGAAAAGATGTTTTTAAAAAAAGACATAGAGAACAATGGGCAGCACAGTGTTGCAGTGGTTAGCACTGCGAGAAGGTTCCTGGTTCAAAACTCCTGGGGTCTTTCTGTGAGGAGTTTATTGTTCTGCCCATGCCTGCAACAGTTTCCTCTGGGTGCTCGAGTTTCCACCCACAGTCCAAAGACATGTGGATTAGGTTAACTGGCTAGTCAGTTGGGATTTTCTCCAGCTTCCCCACATGGATAAGCAGTATAGATAATGGATGGATGTCAAGAACAAATGTAAAACAAAGGACTTTGACAACAATATATGTAATGAGCTTTCTGAAGACTTCAAAAGAGAGTTCAAAATTAGCTTGGGATTCAGGCCATGCATACAGCTAAACAGTTCAGGGATAACTGTCTTGTTTTAGATCCCAATGGTGATTCTTTGGCTGTTATGTTATTTGATTACAAGTTCAGAACCCTTGAATAATATAGGCATGGCCGGGGGGAATTAATCACGTGTAATGAGTCATGACACTGTTGGCAGTACGACGTCACCCCTTAATATTGGAAGGCCCTCAAAAGAAAGAGGTGAAGGCATTTAAACTGCAAAAAGGCTCCCGTGAAGAACCTGATGAACCCATCTGGAGAAGTAAAACAGCCTAAACTGCAAGGCAAGGGAAACAGAACTCTCCATTTTAGAAGACATTTGACATTTGAGGTCAAACTTGGATTGTTGGCAAGGCACATGGATTGCGGTTGACCTGATGAGTTTCCCATGTTGAAACAGTACAAAGAAAGGACATTAAGATACAAAAGATGATGTGATGAAAAAAGTGATGTTAATCATAAAACAATCATTTGCCTGACTATTTCAGGGATTCAATCAGAAAAAGACACTATGCCCCCAAACCCCCACCCCTGCCTCCACTGTATAAAGAGTCAAGCATTCAGGTCTGCATCCACTCTTGGTGATGCCACACATACTGTACACTGTCCCAATTGTCGAGAAATTGGTGATGCATTACTCATCTGACCAGATCAAGTTTTCCACATCTCTGTAGACCAGTGTCTATGGGTTTGTGCACCACTGGACTCTCAGATCTTTGTAATGATGGGTTTTTACTGCAACTACTGCAACCATAATATCCGCTTCCATGTAGTTGTTGATTGATCGTTGAACTGTTCTTTGACATTCTGTTCGTCTCTTGCTTTATTATTCTTACTCACCTCAAGAAGTTGCTTGTGTATTTCATTACATATTGCACTAATGCATAAGCATCATGGTCACTGAATATGTGCTTTTGGCCACAATTTCTAACACTGTTTACTGTCTTTCCTGCAGACCTAAATACAGAAGTCACTTTAGTCACTGTTCTTACTGAAACACAGTAAGTTGAGTTTTCTGTGACTGAATCTCTTGCCACCAGTGTCCCACACTTAGACCTTTTCTTCTCGCTATCTTGATCCATAATTTTACACTGTGGCAAAACAGGCAACAGAGCATAGTAGGATTTCAGTTGCTCAATACCACACAGTACCTGACTGGAAATATCTGTACTCCTTTCTTCCATGGTTTTGTTGGTATGCAAAAGTGTCTCAACGTAGCTGTGAAATGATAATCAAACAGTGTCTAATTCCTGAGTCGGTTCCTGAACTTTATTACAGTTATAACCAGGACTAATGAACGTGCATCATGAAAAGGTCTAGGTACCTTACAATACCAATGTTTATTCTTCGATTGATATTGATGTCTGATTCAGTATTACCTGTAGAGATATTAAGCAAACAAGAAATAAACAATTGTCAGGCCAACAGAAAAAGCACCACAAATAGCTCCATAGTGTAATCAGAATGCTACTCAATAATACAGTTTTCCAGGTATATAGTGAGTGCATGCTACAAAATTGGGAAGTGTAACATATTTTTAAGATTTGATTATATTTTAATTGTTACAATGTTGTTTTCCTCAGATTTGCTTCAGTGTAAATTCTTTTCAGACAATTGATATCTAATGCTATCTAGCAGGTATTGTGTTATACAGAGCTTTCCAAATCATACGTTCTCCATTAAATAATCAATAGTACATCCGGCAGTTTGTACCTGAATGTCAAACGTGTTCTAATTAACACTATGTACATGTTTTAAGGTCCACTTTCTAGGAATATTGTAGAAATGGAATACTGTATTTATAAGTATGTTTGCATTAATGTATAATTGCTGTCTTTTCTAAGCTAGGAATGAACCCTTTATAATCTACAAAATTCCAAGAGCTCAGCTTCTGAAACAGTCAAACTGGCACCAACAATTATGCCACATTTTTTCCCCATTGTGATGTTTGATGTGTACATTAACTATAATCTCCTGACCTGTATGTCCGTAATTTTATGTGCTGTGCTGCTGCCTCATGATTGGCTGCTTGGAGAAAGAGAAGTTTCTTTTATACATAAATTAACTGGTACAGTTGTTTAGTAACTGCCACTATTGGGGGCAGGAGGGGGGGGGGGGCAGGCATGTCAGTTTAGGGGAAAAAATCTACTTAATAGAGAAAAGAATTTCCATCATATACAAGTCCCCTGGCCAAACCTACCCATACTTGGCACTTGTGAGCATGCCATAAATACAGCCCTAAGTAAATTTGTGCTGCTGTAAGCAAATTGAAATGTATTCCTGGAAATTGTTATACAAGACTTTACCCAAAGCATATACTTATAATCATTCCATTTAACATTTAGGTGTTATTACCACTTTGAACTTTGGCAGTTTATCTAAATAAATGGCTTGATGTTTTATTAGATTTTATAGCTATTTTGCTCTTCAGGGTCATATCATTTATGAAGTTCATACAGATTATAAGAGAATATTTATTTTCATTAAATGATTATACAACTTATTCTATTTAACAGCTAGTTACAATAACTACAAAACACAGCTGTTTAATGTATTTACTGGTTTAAATATATAATGTAAAATCTAAACATTTTTGAAAATATCAGGGTATTCGATGTACAAATAGCTGAAATATTTTATGGTTGTTGGTTGCTAACTAGTTTCATTGAACAAAGATCTTTCTCACAATCATGAATATAAAAAAAAAAAAAAGCAGAAGCAAAAGCATTTCAATTTTAAAATGCCAAAAAGACGCCTACTCAGAGTGTGCAGGACCACCAGGACCTACCCCAATACCCTTTATAAGGACTATAATAACAGCTTGAACATAAAAGCTTACGGTTTTGGCCAGATTTCAAGCAATGATGAGAAACATATGACCAGCAATATTATGCATTCAGCTGCAGTTAAGACTTGACTGACACTGTGATCAGTGTGTGATGTCTTTTCACGCGTAGCTCCTCTGGTCTTTTTATGCCCATGTAGGAACTCTTTTCAGCTTATTCCTTCCCCCCCTCTTTTGTGAAGAAATTTGGGATCAGCAGACATTTACATTTTTGCTCCTGCAGGATTTCGGAGTGTAACAAGGTTAACATTTATTTCTCGGGTAAGTCTTTTCTCTTACATAAAGCAATGATTTATTGATACTGACCTGACACCGATCTGAGTTATAACTAAAATTACTGAATGTTTCTCTGAGTGAGCTTGTATTGACATTTTGCATCAACCTGAATATTCTAATAACAACAATTCAGGATTACCTCTTGTACCATGTGCCATTAAGATAATCACAATACGGTAAATACAACAAACTAGAACATACTGACTCAAAGGAGGCACATTAATCAATATGCAACAGATGCAGATGAAATCAATAAAGTGAATTTTATACACATACCCATTTATACAACTCTTTTTAATGTCTGTTGAAGAGTAAAACTTAAAGCTTAAAATAGTAATTTTTAAACTTTAAGTTTTTAAAAATAATTAAGATTTCAGAATTGTATGAGGAATCTGTTGCAAGATGCTTAGTTGTACTTTTGTCACAACCATATTAATGTCTCGTTCATACTATATCTAAGATTATATATAATCATTCATAATGTATCCAACATAATATATATTTTCTGCAGAGTATAAATGTTTTTGGACATACCTGGTTTTCCTAGAAGCTGAAAGATCACATTAATCCCTTTGCTGATTACATTGTAGTTACTTTTACGTCTTGTAATAGTCTCAAAACACTGTTATGGTTATATACTGTTAAAGGTAAAGTACTTAATTTTGAAACTTCTATTTGAATTTTTCTTTTAATTGATAATAAACATCAACGGTTGGCATTAAACTTGAATTAAACATGAAGCTATAGCAGCAATTTTAGGTGATGGTTTTGAAAGGAGGATGTGAAGGGGACCAAAGAAATTTATTTTCAAACTAGCAGATTTCACAGATTATAAGTGTTTCCTGCCCTCTAGCTGGCGCTGAAGCTTATACAGCAAAGTAACATTTAATACCTGAATTATTCTACATTTTGATATGTGCAATTAGAAAGGATAACTAAAAAAGAATCTTTGTTAGTTATTCTCTGATACCACCTATAGAAGAAAAACATTATACTGACCATTTTCATCCAACCTTTAGAAACTTAGCAGAACAGATATGATGTGATCAAATGAACAGTCTGCACTTTTCAGTCAAACACATTTTTCCATTCACAGGCTCTAATCACCCTGAACTAATCTCCATAATGAGAGTGATTTTGTTGTTCACCTTACTTTTCCTGTGCCATGGAAAAAAATTCAAGCCAATAAACATCATGGAGTTGATGAAGATCCATGACATCATGCAACAGGACAAAGGGAGCGATGATGATGATGATGATGACAATGATGACGATAATGATATCGAAGACAACTTTATTTCGGACTGCCCTTTTGGCTGCCAGTGCTTCAGACGAGTAGTTCAATGTTCAGATCTTGGTAATAGATTCTTTTGTCTGGACAGTCTGGGTGTAAACAGGGAGTTCCTAATCAGCATAATAATGGATCACTCCTGTGTTTATACTTTTAATAGGTTTGACATCAGTGCCACGTGACATACCAGCAGACACGCTAATGATTGATCTGCAAAACAATTACATCACTGAAATCAAGGAGGACGATTTTAAAAAACAGAGTAATCTCTATGTAAGAGAAATCACCGATATTCACACATTTACTACTATTAATGATAGCTGCTGAGTTTAGAAGTGATCAAGAAATCAGAACATGCATATTAAGTAAACAATAACGTCTGATGTCAGTATTTTATCTAACACTAAAGATACATTAATTTAAGTAATCGTCCATCATAAGCAATTATTTGCATTTATTTCTACAGGCCTTGTTTCTGGTTAATAACCTGATTTCAAAGATTCATCCAAAGGCTTTCCAAAACATGGGAAAACTCCGTCTACTCTATTTGTCATATAATACCCTGGCACAAATACCTGAAAATCTGCCAAAGAACATCTTGGAACTAAGAATCCACGACAATAAGATCAGCAGAATCCAAAAGGATGCATTTAAAGGGATGCAGTCCTTGCATGTTCTAGGTAGGATTTTGTCTTATGAAATGATAGAAATATGATATGTAAGAGATATTGTTATGATACATTAAAAAAAAAAATGCTCATTAGATAAGACTTCTTCTGAGGCACTAGTTAGTCACTTGTAAATCTATTCAAGTGTTAGATCACATTCTCGATTCTTAGCACTTATTCATATTTATTTATTTATTTATTTTAAATCTGCCTGCATGCTTTTCTTCCATCTTCCAACAGAGTCTCTTAACAGCTTTTAACCTTAACCTGGGGTCTAGTGAGCCAGTATCTGAATGTATTCCCAGATAGAAACTTTAAAGCACTTATGTAAGTCGCTCTGGACAAGAGTGTCTGCCAAATGCTGTAAACGTAATTGTAAATGTAAGTAACTGTCAAATAAGCAAAGTAAGCACAAGACAATGGTTATTCATTACTTTTCATCTTCTAACAAGAAAATTCTAGCAGTCAGCAAGATGTAAAAAAAACAAAAAAAACAAAACAAAACAAAAAAAAAAAAACACAGAGTTTTACCAGAAGATTAGTGTTCCCAATACTTAATAATAAGCAGATCCTCCATTTTTTTTTTAATGAACAAAGAGACCACAGCCTGGTCTAATTAATTTTTACTGGCTCACAAGGTTCACAAGGTAAAAGTTCACCAAGACAAAGTTGGTGGAAAGCAAAAATAACATAAATAGTTTCATGTTTTGCCTCACACTGTAGGTTGCATGCATGTTAATCCTGTGCATCATGCGCCACAACCCTACAGGACACGTCTTATCAAACTAGTCTCAATTCAAACTATGACCTGGAAGAACATTTTAATTTAATACAAATTTAAACATGCATATAAGTGCTGTTTCATATGCAATATGTATAATTTGCTAAATGTTCAGTACATTATTCCCACAGAAATGAGCGCTAATCCTATTGCCAACAGTGGGATTGAACTAGGAGCTTTTAATGACATGGCAACCCTTTACCTGAGAATTGCAGAGGCAAGGCTCACAGCTATACCAAAAGGTAATGTCTTCCACAACTGCACGGTTACGTGATAACTGTTTTTAATTCTTTTGAGCACTGAAATAGCTATATTATTGCATGACTCTTATATTAATCATTATATTATAATATTAAATGTACTATTAATGTGTTAATAATATGTTAAAGTACTTAATGCTACATTTTAACATAATGTTTTAAAACATACTGAGCTGTAAATAATACTGAGTTTTTTTTGTAAAACTCGTGTCCAAAATGCTAGTGCTCATATTGAAATCATATATATCAAATATGAATAATTTAGAAAATGTACAGTAAATAAGCATGTGGTTTGGGAAAGAATTCAGCTGAATATGGTTTAATATATAATGCAACACAGAAGAATCTGTTCTTGTTCTAATTTTAAGAAATTATTATTTGGGCCACTCATAACGTTTTATTTATGTTCGCAGATCTGCCATCTTCTCTCACTGAGCTTCACCTGGACTATAATAAAATTGCCAAGGTTGAGGTGGAAGACTTTATCCGATACAAACATTTGTTGAGGTAAACACATACTGTAATGCTACAGTCATAAGCATCTACCTAGCCATTAGTGATGCTCCGATCGATCGGCCGAAGATCGGTATCGGCCGATAATCACATTTTATGACTCGATCGGCACTCGTTA
>JAOVYU010000001.1:19309726-19319893 GCA_025674565.1 Synodontis membranacea | reverse complement strand
ATAATCCATCCCTTGTTAATAAAGTAATTTTCATGCCTATGCAGTAAGGATGTCATAAAATGGTGCCTCCAAACTCTCTTTAAAAAATAATAATAATAAATAATCTAAATTAAACCAGACTGTATGTCTGATTGCTTCAATTGGCCCTAATGATAAGGCAGATATTTTTCATGCCTAACTGTTGAATTTACAGCACTGTGCAAAAGACTTGAGCCACTGCTCACTTCTTCATATTTTGCTTCCAAAGAGCCAGACTTTCTTGTATGTTTTTATGTAGATTTGAGGCATAGTTCTCCAGGCATCCTGCATAACTTGATAGAAAAAAACATGATGGAACACTATCAGTCATGAATTGGCCTCCTCAAAGCCTGAATCTCAACATTATTGAAGTAGTGTGGGATCATATTGACAGCTGAAGAATAACTGTGTTCATACCAAATATTTTCTTTAAAGTTTGTTAGAATTTTATGAACTCTCTTTGTGTTATATACTTACATTTACATGTAGGTCTGCACATATTGCAATAAATCGCTGTATCCATCACCTTATTTTCCTAGCAAAATATTAAGAATCGAGAGGTAAGGGGTGGCTCAAGGGGTTGATGTTGCACAGTCCTGTAGATCAACTAGAAAAACAATAAAACACCAATCTACAGCAATATAACTGTATAACAACTGAAACTAGGATTGCACAATATGCACAGAATATTGCTAAAATGTTATATTGCTACTAGGACAATTAGGTCAAATTTTACTTTATAGTTTGATACAAAGTTCTCGATTCAAGATGTAGGCATATCCAAGTGAATAATTAAGTATTCTAAAAAAGCTATTCATCATAAAATACAGCTCACACTAAGTATGTGTATGCTACATCTTCCTGTGAAGAAGTAGCTTCATATTTATCTCTAATCAGAAAAGAAAGCAGGGGTTTTTTTTTAAATCATAAAGATGGTACCTGATACCTTGAGAAACAATCAATGGCTTTGTTTAGCAGCAAAATAAAATTGGAAAATCCCTGAATAGTTAAGGTCTGGTGTAAGGGAGCAGTGGGTGGTGGAGCAAAATGGTACAGTGTGCAGAATCTGCTAAATATGTGTAAAATACACCAGCAGTAATACCACAGACACATTTGTGCATCTGCTGCTTACATCACCCTTCTGTGTTGGTCAGCAGATTGTGGCAGCAACTGGGAAGATCAGGGTTGCAGATATGAGAATCTGCTCAGAGATTCAGGATTAAGAGACACGACTAGTGCTATAGAGATGCGTGAGCTTTGACAACACAAGTAACTTACAGCAGCCTAGTATTTAATTAAGTATGTTTAATTTTGTTACATTTTAACACAATTTTGGATAGTCATAAAGAGTCAGAATGGATCTCATAAACATTAAGTTTCAATTATTGTGCATTTATAATGTTGAATGTTTGAATCATTTGAAAATAAAACATAAGGCACAAATTCAGGCAACGCTTATTTTTGCTGTATCGAAAACATATGGTATCGAGACACCACCATATTAACTCGAACTTGAATTTCGTCTACCATAATCACTACACACTGCAAACTTGCATATCATGTATAGTGACAAATTTACTATAATAAATCTAAAATGTATGTGTCAGAGTTAAAGATCTGCCAACATTAATTTATTTTTTTTTTTTTAAAGTATCAAATGACCCCCAAATGTTAACTTAGAAAGCTCGTACTTTCTATTGTTCAGATTGGCTCACACATCAAAATAAAAATAAATTGTGTTTTGTCAGAGTGTTCATGTGAATATTGCAGGCTATCAATAATCTGTCAGACTTTTCTAGACATAAAATCACGTGTATGTAACAGCTGGAAGCCAAGAGACATACCAAAAGACAGGTACCACCATAAAGGCAGCAGGCAGTGGTAACAGAGGTGAGGTAAACAAGGAGATGTCCTGGTGAAGGAGACGTCCCACTCGGCCCTCGATCCTCAGTATATTTCTGGCCAACGTCCAGTTCCTCGACAACAAGCTGGATAAACTACAATGCCGAATAAGCTCTTAAAGGGACTGTTGTGTGTTCTGCCTCACAGAAACCTGGCTCACACTTGGAAAACACCAGACAGGGCTATAAAACCTAAGGTGTTTTCTGTGTACCATATGGCTTGCAGCATGACAAGCTGGCAAGGCAAAGGGAGGTGGTGTGTGTTTCTTCTATCAACAACATGCGCTGATGTGGAAATAGTCTCTCAAAACTGTTCACCTGTGCTGGAAAAACTAACAGTATGGTGCAGACCATGTCCCAAAAAGAATTCCCTTTCATATTGCTACCTGCTGTCTATATAGCTCTGCAAACTGTATGGCGTTATTAGCAGGCATGAGAATCGGCACCCTAAGGCCATTTCAATCATGGTGGGAGCTTTTAACCACAGTAATTTAAAAACTGTTCTACCAAATTATCATCAACATATCACCTGCCCAACCAGAAGAAACAAGACTCTTGATCACTGATACTCAACAATCAAGGCGGCATACAAGTCTATTCCACGACCTCTCTTTGGGAAATGCTCAAATACTGTAAACAAAAAGTGAAGTGTGAGTAGTTGAGGATAGTACAGTGCTGGACTACAGGGAATGTAACCAAAAACTGTAGGGATACTTCGAATAAACTGACTGGGCTGTCTCATGTCTGGACAAGTATGCTGAGGCGGTCATGGGCAATGTCACTTCCCGCATGGATATCTGTAATCTGACACAGCCTATCCATGCCTATCCCAACCAGAAGCCTTGGAATGATGGCGAAATTCATCAGAGGGTGAGGGAACGCACCACTGCTTTTAAATCTTGGGATAAGGATCTACACAAGAAATCCAGGTACGACCTACAGTACAGTACAGTGACAAATCAGAAAACAACTATAACAGCTTTGCCTTGCAGAGTATGTGGAGGGTGCTTCAGGTCATTACAGACTATAAAGCCAAGCCTACTATGGCTGCTGCTAACATCTCTGACTCCCATATGAGCTTAACATCTTTAACACCCGTTTCGAAGCTCAAAACCCGGACCCATTGAACGCAGCACAGGGCCAACCAGATTCAGTTGACCTGCAGGTGACAGAGAATGATGTGAGTAAAACCTTCAAAAGCATTAAAGCTTACTGTATAAACCGAAAGTGCAGAGGGCATCCCTTCCAGGTTCCTCAATGACTGTTACTACCAGCTGTCTCAGGTTTTCACTGACATTTTAACCTGTCTCTGTCATTGTGTGTGGTCCCGCTGTGTTTTAAGAAAGCGCCTGTACATAGGGAAAACTCTTGCCTCGTTGACATTTGGTTTTGACTCCCGTTATAATGAAGTAAATGGAATGACTGGATATATCACATATAAAATATAACATCCCTGCCAACCTTGGAAAAGTGGAAGATCTTACCATATGTTACCATGACACCACCCTTTGCCTGAATGCCACCAATACAAAAGCAATCTTTATCGACTTCAGGAAGAACGGAGCAAATAACATGCCAATGGGTCATTTGTTGAGATTGTAGATCATTTTAAATTCCTTGGCGCACACGTCCCAGACATCCTCACTTGGTCACTCAACAATAACTGCATTTTCAAGAAAGCTCAGCGGGGACTGTACTTTCAAAGGTATCTCAAGTGTTTCAGCATGGGCACCAAAGCTTTTGTGATCTTTTATCACTTCACCACAGAAAACAGTCATGGGTTGTATTACAGTGTGGTTTGGCAGCCTAACTGCACAAGACCACTCACTGCTACAGACGACTGTAAAGACAGCCACCAGAATCAATGGCACAGAACTACCACAACTCCATAATATCTACAATGCTTGCTGCAAAAAGAAAGCCCAAAACACCATTAAGGACACCAGTTGCCCTTCCCATGCCCTGTTCTCTTTCCTTCCGTCTAAAAAAAAAATGCTACCAGAGTATCAAATTGCACACCACCTGTCTTAGTAATAGTTTCTTCCCTCAAGCAGTCAGGCTGCTGAACAGCTAGCACCACCATTTGCACCACACAACGATACCTCACTGAAGTCGAGTATTCATATTCGTTACATGTTTTTTTTTATACTGTTACTTTTTTATAATTTTTTGTAGTAGTATTTTTTTTGAACCGTAATGAATGTTGTTTTGTGTCTCTCAAATGTGGGTTTTTAAGAGGGTTTTTCTTTTATGTCTTTTATGTAAGAGAGCCAGAGCATAAATATTTCATTGAATTCAGGACAATAAACTTGATCTTGCAATCCAAGGAGCAATACGTCAATTACAATTAACAGAAAATATATTTTGCTACCTTATAAAACTAGACTAGACTACTGGCTTTATAGTGTTACCCTATAAAACTAGACTAGACTAGACAAGGGGAGTCATTGATTCTGGAGAAAGACTGTTGATATTTGAACCCAACAGCCAAACAAATACACAAGTCTCCTCAGTGCTCCTTCAGTAGCTCCGCCCCCAAATTCATGGATGCACACTGCCAAGGCAATAACGCTAGCAATGACACCCTGTCTCCCTATTCCATGCACACCCTCTCCTTGCCCCTGTCCTGTGGTTGGCTGGAATACACCCCTGTTACTGACTGTCTGGAATAGTGTTGTGTGGCTCGGTCCGAGCTTCTTCCAATGTTTAGAATAAATGACTGCACCTTTATGAAGCAGTACAAACATTAAGTCAAATAAAAGACCTGTTTAATGTGAATTCTACGGCAACAGAATGTAAATATTGTTTCGAAGCCCTGAAATTTCAAGTTTTTGTTTAGGCAAATTAAACTAACTGTGTTATGCAGCTCCTTAAATATATTCCAAACTGTTTGTTTGGGTTTTTTGTTTTTTTTTAAACAAAACTAACTACCCACAATCACACGAGAGAAAATTAGCACTGTAAAGACATTTTCCAGTACTTGGCACAGTTCCCAGTATAGTAAATTTTTACAAGTCCTTATAATTGCTAACACACCTGTACCAGAGCTCGGTTTCAGTCCACTTGTTTCCATCCCTCGAATGTTTATTTCTAGGGGCCCTTCTCCTCTCGTCCCAAGGTACACAGAGAGGGATTACAGTCATGTGTTCTCTATTAACCATGTTTTGTTTAAATTTCCTTTTATTAAAACACACACTTACCTTAGATTTTTCTTCACTTGACTTGCTTTTCGTTATAAAAGCGCAAAGGATGACAACTTAATAACGTACTGCTTTCTAAGTACACAAAATATGCTAATAAAACCATAATGTTAGTGTTGTGTGACAGACAGCAATGACAAATAACAAGTTCGAAGGCTTATAAAAACCTTCGGCTGCATCTCATTCTCACACTACAGGAATCACTAGAACACTTCTCCAAATTCAATCATGATGAAGAAATGTGAAGTGTGTTATGTTGGCATATATTTAAGAGAGAAAATAAATTAAAGACTTCCCATAAAAATAAATAAATAAACGTCACTAAATAAATGACCAGCCAACACTATCGAGCACTACAGAAGTGCATAGACATTTTACTGCTTTCAACTCTCTCAGTGTTTGAAGAGAGCACAGCCCACAAACATGGCTAAAACCCCCCCAGCGATGCGGTAATTCGGTTGGAGCAGACAGAATGCAAAGGGTTAAAGTCTGCTCCATAAACTCTTGCTTAAGAATCCCCTGGCAGCTCCACATGTAGCTTTAAATACTGATTTGACAGATCACGTTTTACTCTCAGGCACTGAGAAAATAGCCAACCGCCGCCTGCACTGCTGTGTAACGCCTGTATCAGATCAACAAGTACATCCAGGAGCCTGCACACAAACGATGGGGACCAGAGAGGGGACGCTTATTTCTTCCTTTATATTTGCATCATGGGTGATCTTAATCTCAGGGACAGAGTACACCTCAAAAGAATTACCAGTCAATTTTGATGAGCCTGATTTGGACAAATGGATGGAAAAGGTAATTTTACAATTTTTTTTTTAAATATACAATGCTGTTTGCATGTTTACAGTTGATGACTTTTATAATAAAGCACAACATCTACAAAAATCTATGTCGATAGCAATTAACAAGATGTTATTAGTAAATATGAATAAAACAACCTATTCATTAGTTACTGTAATCTTTTAAGTATAAAATTATTAAGATTTAAGTGATGGGTCTGAAGATGCATCATTCACAGTAATTTTTGCATTCACATTTACATAAAAAAATGCTTTGCTGTATTTGATTATTTCTTTTTGCATCAGCTACACAGGTTCAGTCAGAACTCGTCTTTCAAAAATATGTGAATGCTCAAAGTTTGTATAGTTTGCGTTTAAACTGAAGTATAATGGTTTACAATGCTGCATGCCACATCTGTAAAACTGTTTACTTTCTGCTGCACAGCGAAATTACTTCCTTGAGTCAGGATTTTTTGAAACCAGACTTTGTATCTTGTTCAAATAAACACTATTGATTGAGAACAGGCTCTAATCTAAATTCAGCTCCAAAAAAATGGGATCCAGCAGCTGGCTGTGTGCTAGGTGGATTAAATGTGATTACTCAGCACTATAACATCAAGTTTCCTCAGGCTAAAGCACTCCCACCCACCTAGCGGCTCCATGTGAACCCATGGGTTAGGGCTCAAAGCAGTAACACACACCTGTCTCTTGGCGTTATCCAAGTCCTGACAGGCTATAAAATCCAGGTTGAGTGCCAAGGCAAGCTGGAAAACCATTTGTGAAAGGATTGTTCCATAAAAAAAAGTGATGCTATTAAATCAGTAGGCAATCGAAAGGCCAACAATGCCAACAACGTTTTTTTTTTTTTTTTATATATATATATATACACATACAATAAGTGCTGCTTGTGATCAATTATATTTTCCCCTAACAGGGAGATACAGACATTTTCATGCCTGCTGACACTCCAGAAGACGGTGGAGAAATCAAAACTGACGTGGACACCTCTGGTAAAGTAGTTTGCATCGCTAATCTCCTTTTGTATGAAAGAACTGCATTACGCACAATGATTATTGTGTTTTGGTCCAGCAAAGTAACCTTATTGAAAGATATCATGTCTTTTAGATAGGAGTGAGCATGTGATCCTGTTTGTCCACCGCAGGTGTGTAAATAAGTAACAGGTCCTTGTTTCATCATGTTCCAGACCTTCCAACATGTCTGCTGTGTGTGTGTCTGACGGGATCTGTGTACTGTGAGGAAGTTGACCCTGATATGACATCAGTACCGGCTCTTCCTAAAGAAACAGCCTATCTATATGCTCGTTACAACAAGATAAAAAAGATTACTGCAAAAGACTTTGGAGATATTGGTGCGGGTTTTTTATTTATTTATTTTTAATTCCTTTGTATTTCCTCTCTGTATTCAAAGTGTATCTCCTTCAATAATCCATCTAAAAGAAATGGGACTATGGAGAAAGAGGGAAAAAAATGTAAGAAAATGCCTTACAGTGGCAGTAATTCATGATGTCTACTATATTGTAGAACCAGACATCTTGCACCACTGGGAGTTCTGATGTGAATAAAAGCTCAAAATGCAGAGCAATGGAAGATGTATGTTAGGGAAATGCAGTGCATGTGTTTATCTGCTATATCTGTAGGATGAAACTTCCTGTCCTGCAAAGAGTAGTCAAGATAAAAGTTACTCCGAGGCATCATAAGCACCACTAAAACATAAAAGTACAGTTATTAGTACCGCGTTTTGCAACCCTTGCTAATTACGCTAATTATATGTTCAATATATTTGTCTATTTTTCCAGTTACGCTGAAAAGAATAGATCTGACTGGAAACTTAATTTCTGAGATTGAGGACGGGGCCTTCATGAAGCTGACGTTGTTGGAGGAGCTCTCCCTCGCTGAGAACCGGCTTGTGAAGCTGCCAATGTTACCACCCAACCTCATGTCCTTTAACGCCAATCACAACCGCCTCAAGACCAGAGGAGTAAAAGCCAATGCTTTCAAGGTACAGAGCCATGAATTGTGTAATGCCTAACGCTGTTCCAGTGCAGCCTCTTGAAGAAGCAGACGTATGACATCTGTTTGAAACTCGAGGGATAAAAAACAACTTTGCTGAACAGTCACGTCTGTGTTCGTCTGCTGTAAATACATTACTGCTCTTAATGAGACTGGTAAAAAGGAGCCAGGGACATTCTGAAGTTGAACCTTTTTTTTTTTTTTTTTTTTTAAAGAGCACAGACAGAAGTCAAGTTCTTGAACCTAAAGTCTGAAGTCTGTTTGCGTTCATATTCCCTACAGAAATTAACCAAACTCAGAAATCTATATCTTGCCCACAACGAGTTGGAGGCGGTTCCAGTAATTCCGGAGAGTGTGCACATGTTTCATATTCAGGTAAACGTATTTGTCATGCTGTCATCAGAAAATGCATCACTTTCATAGTTTACAATGCTCAACTCTAGTTAATACAAAAACAACCCCAGAGTATGGCCAATTGCCTGTGTTTAAGATATATGCTTTCATGCATAATATGCTGTTATTTAAACGTATTCTATTGTCCTTCATACAGAACAACAACATTTCAGCTGTTACTGCCGACACCTTCTGCAAAAGAAATGACACCTACTACATCCGGCCCAACATTAATGAGATCAGGATGGATGGAAACCCGGTGATCCTTGCACAGTATCCCAACAGCTTCATCTGTCTGCAGTCTTTGCCAATTGGACGATACCACTGAAAACCCCTTAAAAAAAAACAAACAAAAAAAACCCTACAAATCTCGAACAAAGCCTCGAACAAAAACAACTATGGACTGAAAGGTGTTTCATGTCCAGTTTGCCACCTTGCAAAAAAGCAGGGTATGTGAATTGTTGATTACTATGTTATACAAGTACTGAAATTCCCTCTTGAACTCCGTGGCATAAATATAATTTTTAAGTGTAATATATATATATATATATATATATGTAGAAAAGATTTTGTTGAAAGCTGCATAGTAATTTATGGTTTCCATAAAAAAAACGGACACTTGCAGCATTTCAAAATTACGTGAACTGCTTTCACTTCTACTGTTTAATAAGTCTGCCAAGTTAATTAGGTTAAGCATTCATTCCATAATGTACATGCTTCTACAAGAATGTAGTCACTCTATCTCGATAGAACTGAACTATTTATGTGATTGCTACCTATGTGAGAATCATCGAGTAGGCTGTACAGTTATACGTGATATTAAAATATTATGCTATATGTTTTCCATAGTTATTTTAATAAATCTCTCTTCTTCTTCTTTTTTTTTTTTTAACGTATGCTTCCAGTCTGTCTTGGCATCACTCATTATTGCACAAACGCTTTCCATGAGACAGAGAAAAGCCAGTTCAAGTAATCATATAAACTGTAAAAGCAAACTGAGGTTGTGCACACAAAAGATCTGGAAAATGTGGGTTAACATTATTCCATTCTGCTGGCCAATTTGGCAGCCATCGGAGCACTATGCTCCAAGTAAATAATGGAATGGTTTCCATATTGCTTCTGCAACTTCACTTCCAATTTTTCATTGCCATCATGTCATGGAACTTTATTCCTATTTTGACATAAACCATACCCCTCAGCAACCTCTTTTAGCGTTTAGAAGGCAGGATGAAATAGCCATTAAGCCTGGCAGAAGTTTGTAAAATTAGCAATATGATAAACTGTCTGAGAGAGAAAAAAAAAAGTATACAGGAAAGCCTCGCAAGGGGAAGATTAATGTTAAGCTGTTCTCCATATTCCAGAGAAATATTTAGTGTACTCGTCTTAAATGATCATTATTCATCCCGGTTGCGGAACAGAATTGGGTCGCCCAAACCCCTGAAGTAACTTCAGTGTGTGGGAATCCAAACATGATCAAATGATAGCATTTTCAAACATAGCTAAAGAGCTTCAATAATCAGCAACACTGCCAGGGTTATTCTGAACTCTTCATATTCCAGAGATGCCTAAGGCAAGCTGGAGGGTCACGCGTCTGCTTTAAACTCAGTACACGTTGTATAGTTATAGTCATGTATTTTATATCTAATGTACTGTATACAAAACAAACAAGATCAGGACCATACCTTCAAATACTCATAGTAGTATAGTCATTTAAAATGCACAAAGAACCTTTCACTAAAGTAAATATAAGTTAATATGATAATAAAGGGGTTCTGAAACCTCTGAACCTTTTCAGGGTAAACTGTCCTATAGTCTTGAGACTTTATTCTTCCTTGTC
>JAOVYU010000001.1:19246461-19265624 GCA_025674565.1 Synodontis membranacea | reverse complement strand
ATATATACACATTTCCAACATAAACCTTTATGTGCTTTCATTCAGTTAACCTGAAAAAGTGTTTATTAAAATTTTAAAGTTCATTTTGGCAGTTAGTTAAAAAAAAAAAAACTTTAAATAAGTTCTTGTTCTTAATTACACTCCCACTGCACACACACACATCTGAAGTCAGCAGGATTCCCAAGTATGCAAATTATACAAATTTTGGTTTAAATTACTAAGAATTTCAATGTATAGCTACAGATATGGTCCCGTATGAGTGGAAATTTTTTTTACAGAAAAGGCTTTTTTTTTTTACCCAATATGCTTACATTTATAACTAAATGGATCTAAATGTACTGTATGTGCGGTGAATCTAATTCAAGATTAACCATTAATGGGATAAGAAACTCATAACCATCTGGTGATTAGTGCAGAACCTAAACACAAGGTTTCGTACAATCCAAAAAAAAAAAAAAAATTTGCCTTTCAGACAAATGTAGTTGATCAGCCCAGAGGTGTTCGATGTTCGATCCTTTGCACTGGGCATGCATGGTTAGTGCTGTTAACAAGTAAGGAAAGCTACCAGCTAGCCTCGAAGTGACTGAATTTAGTGAATTAACTGATTCACATTTAATATTAATATTAATATTATTACACAAACCAGAAAACAGGCCATTCCTGTATGAGACAAAAAAAAC
This sequence comes from Synodontis membranacea, assembly GCA_025674565.1. Lineage (NCBI taxonomy): Eukaryota > Metazoa > Chordata > Actinopteri > Siluriformes > Mochokidae > Synodontis > Synodontis membranacea. The sequence goes on along the minus strand of JAOVYU010000001.1, from coordinate 19,264,944 downwards.
CACAAACTGCTATGTAACACTTTTTTTTTTTTTTTTTTTTAATTTGTTAACATTATTTTTGTTGACACGAATGTAACTGACTATTTATATTTTTAACAAGCTCGGTCTTACATATAGGACGAACCTTTAGTGGTTTCTCCGCTAAATGACTTTATTTGATTGGCCAAGACACATCTGACATCTGTTTTTCTTTACACTTGCACTAAAGCTACATTGTAGTGTAACTAACCTTAACTCTGACAAGTAAAGGGAACTTAGTTTATTCTATAGTTTAATGTTATTAGTTTATCTTATACATTTTATTAGTTTATCTTACACTTTAATGTGTGTATATATAATGTGCATTAATCAATTTCATTGAGTTGTTCGGTGTCTCGGCTATACGTGTGTTTCACGATATTTCATCAAGCTACTAATGTACAGTATTTTGCAGAGGTAAATGATGTCATGTGTGATGATTCAGCCACGAGGTTTGATCCAAATAATACCAAACTGCCAGATGTAACCTTGTTATCTACCTATCTACAAAATTCAGACGTCAAACTTGTTTTTTTTTTTGGTGACGATCTCTTTGTTGGTTCTGTTTTTGGTTAATAATCTGAATACCTATGCTTTCTGCAAAAGAGCATTTCCGCTGTCGGCGTAGTGCGGCTGACAGTTCCTGCTAAAGTTGTCATTCATGGCGTTTAGGCATTGTTTATGTTCCGTGCTGAGCTGGCAGTATGTGTGAATGTGCACGTCTATGAGGGCTATGCACTGTGTTCTAGCCCTCCCCTGCGCTCTGTCCTCCGTAAACAGGAGGCTTCCTATCACACCGCAGAGGGGGAGGAACAGCTGCTCTCAGTTACACAACACTCCACATAACCTTCTGATGCCATTTTGTGTTCGTAAAAGCAGAGGTAATGGGTCCCCCGGTTACCAGTTCCCAAGTATAATATAAGTCCAATGAAAAAGGAGACAAGCTGAACTTTGTGGTTTGCGGTAGCCAATCTGTGACAATTTTCTCTTTAGTCTTTGTTTCCTCGACCTCCCCCCTCCCGCGCGCTCATTAACTCTTCGCAGCACCAGCCTGCCTTAGGCTTTCTTTTATAATTACACATCATGAAGTACCCATAAACATAAAAACATCATTTTTTGCGTTGTTAACAACAAATATTCAGTTGACCTTCGTGTTTTGGCATCCTTAACTTAAAACATTAATTAAAAAATAAGAAAACAGCATTTATGTCTGGCTCACCCCACTTCGACTTCAAAGTATAACCATTAAAATACTTCAGGATTCGTATTATTTTTAGATTCATGCTTGAAGCATTATGTCTTTCACAACGCAGTTTATGTTCTGCCCTGCAACATTTACTCACCCCTGTTACCCTAAAACATTCTCCCCTAAGAAACGCACTCTATGGCCAAAAACTTTGTTTCATCACAAATATACACCATTTGGTCTTCCCCAAAGCGTTGCCAGAAACGTGGACGCACCGAATTAAATCAAATGATATGCTGTAGCTTTGCAATCTATCGTCAATGGGACTAAATGGCCCAAACCTGTTCCAGCATGAGGTTGCTGTAACAATAAAAGGGGACTAAATCTGGAATGGGTTGTTCAACGAGTGCATGGGTGTAATGGTCAGGTGTGCACATACTTTCAGTCGTATAGAGTATTCTGATTTGTTTCTCAAGGCACTAGGTCAACAGGAAGGCGCCTCATGTGAATTTCTTGAAGACCATGCTGTCATCATTCTGATATTGATATTGAGCTGATTATCTTGTGCTTGCCTTCCGTAGATCACTTCAAAGGTTAGAACGTTCCCTTCGAGCCGATGCTGAAATGAGATCGACAAATAAAACACGATCAGAACGATGAAAATACATGCCACATCCATGTGAACGGAGCTGTATAAGCCGGCTATGCTGGGCAGTGCACATACAGTACCAGAAATTCTGTCCTGATTGTATGTTCAGGACACGCATACACTCACATGCATCTGATCGCCTTCATGGAAACGGAAATTGGAAGTTCGGGAATCTCTGATCGGAATGATTGTAAAAAAAAAAAATGTGTGTATGTAAATGTAGCTAATGAATCCTTGCAACAAAAAAATTGATTGTTGCTCGAGATGGGATAATACATAATTAAATGGTTAAATGCATGTTTTCCTAGATTCGGTGTGGGGACAAAGATGAAACGGCTAAACTACCATTCTAAAAAAAAAAAAAGGTCATAATTATTCATAACACATAAAGTTACTCAATAAACGGGGGAAAAAAATCTGACCAGTGCAAAATCTGACTAGTGACTAGTGAAATCCGTCTTGCGTCTTACAGTAACCCGAGCTAATTTACTAACTTTTAGCAAGACATACGTACATTCTGATTTTGCATGTAATGCATATTCATAGACCTTCATTCATGCGTAAAGGTGTAAAGATGTTCCTAGGCCATTTCCAGTCATTTATTGAACATATGAATTATTGTGCATAGATTATTTTCTATTGGCTTTAATCGTTGCTGTTCGCGTTAGTTGCCTTCATTTTGGCCCCTCAGCCTATACTTTTCTCCATTTGCCTCTTCTTTGCTTTCTGCCCAGGTGTTGACTCTAGGAATCATTTGAATGCGTTTGCAACTGGGTACACATCTGGGCACCTACGAAGATGCAAAATAATTCATAAAATTCCTTTTCAAGCTAGAATATACTCATCGGATACCAGATCCCAAGGACAGAGCTGGAGTGTGTGTGAGTGTGTGTGTGTTTGTGTATGTGATAGAGAGAGGGAGAGACAGAGAGAGTCACATGACACTGAGGGGAAGGCATGAATCGCACCAGAATAACAACCCATCCCCCACAGACACACATGCCTGCAAGGAGTCCCAAATAGCATGAATGCCTTTAATGTGTATACAGACTTTATAAATAGGACTGAAAGCTGAGCAGCTGGGCTGATCTTAAAATATGTATAAGGAGCGCTTATCCCATACGCCCCAAAACACACTGGGGCATTATCTCGGCTGCAAACTATCCGTCCGTCCAACTGTGTTGACATTTGCTGCTATAGATAAGTCTGACACACACACACACACACGCACACACAAAAAAAAGTGGGTTGCGCAACAGGTCTGCAACCATGTGCCTGTGGTGCTTTTAGACAACAACTCCTCTCGTGTGCCTGTACTTTTCCACTCTTAAAGGGCCTCATTTTTTTTTTTTTTGTTCTACCCCCACCCTTAACCCTGAGCCCTCCCTGTTCAGTTCTGAATGCAGCAATAGCCGTGACCCATGCATAAGTTTATATTCGAGCTAAAGGATCGAATAACACAAGTGTCAGCACGTTAGGGGCAATGCTAATGATGAGAGCTGGCGTCAGTAGGGCTTTAGAAGGCGTTTTCCTCTGTGATTGGATTGGCTTTAGCTTTGTAGGCACTAGGCAGGTCCTGTGTGTGTGTGTGTGTGTGTGTGTGTGTGTGTGTGTGCGCTTGTGTCTGTGTGTGGGCATGTTTTTATATCTTAGTGTGAACCAAATGTCCCTCAAAGATAGGAAAATCTGACATTTGGCTTCTCTCCATGACGAAGATGATTATTTTTTTTCCGTATAATTAAAAAAAAAAAACTAAAAAAGCCAAATGTTTCCCTTCAGATAGCTAAGGGTAAGGTGAGCATTAGGTTTAGGGGTAGGCATTAGTGCACATAATTATCTGCATTATTAATAATGTCAGTGGAAGGTCCTCGTCAGGATAATCTGCATAATTTGACACACAATACTATTTTTAAATACTATACTATATAGTGTGGTAGAATGTGGTTTGGGATGTGGCTTCTACCCCCCCCCCCCTTTTGCTCCAAAACTTTTGCTCCAAACTGTGTGTTTCCTATTAAAAACTTGGCCCCCAAACCGAACCAGACATTTAGCCAAAATCAACAAGCGTTTGCATGAGTCCGTTGAGACTCTGCAGGTCTAGTCTGTCTTAGGTCTTCTTAAGGCAGAAAGTTTAACAGTCAGTGTACGGGTGAACGGGCTGCCCTTGATGGGTATGTATCCCTGAGGCGTACGTAACTTGTTTTTCATGAAAATAAGAATATTCTTTATTAATAGATTTATATATAAAAGTTGAGAAAAAAAAATATTTAGGAATGTATTTTTTCTTGATCACTTGTAAATTAACTATGAATCTGTGAAGCATACACTAAAAGCCTACACTCTTTATACAATACACAATATGGCCAGAAGTATGTGGACACCTGACCCTATGTTCTTGTTGAACATCCCATCCTAAAGACATTGGTAAGCCAAATGAAGTTCCTCCTCCTTTGCTGTTGTAATAACCTCCACTCTTCTGGAAATCCTAATGCTGCAGCGAACGGACGTTAGAGATCATTTTGCGCTTCTAACTTTGCGGCAACAGTTTGGGGAAGGACCACGTATGAACGTCAGGGTCAAGTGTCCACTGTACCTTATAATGAATTTTCCTCCTACTGTCCAAACTACATCCTGGACGTTTTGAGTACCTTTTAGAAGCCCTTGTCTGACACCAATAAAGCTGAAATCCAAAAATCTAATCAGTGAGTCGATTGAGTGCAAATGCACAGCGTCGTCCTGCAGCCCAATACCACTATTCCAAATACTGAAACACTGGAAATCTTCAGCGCATTCGGAATGGAGATTGAACAAGACTCACCGAACCTTACTGGCTCACTCAAAAAGGCTGGGCTGTGCCTAAACATATCCAGCCATCACGTTAATCCCAAGATGTTGGATTTTTAGAAACCGCAACAGCGGATAAAGTTACACAGACTACAGTGCAGAAAACATGCTTCCACTGAGCCAAATCTGAACACCAAAATAGTTCATGTCAGATCAGGGTGTGAACCTGTTTTCACAATTGGTTGTGACCATAAATCTGGAAGATGTATTCTCTTACTTCGGTTGTTGTCAAATACAACCGATTTCTCTGCTTTCACATTAGCCGAGAGACGCTGGGTTGCTTTGGCACCCAGGGCGATACAGATCTGTGCAAGCTGCTCTAGAGCCAACACAACACCAGGGACTGTGCATATTCCCTTATCCAGATGATCGGCAGTCCCGACCACAGGTGAGCAGTCAAACTAGCGTGCTGGTCTTGCATGTGGAAGCGCTTTTGAAAGGAGGGTCACGTGACTTCTTCGCAGACTGTCCAAACACATGAGGATTAACCTGTGTGATCCTTCTGGATAGATGACATAGTCATTCTATCAGTCAGGGCAGCCTTGTGTCCAGCGATGGCTCTCAAGCCATCGTAATGACCAGATGGCACTGGTTGGTTAAAATATCATGGTCTGTAGGGTCAAATGCTGCACTCGTACAGCAGTACCGGAATGTAAATATATCCAAATCCCGTACTATATATGTTCCGTGGAAATAATAATCAAGCTGATTGCCAATTGTTTGGTCATTTGAAGTATTTAGATTTGAGGTTTGTCTGTCTGAAATGAAATAAATCACAGACAAGCTTTGTGAAGGCTGCATTAACGCTGTATAAACTCTGTCCACAACAAAACATCACCAGAAATCCAGAAAAAGTGCAACTTCATATACACTATATGGCCAAATCTATATGGACACATGTGAGCCTTCCCCAAACTGCTGGTACAAACGAAGCACACGATTCCATACGATAACTTTGTAGGCCGATACGTTACGTTATTACATTTTACCTTCACTGGAACTAAGAAGATCAAAACTGTTCCAGCACGACAATACCTCTGTGTACAATGCAAGCTCCATGAAGACATGGTTTGCCAAGGCTGATGTGGAAGAACTGACCTCAACCCCAGTGAACACCACTGGGATGAACTGGAACACCCAACATCAATGCCTGATCCTCACTACTGCTCTTGTGAATGAAAGAGCACAAATCCTCACCTCCATGTTCCAAAATCTAGTGGGAGGCCTTCCCGGAAGAATGGAGGTTATTGTAACATCAACAGAGGAACAACTTCACAAGGCTTTCACATGGTTTTGGAATTGGATGTTCAACAAGAACATATGGGTATGATGGTCAGGTGCCCATATACTCTTGGTTATATACAGTAGGACTGAGGACTGCCCGTCCCAGCCTGCACCTTCACTAAACCATTCTGCATCTCTGGACTTTTGAATAGTTTCACCTGGTTTAAGGTTGTTAATCACTGTTCACCTATTTAAGTTCTCACTATTTGATGTTTAGTTGTAAAATATCGTTCTGTGTTTCAGGTCATCCCGAGCCTTTGTTCACGCTTGGGTATTCTGGTTTTGATTTTGTTTGGATATTTTGACCGCGATTCTTGCCTTACCTATGATAACACTGTTTTCTTTCTTTCTTTCTTTCTTTTTTTTTTTTTTAATTGCTGACTTTTTTTTGGAATACCCTTGACTCACAGCTTGCCTGCTTGTTATCATAACCTTCCATTTGCTTTTACATCCTCTTCCCGCCTGTTACCTGACATTGTTTCTTTAATTTTTCACTGATTATGGTCGGTAACAAGTAAAAAAACTTATAGCTGCAGGCAGAGATGGGAAGTAACGAAGTACAAATACTTCGTTACTGTACTTAAGTAGAATTTTCGGGTATCTGGACTTTACTTCGCTCCTTTTTTTTTTTTTTTGTGCCTACTTTCTACTTTTACTTCTTACATTTTAGCATGAGTATCCGTACTTTCTACTCCATACATTTTCAAATCAGTGTCGTTACTCTTGCGTTTAAATAGTGTTTATTAGGCTAATATCTATTTGCCTACCAATAAAGTTTTTGAACACCACGCACATTGAGTTTGCAACCCCCTCAATCTTTTACAGCAGTTTAATTTTTGGAATGTTTTTCAGAAAAGATTGGCCGATGGAGCTTTTTGTATTCATTTCACTTTATTTTTCTCTGCTCGCACTTAGACATGGAGTCCAGTGTGCTTTTCCATAAAATGGTGGTTTTGTCCTTCGCAAGGTTACTTTATACTTTTGTACCTTCAGTATGCTTTGGAGCCTGTACTTTTTACTTTCACTTGAGTAAAAAGTCGAGTCAATACTTCAACTTTTACTAGAGTATTTTTAAACTCAGGTATCTATACTTTTACTTGAGTAAAGAATGTGGGTACTTTTGACACCTCTGGCTGCAGGTTTAGCATGGCGCATGGCGTATGTTGGATATCATTTCGAACATACAATTAAATCTTAAAAACCTGCTACCTGAATCTGATGCTTGCACACTCTTGTTCTTAGCTCTCACGTCGTCCCTTGTTTATTATTATAGAAAATCGTATCATACAGAGCGAACTTGATGCGGCTTGATTGGGAATGATTTAGTCTTGCACTTTGCACAGTGATAAGCTGGGTAGCTACAGCTACAGCTTCTCTTATGTGTTACCTATATTAGCCCGGTAATGCTAGACTAAACAAGCAAACACCAAATGTGTCCTAGTTGAACGAGTACATCTGGGTTAGCGGGATTTGTGTTAATGTTAAATTAACACAATGTTAAATTTTTTTTATTTTATTTTTTTTTTAAAGCTGAACAGTTCTGTTAAGATCACCCTTTATGAAAGTGAGAACATGTTATAACCAGTTGGTCGCATTTAGGGCGAAAATTCTGTAGTGCTGTTTTTTACCCTGCGACTGTTTTGTCTCAAACAGGAATGGCTTGTTCTCTAGGGTGCATATTAACATCCAGAGCGAGTCTGATTCAGTTATTAGTAAATTACTTTTTCTCGGAGGCAAACGACATTCAGAGCACTAATTTAATCATTTTGGTGTATAAAAAACAGAGAGGATAAAATCTGATGTCATCATTAATTCATTAACCATTTATCTGCTTCAGGGCTGCAATGAATATGAAGCCTATCCCAGCAACGCTGGACATGACTCCAGTTGATCATAGGGTATGACAGAAACACGCAAGCATTCGCTCGGGCATCCGGTCTTATTAATGTGTAATGGTTAATTGTTCATTCAAAGAATACCCTAGGTAACAAAGGTATATTGTGATACAGGGTCTGCAACTTTAGAATAACAATGAAGACATTAACACGATGAAATAACCCATATGAAATCATGTACTAACCGACAACTAAATGCACTAACCAACTAAACAAATGTAAACTTTTTTACTATAAACTCTCAATGATGCTCATGGTGAAGTGTTGCATGCTTCTCAACCAGCTCCATGCAGGTACCTCACTGAGAGGCTTTATTAAGTTCTTACATAATCCATGTTCAGCCAATTATCCGGAAGATTCACGATGCGTAAAATCATGCATGCACAGGTCAAGAGCTTCAGTTGTGAACGGTCTGGGAATCAGAAAGGTACGAGAAACAAAAAAAACATTCAGTGAGGGCCAGTTCGATGGGTGGAACCTGTCAAACCTCAAGGCATATGGGCTATAACGCGTACCATTCTGTGAGGTGTGTGTATATGAAAAGTTTCTCAAAGTCACTGAGGTTGTATGGTCCCCAATCTGATGTTTGATGTGAACACTGACTTTATAACTACATGAATTAGCAGGGGTAAACGTGTTCTTAAATTGGCCAGTGAGTGTATCTAAAATTCAGGTGCTTCAGTAATACAGTTCAGCTCTAAAATTCATCCCTTTTGCTATAGGTTTACCCTTAGTGTCCAAACACTGGAGTTTTCAAGCCCATAAAATGGAGAGATTTTGAAACGCTATTGGCACCGTTTTAGTCTGAAAATGGCATTGAGTTTTAGCCTAGACGAGGGAAAATGGAGGCTTTTGGAAACGATGACGCGGATACCCACATCCGCTTCCTGGTTCATCATGCTCCTATCATGTGCCCCTTTTCCGGAAGAAGACAAAGTGCATTAGCCTCGAATGCCAGTTCTCCATGTAGCATAAATAAAGAATTACAATTACAATTACTTGTTGTCTTTGTTAGCAGCTGTTGTTCACGTAAATTCTGCATTTTATAATGCTACACCTGTCTACATGCGCAGGGGCGGTTTTTGATATGTTCGACATGGGCCGTTGCCCAGGGCGGCATCGTGGTGGGGGCGGCATTGGGCACTCGCCAAAGAAGGTTTTCTATTGCCCATTTGCGGGGAGTAAGTGCGCCCTGCATTTGTGAGGTACGCCTGCTGCTTGCCGCACAGAGGGGAGAGGGGCAGGGCGGCGGGGGATTCTCTGCTGGACTGGTAAACTCTGCTGAGTATACTGTAAGTTATTCGTTCGCCAGAGGGGGTGTTCGCCCTGGGCACCAAACAGGCTAGGACCGCCCCGTACATGCGCAAGAGGCAATTGTTATTCAAATGATCTGCAACCAGGCAACCAACTGCTGCGTAGACAATTTGCTTCCTGTTCATACCGACATGCACATGCCCAGCGTGATATGGTTTTTTCAGGTGCTTTAGTACTGACAGAGATCCTGGAATTAGATTGTTTATATTGTAAAATGCTGTTTTAATGGTAAAAGGTTTTAATGTGGACGTAGCCTCTCTTCTTGTGGCCATTTTGACCATCGGAAAGCACCAGGTTTGGTTTTACAAGTCAAATAAATGCTGTGCCACATGTCCTGTACACCGGTGAAGTGCTAGATGAATAACATGGGAAAAAAAAAAAAAAAACAGCAAGAAAATATGCAGCACTAAAGTTAGCCAGCTAAGTATTAGGTAGAATAACTAATGTTAGAGTTTGACCAATAGCTATGTAAATAGTAGCTACCCAATTTCACTAACAAGCTAACTAATCTAGCTCGGGATGGTTGTAATAAAAACCCAAGTGTTAACAAGAGAGATAATGCCAGCCTTACACCAAATGACTTTTCAAGTGATCTCAGAGAAATTTCCAACCTCGGAATACGCTCATGAGAATCTAGCTAGAGGTGTGGCGGACTCCCATCATCTCGATCACTGAGTGGAAGATGGTCAGGATCTTAAGTCAGTCTTTTTTCTCGTCTTGACGTTCTGCCTTGATCCCCAGTCTTTGAAAAATCATGCACAATCACATAAAAAAAATTCATTTGGTGTGCGGCCGGCATAACTCCGTGACTAATGACACGTTGTCTTTAGATTCTTTTCATAGTCTTGTGTATGTAACTTTTGTATCAACTAATAAAAATGACTGTGTTTTGTAGTGGCAGTTATACGTAGAGAATGTCTGGACTCGTCCTGGGAGTTTTATTGGCTTAAAACGAGCGAAAAGTCAGTTATTGGCTTATATGCAATTCCTTCCTTTGGCAGACTGAGCGCTGTAAAAGTGCAGAATTCTGCATGGATTCACGACACTCAGCACATAAACCCAACCTGGTAAGTAGGAGGAGGTCCATTGTTAAAGGAGAAACAGAGGGAAAGAAGGTCAAAAGCATTGACAGTGTCCTACAGAAAGCGATTAATGAGGTTAAAGGGAGAGAGAGAGAGAGAGAGAGAGAGAGAGAATCAGTTGGGATTGAGCGTCCTCTTTACATCATCACACTGAATAATCCTGAGAGCAGAAGCTGAGGGGGAGGGGAGAGAAGCCCTGCATTCTTCGTGTTACGGGGAGTCCCTGCTCTAATTGTAAAACTTCATCTATTTGTCTTTTAGATGTTTTTTTTTTTTCCTTGAATCCTAAATATAATGTATAATTTAGCCAATGTCCTTATCCAGAGTCACATACAACTAAGAGTGGTTAAGACATTGGACTATTGACCGGAAGGTCGTGAGTTCAAATCCCAGTACCACCGTGCCGCCACTGCCTGGGCCCTTGAGCAAGGCCCTTAACCCTCAACTACTCAGCTGTATAAATGTGATATATGTAAGTCGCTCTGGATAAGGGCGTCTGCCAAATGACAGAAATGTAAATGTCAATGTAAAGCAAATATTCCAGAATTCTGAATGTACAGATAATGTCTAATCAGACAGAAATACAGATACAACTAATTCACCAAATTCACTGTTTGTTTGTTTGTTTGTTTGTTTGTTTACTAAGAAAGCTTACCACTAGAGTAAATGTGTGCATCAGAACTGGGAACCCACAAGACTTGACAAAAATATGGTGCAGTTCTGTCTGATACACTGATCGCACACTAACGTGGGGATGCAAAATTCTATGTTCATATACCAAGAGTCCAGAAAGTTACTGAAGGACACATTCAATACATTTAACACACTATACTATACTATACTATACTATACTATACTATACTATACTATACTATACTATACTATACTATACTATAATGGAAACTTTGTTTACCACATACAGTAGTAACACACAGCCAGCATCAGAATTATTATTATTAACCTTGGTAAAGACAGGTAAGGAAGGATATTAAAAAAAGGACTTTGTGATTGATCACCAATAAATGAAGTGGCCTTTTTAAAAAAAATTTTTTATCATAGCTCTTTCTTATATATTTCTCATATTTTCAGTTCGAAACTGATCTAATTAACCACAAAGACATCCGTTCATAACACCCCCCCCCCCCTTTGTTGTCCATTTTGAGATGCTTTTCTGCTCATCGCGTTTATAGCAGTCATTTGCATTACTGTGGCCTTGACTACTATTCGAACCAGCCTGCGAACTTTCCTTCGACTTCTCTTATCAATGAGAGGTGCCGCTTACTGGATGTTTTCTTGCTTTCCACGCAGTTCTGCGTACTGTAAACTCTCGAAGCTGCATGAGAATCTCAGGAAATCAGAAGCTTCTGAAATACTCCAACCACCAGGACTATGCCGCAGGACATGAACCTATTCTCATGTTTGATTTGAGTATTAACTGGAGCTCTTGACTTGCATATGCATGATTTGTGGATAGCTGCATGAATGAGTGGGTGTGCGGGTATTCCTAACAAAGTATTGCGTTTTATTGGGACACGAAGCTCAAACCTCGGCATCTGAGTCTGCCAAACCAGTTACAGTATATTCTTAGCTGCACTTGTCTGTTGATATTGCAAAATAAGTTGCTTCTGTTTTGTTAATGTGACTTTTTTTTTTTTTTGGTCTGAGAATCTTATAAATTTTATACAAAATGATCTTTCCTAATAAATTTTGAAGTAACAAAAATTGCTGTGTAATTGCTAATGGAAGCGAGGGGCTTCAGAATAAACAACTTTAGAACGTAGTGCATCTGAGGTTATGTGCGGTAAAAATGTAATCAGGTCACATGGAATGTGGTATCATTTTTCAAGGTTCCTTATTTGTGTTGTTGCTTCACAGGGATTTTTGCAACTATACATATGATTCATATGCTTTATTCAGCCAGCAGCTGACTTCTGACTTTTTTTTAGAAAGCTTCCCTTTTCTCTTAGGGCATTTTATTTTTTTTATAAAGAAATCTCTGTACTTTATTCCCCACGCTAGTTTCACATATGTATGCCTTCCCTGCTGTGTTACTTTTACTCTGTCTGTTTGACCAGCATCAAATTGATCCAGGTGCATAATTACGCTTGTGCATAATTACTACGTGCTAGAAAACACTGTTTTGTTGTGACACACCTATGGAGATTAAGCTTCACGACATGTCAGGGCAAGTGTGTATGAGCAGGCTGGCTTGCATTTTTATTTTTTTTTTTTTTATCAAAGATCGCAGCGTGTTATGTTGAAGTGCTGTACATGAGCCAAATCCCACCCCAGTCCAGCTCGCCCTCTTGACAGTGTACAAAGGTTCAGTTGAATTTTACATTGACAAGATCTCTCATAACATAACCTTGACTAATTTGTGTGTGGGCCGTATAGCACGAGGCGATTGTGGAAAACGGCTCACATACAGCATACACAAGTGGAGACCCTCCTATCAGTGTCTTTCTATCTAGAAAAACACACAACATGAGTTAATCTACATGTCCTTGTGAAACTCCGCCACAGCGGTTGAACGCTATACCACGTTTACAGTTTGTGATGTCGGAGAGCAGACAGATATGAGGCTTGTGGGACAAAGAAAGGAGAATAGAACAGAAAACAAGGCGATTGATGATTGAACTTCTTTGGGAATGAACAGGATTGATGATAACGAACAAGATTATAGAAATTCTTTGGAAGTGGGCAGGAATGATGAAAATTTCTTCAGCAGCGAGTAGGTTTGATCAGAATTTCTTTGAATGCAGTTGGGATTGAACAGACTTTCTTCTGCAGCAGGGGAATTGGATCAGAATGTCTGCTGAAGTGGGAAGGATTGATTACAATTTCTTTAGGAGGGGTGGGACTGGTCAGAATTGATCATGATTTCGTCAAGAAGAGACACTATTGATCAGAAATTCAGGAAAGTAGCTCCGAAAATGAATTGTCCTGCACACATCTCTGTTCGTGGTACTGCAGAAACCTGCTGAATGCAATACAAGAACTGGTGGAAATTATGAAAGGAAACAAACACCTAACATTTCTGCTAAGTGGAAAATCGTGTCAACATTTTTGCCAAGCGATGCCAGGAACATTACAGCACGCCATTTTACACCACACCTAACATCTAATCATGTAATAATATACTGTAATAATAATTTTTTCTGTATGTACTGAATGATTTATAAGTTATTGAAGCATTTTATATAATGTCAATAAAATGTATTCACAACAAGGGGTTGATTAAAAAAAATAATAATACCATCCTAATAAAAAAAGGGGGGGGGGGTGCGTCTCCACAATATGAGTGAAAGGTGGTCAATAAAAAGAAAGAAAGCTGTTTTCTTGGAAACCACAAATCTACAGTTAATGATCTTTTAAATAAGGGGTCATTTGTTACATTTGGTGCAACCGATCCGGAGACATTTATGAAAATGATTAAGGCGTCATCGCCTTAACAGAAAACCAATTGTGGAGAAGATCAGCCGTAAACCTTGTGACGCGTAAACTGAAATTTATACCTAGCATCCAGACAGCTGTCCTATTTAGTCATATTGGTAGGTCGTGTCACAGTATGATATTTTGGTGATGGATTAAGGAGTGTATTAGAGCAAAATTAGAAAAATTATTACGTGGGCAATTTTTTTGACGCACTCTCGTTTCATAATTGCTGCATCTCAGAAAGAACTTTTGTGACACTGGACTCATTGTGCACTGACATGACCCAAATCTTATCTTCACCTGACTCGGTGGAAATTCACGTGGATACAGGCTCTCGCTTTATGGGACACAGGGGCGGTGATAATACTGTACTGCGAAATGTCCACATGAATATTCTAGTTGAACATGTCGTATATATTGCATTTCAAATGATCACCACAACGCACTAACATCATAAAAATATCCCTAATGATCCCATCTGCCGAAAATAATCAGTGCTGCTGATGAAACAGTCCTGAAACGCTGCGTCCAGCTGTCCTTTTCTCCTCTCTTTCCTTCATCTGCCATTCAGTCCTCTAACAAGACTCACACTGCACACTCGCTGCATTCAAAAGGCCACTTCTGATGTCATTCAATCATTTACAAAGAGCTTCACTATGGAGCGCTTCCATTTTTCTCGTTCTGACACGATGTTTCCAAAGGTACTCGCGACCGAGAAAGGACACGATTCAAGAAGTGGCAAACAATGACTTTAGCAGTCCTGGTATTTTGAACTGACCTCACAATCACTAGCTCAGGGCTTTATCTACTGAGCTATTACTGTCCTAATAAAGGTAAGTCAGCCTAAAAGTCTAGGAAATAATAAAGTCTAGCCTTGAATTATTTTGGCTAAATCCACATCTGAGATGCACATGAATCTAACAGCACATGAATAGCATGGCTGTTGGTTCGAATGGCTCATTTGCACAATATCATTCTGCAAATATCATGTATTCATCCATCCATCCATCCATTATCTATACCGCTTATCTGCCAGGGTCAAGGGGAAGCTGGAGCCAATCCCAGCTGATTTAGCATAAAAGATAGGGTACACCCTGGGCAGGGGTTATCAAGGCATTGACGATTCAACACACAGCCCAAGTGCTTAACTACAAATGCCCCTTCATCATTTTAACTGTTTGGCTGCAGACTGCAGGGCCTTATTTATTCACAGTCTAATTTAACTTATAAAACACTGGCTCCCAAACCAGTCCCCGGGGCGCTCCTAAACAGCCTCGAATCTTTTTCTATCCCATCTCACACAACAATGGGAGTGTGTGGAGGGAGGTCCTGAAGACTGCTTTGAGAACCACTGATATGAAAGATCCACACAATGGTACTAACGAGCTGTCTTTTCATTTAAATCTTTATAAGTTTATATTTATAATGTGCACTCTGGGGGGGGGGGGGGGGAGTATTTAAGTGTACCATTCCTCATTGTTAACTCTTTAAATGAACACTATACTGTATCTACATTTCTACAACTGAAAGATGCATATTAAAGGTACAAAAGGGAACCACCCAAGTAACTAGCATGAAGTTTACAATCTAAAATACATCCAATGGAAAAACCAATTTTGTTTATGAAAAAAATGACTAATAACTGCAAGGGCAATACTGTATCCCGATTACACTTCTGCCATGCAGGCAACTTTATATAAGCGTGACTTGCACACATCCTGCACTAATATATTTCTGACCACGATGAATCTGTTGTTCTTTTTGTATTGCTAACGAACACCTGCTTTACTAATCGGTGATTGCTTTATTGTCCTGACACCTTTAATCTGCAATGATATATATATATGTATATTTAATTTATGATCTTCTTATTGGTTTATTCCTTTTATGTGAAGCACATTAATGCTAACTAAAGTGATATATATATATATATATATATATAAAAGATTATATGCCAGTCTATTCATTGCACATGTACATATTTACTGTATGCCATACCCTAGAAAATCTGATTAAAGAAGACACACACACACACACACACGTATATTCACTAGACACAGAAATTACTTAAGAACATTTTTATTTCAGTTTACAAATCGTCACTTAAACAGTAAAAGATATGGCTGAATCTCAAGTGGCTCCCTACTCCGTAAACAAAGTGCACCACATAGGGCATAGGGGCTTCCTTATCCTATTGTAGTGCACTAGGCTCTAGGGGCTTTAGCAGCTGTAAGGAGGGACTGAGTGATCTCCGATCTGATTGGCTGCTCTGCCACTCCTACTTCACTGCTTTACTTCCATAACAAAACAATGCACTGTAATAAAAAAAAAAACAAAAAAAAAACACAAAAAACAAACAAACCAAAAAAGGTGATCAGGGCATGCCATTATAACAACAAAAGGTTGATAAAGATGTCCCTGTTGGTCTGGGTTGATCTGATGGCCGGGAATAATCATTTTGTACGTTGTTTACCTGTGGCGAGTGTTTTTTGTTTTTTTTTTATGTACAAGCCACGGCGTCACAGAACTCTTTAAAGTCCCTCTGCATGAAATCTTCGCTCTGCATGACGTCGTTCTCGGACGGGAAGTACTGCATGCTGTCTTCTCGCTCCAGCTCGGGGAAGCTGAAGAAGCGGAACGCGTCGCCGGCGGTCACCGGGAGCTCGGGGCTGTCTAGGAGCGCGCCGTGGGCGTTCTCGAGTACCCCGAGGTACGAGTCCATGTCCGCGGGGTCCAGCTCACAGTCGGAGCAGCTGTCCGTGCCCACCGAGTCGGAGCGCATGTGCAGCAGCTGGTACTTCTCGCGCATGAGGAACTGGTTGGTGTTGCGCGGCGCTCGCATCCCGGGGGCGCGCATGCCGCGGACGTTGGCGGGCCGCAGCGACGCGGAGGAAGAGGAGGAGTAGTGCCGCGGTCTCGGCGGATTGCGGCGCGGCACCAGGCGGTGCTCTCGCCCGTCGCCGTGCCCCCGCCTCCTCCCGCTCCTGTGCCAGCCGTGCCTCGCTCTCTTCGACTCCTCGCTCTTGAGCTCGTGTTCAAGCGACAGCTCGTTGCCCTGGACGTTCCCGCGGCACATCATGCCCTTCCCACACATTCCCTCTTCGTGTAGCATCAGCTAGTGAATCTCTCTCTCTCTCTTTCTCTCTCTCTCTCCTTAATCTTCCTCTCCTTCACATCGTCTTCTCGACGAGGAAACAAAAGAACCAACTCTCGCGGATCTTGTTTCTCGCGGGTCCTTCGCCTTCAGCGGGGTTCCTCAGTGTGCTCTACCTTTTCACAATCTTCTCCGTTTTTTTCTTGGTCACGGGCTTTCGCAGGTTCATAGCCTGACGCGGTGCCTCCTCGATAGGCAGCTTGACCCAGTCACACCCCTCGACAGTGCGCTCAAACCTTCCTTTTTATCGTCTTTTACCAGGAATATATGTATATATATATATATATATATATATGGTTGAATTATAAGATTATTAAAAACGTGTGGGGGGGGGGGGAATGGGCTTGTAGTTTGTTTTGCTTCTTTTTTTTTTGGTTATAAACAAACTACTTCGCACAGCCCCACCATACACCTCACTGACTCTGATCGATCCTTCTCAACGGTAAACTGCATTGCGCTTTATATAGCTTCAGGACGCTGGGCGTGCTCTTTAGTTTAAAGGGGTGTTCGGGTATTGTTTGGAATGGAAAAAAAAATAAACTAGAACAAAAACTGATCCTGTACGAAATACGACAGAAACACAGAGGTATGTATTAATCAGATAAAGGACATGAAATAGACATGTTGTCTTTTATAAAGATAAAAGCGGGATATATTAGACTACCGCCCCACCCGTCACTTTGGAAACAATGGTATCTCCCTGGATGTTGTCCTAACAGCTGGTCTAGGATCGGTTATTGCGGTCCCACACAGAATAAAACCATTAGAAAAGGGAACCCCGGACAGGTGACAGATCAGTTATGTCATGGTCAAAACGCACAAAGAGGCTACGTGCAAAACTGCATACTAGTGTACTAACCCCTGGTATAGAAAACATCGGGGGGTTGCTGTGGACGTTACAAACGCAAAACCAACGGCTAAATCTGCAAAAAAGATGGCACCACGCAGGACAGAGTACTGAAATCAGACTCCATACTCTATAAAGTGAACCGTTATGATTGAGCCAGTGTTATTTTGCACATAAAACATATGGGTTTAAGATTCACGTGTGCATGGTGATGTCATCTTTCCCATCCATAACATAATGGATATTTTATTAAAAAACAAGCAAAAAAAATTCTTCCAAATGCTTATTCAGATATTTTCATTTATAATCTGTAAACTTAATTCCAACTGTAGAAGAGTACATACAATGTAGAAGTGAAACAAGTCTGTCAAATGTTAAACCCCTTATACCTATGACAGGGTTAGTCGTCTAATCAGGTCTAACTAGTCACCACAAATCTTCATATAACATATAAACTAAGTGTTAATTGTAATATGAACTACCACAGCAGCACCCATAACGGTGGTTAAACCAGGGGCGTGTCTAAAGGGGGGCTGGGGGTGGGCAAGCCCTGCCCGCGCCCCCTGAGGTATGCTCTGTCCATCCAAAGGAAATTGTCTGGGGAAAAAAACAAGACTTTACGCTAACATTTACTGTTATTTTCTGTTACCTCACGCTATCATTTACTGTTGTCTTAATAAAAAAATACAAACATCTGCGCCATTTTGTTCTTACACACAAGGAACACGCTGTTGCTGTTGTGAGAATAACTGGTAATCACCATTCATTACATTCA
>JAOVYU010000001.1:19176804-19194502 GCA_025674565.1 Synodontis membranacea | reverse complement strand
TTTATGGGTTGCATTGCACCACTGCTTTAGTGTGCGACTGCTTGCATGGAGAGTGTAATTCGGGTCCGGACGGAGATGGAGAGTGTTATTGTCCACCACCATATTCAGGACAGAAGTGCAACCAACGTAAGTCTTTCTCCACTTGTAGACTATGTGCTTTCATTCTTGGTTTAGTTTAAAAAAATCCCTTGGACATTTAAAGTAGGGATTGAGAGTGTACATATACATTGCCTTTGTAATGTTATATTACAGTATAAATACTTTAGACTACCAGTTTTTGTCATCTGAAGTCACATATTTATCTGAACAGATCATCTATTATGTAAAAAAAACGTGGAAAGAATATGACATCACTCAAATTCTGCCTAGTGTATGTATGGATGGATAGATAGATGGACAATCTTTCTTAACTAAGCTGTCCATCCATCCATCCATCCATCCATCCATCCATCAGGGACTGGGAAAATGGACATGTTGGAACTTTTCCATTCATAAAGACGTTTAAGACTGGGTTGGAAGTTGACCTTCTAACAATACAGTGACCCGGAGCATACTGCCAAAGCTACACTGGAGTGGTTCCAAACCAAAGCTTTCAGGATACAGATGTTAGTTCAGTTGATGAACTTACTCCAGAAAACTTACAGCTGTAAAGGTTTATGCATAGTAAAACCTTTGTACCACTCTGTAATTTGTTGTAATGTGTCATGCTTACGATCATGCAGTTAACTGACAATGATCAGAGGCGTGTTCAGGAGGCGGCTGGAGCACCAGGGAAACAGGATGTAGAGAAACAGAAATCATAACAAAGACAAACAGAAGCCAAACAGAAGGCAAATGAACGAAATAGAATATTTCATTCAAAGTTTCCTTCAAGATTCCGTATGCTCAAAGTTGACCACAAAAAAAAACCTGTGATCAACTTTGAGCATATTGCAGTTGCAATTAATGCAAAAAATGATCATGTATATGGCAACATGAATGTCACGGCACCTGTTATAGTACGAAATATGTGTCCTGTACTCCAGAAAATAAGGTAACAAATTTTCGGTGAAATTTAGGTCTAGACCTTGGATAAAGTGGCTATGAAAGATGACTATATTAATAAATAATTGCATCCATTTTTCTCTCTCTCTTTATGCAGTTTCGTCTTCGTGTGCAGACTGCGGCCCCTACTCATACTGTAAAGGAGAGAGTCCGAATGCTCAGTGCAAATGCCTTCCATCCTTTTCAAAAGTTGGAAGCGTCTGCGTAGGTATGTTCTTTTTACAACGTAGAGCTTTCAGTTTACATTTTGCATCTCGGATTCCAAGATCAGCTAAAAATGAGCCAACTTTCATATACTTTATATGGTTGAATTATATTCATTTCACGCACAACACTAGATCTTAAAGGGTGTGCTGATTGCTTTGGAGACAGTACATGTAGAAATATACAGTCTAAAAGTAGCTGGCTTCTGACTCGCATGAAAATGTGTTTACTTGAAATAGCAAATCTCCACTCTTATAGAACTGATTAGGAAAGCGGGGGGGGAGAGAACATTTATTGATATTAATCACATTTGCTCTTATCGTCCATAGACTGAATATAGTGCTTTCTGAAAATGCTGTTACATGTTTGACCCCCCTTCCCCCCCCCATTATAAGGTGGCAATTTAAAAGAGTAGCATCAAGCAGTAAACACAACTCAATAATTAAACCTATCATTTAAGTACATTGTCAATTCTCTAATGTTTGGTGGACAAAGATCTCAGCCGGACATATTGTACGTTGCAGTGGGAAAATGATTTGACTTCGTCGGTTTGTAGATTTGTTCCCAAGCTTCATTCTATCGTCATCATTTAAATTGCTGATGTATTATGTGTAATGTCCAAATCCAGCCTTACGCTATCCAAAAATCCTCAGACGATGTCAACAGGTTCCACACTTGGATGATGTATCTTAGCATAAAACTGGATCAACAAGTGTGACGCTGGCAAAATCACCAGGCCTCCATCCCATAGAGAACTTTATTGATATATAAATTCTAACTAAATGTAGATTATAGCTTATTGGGTGTAATTGCTCACTTTTAACACATTGGTTGTGTCACCAAAGAGAGGGTGTCACCTAATATTAGAAAAATAAATACACAATGTGTAGTTTAATTAGTTAAGATGGGTAAAAACAAGCTTATGAAAACATGCCTTTGTGGTAAGCTTAATCTGTATTAATGTATAATACGGAAAATTTAGCATAACCCTAAAATATTTTTTGTCACAAAGCTACATTAAGTGGCTTGTTACATGTGACAGATTTCAGTGACTGTTGACTTGCCAGCCCTTATATAAATTATTCTTCATAACATTTGCATCTCTCACATCCACTTCCAGGTGTTTGCAGCAAGGATGTTTGCGACATAAATGCAGATTGTTCGTACAAGGGGTCAGGGCAATTTCAGTGCACATGCAAAACAGGTTTCGAGGGAGACGGCAAATTGTGCACCCCACTGGACTCTTGTTCTCGCAATAACGGAGGCTGTCCAACAAACTCCACTGTTTGTGAAAACACAGGACCAGGCCAGGTGAGCACTGGCTTTACTTTCATGCCAATGAGTCCTTTGTAATCAGCACGTAACATTCATGGATTCATAGATTCCTTTACGTGTAATAACTGCATACAATAATTCATATTTTTTTAAGCACAATGCATGTTAGTTTTCTGATGAATTTGTGCATGTTTGTCTTGTCAGTCAATATGTGTATGTCAGAGTGGGATGGAAGGATCAGACCCTCGTGCTGGCTGTAGGCTGAAATCTGCCTGTAAGGTGAACACGTGCCACAGGAGTGCACGATGTGCAACCGGCCAGGATGGAATAGCCAGGTCTGCATTAACTCTTTACTCACTCCAATTTAGTGGCCTTTCCGATTCCTTTAAATCTCTAGGCAATGAAGGCACTTTTGTTAATTCAGCAGTTACTAGCCTTCCTCAAATGTACTTCACCATGCAGTGCCTGGATTCTTTAGGGCAACCTCGCGTTCAATGTTTTGTACTAAACGCAAATGACAGACAAGCACAGAATCTCATGCAATTGGACGCCACTAAAATAACGTACTATTTTAAAATGCAAGAAAAATCACTATAAATTTTGATCTTTGTTTTTGTTTGTCAAATTCAAACTGCATTGAAAACTTATAGTGCCACCACTTGCGCTAGAGGTCCTATTAACTAAGGTCCCAAATTACCAATTCTAGCTTGGACATGGTATTGGATAAACTGTGCATTCAGTTGTGTGTGAGTGATGTGCAGAATTGCATCAGGTAGCAATTTTATTGAGATTTTTGTATTTGAAAATCAAATGTTCAATATGCTATTATTTTACACAATTTTGCTCAGTTTAATAAGTTCTTTTATTTTGTCTTTAACTGGCCCGATCTTGAGTCTTACATTCATACATGCATTCTTCCTCTCACAGTCCAAAGACATTCATACAACTGGCTATTCTAAATAGCCAATAGGTGAGAATGTGAATGTGAATGGTTTTTTCAATCCTTATTATTAGTCCTTATTAATCCTTATTTCAATCCTTAACCCTGTGGGATGTATCCCCTCGACCTGAGTCAGTTGGAATTGGCTCTACCATGGCTTCCCCGTTACCCTGATTCTTCAAAGATTCTGATACACAGTTGTTAGGCTCTAAACCTTCGTCCTGTTTGTAGATGCGCTTGCAGTCATGGACAGATCAGCGATGGATGGCGCTGTTATGGAGATATCATGGAGCGTGTTGTGGAATTGGATCGGGAAGGCAGCCAGGCAGGCAACCTCACCGGAAGCATTGCATTGTTTGGTAGTGCTGCTGACATTATGTGCTGATTATCTCTCCCCTCTAGAACTCATTCATGCTGCAGATATTTTTAAGCAGAAACAATGCAATTAACAGATGTTTTTTTTTTGTTTTGTTTCTCTTTATAGAGAGAGGATGTAAGCTCATTCTGAGCAAACATGGGCCATTTACAGCATTCATCCCAGTGGATACATCACAAGTGAGTAAAAGTAGATGTAATCCGAGTTGCTTTTTTAAATTCTTTTTGAAATAAAATTCTTATGATTCTGGGTTTGGCTGTTTATTTATTGGTTTATGTTACTGATACATACATTTACTTTTATATTTAGTCATTTGGTATACAGTAGGCTTTTAAAAACTGCAAACAGCAGAAGGCTGAATGATACTGAAATATAATGTGTGTGTCTATGTGTGTGTGTGCGTGTGTGTGTGTGTGTGTGTGTGTGTGTGCATGTATAGATATCTATGGGTAACCTTGACAAGGCAAAAGCAGAGGCCATCTGCAAACACCACCTCATTCTTGGTCAACGTCTTTATAAAGATTTGGAGGGTCAGGATTTATGGACATATGGAGGAGAAATTATGAGATTTAAACCAAACAAGGTGAATTGCGATTGTAAAATTACTTACTGTCATTTTGTCCTATATAAGATTGTCTGTGTCTACTCACAGCAGATTTCTGTTTGTGCTTTGCAGAAGTTTATTTCAAAAAACGATCCCGATACACCGTTCATGATAATCAAGAGTGACATACCTGCCTCCAATGGAATTATTCATATAGTGGACAAAGTGTTTACCTTTGCTACTGTAAGCACTTCTGACAGTGATGAGGTAAAATAATGATAGGAATTCTGTTTTTACAGAATAATAAAACATTTACACCATGTTCCCCTTACTCCAAATGTATTAGATCAGCCAAGGCGTGTCTGGTGTCTTGACATTAGCTGTTGGATTTTTGTACTGGTGCTAGTAGACTAACGAATAACAAATAAGCTAACAAAAATTTGGGATGCTTCTCGCTACCAGATTAGCACTTCAGTAAGTAGGGAATAAATTACGATAGGGTGCACTGATATAGGAAAACCATCAGCAGGAGTGTGGTGTGATGACATTACCCAAAGAGTTTAATTTCTCTTATATTTCATCAGTTTGCTACAATAACAATTATTATTTATTAAAGAATTACGTCACATTTTTATTCGCCAGTAGCTATGCTTAATAATAATAAAAAAGTTCCTGCTATCACTTATGTCTTAACAGTCATAAACAGTTGTTCCCCCACCAGCATATCTTTTCCCACTCTCTTTAAGATAAAAAGATAAAAATTTGCAGTTACTGATTTTCAAATAATTTTAGAACTTGGTAAGGACTAGATGAATTTTGTTATGTCCTGATACATAAAAGTGTATAATTGAAAGAGGGTGTACTTTCTTTTTTGACTGTAGATAGATAGATAGATAGATAGATAGATAGATAGATAGATAGATAGATCTTCAGTCTTTCATAGCAATAACAGTAACTGGTATCAGACTCAATAGGATCAATAGGATGTATGACTCAAAATTAATCCTGAGGACTAAATACCAAATATGCCTTGGCTGGTCAACTGTATTTGAATTCAAATGAATCGATTAAATTCGTGGAGAAATTTCCTTTCATTAAGTGGTTTCTATTGTTTTCTAACTCATGCTATTATGCAACTGTAGTTCTCTTCAAAAACCATCGGGGACATTCTTGCAGAAGATGGCAGATTCAATCGATTTGTATCCCTGATAGATGTGAGTGTCCTTTCCTTTTTTTCTGAACCATTGGATTATCAGCCTGACTTTTTCGAACTGAACTGAAACTCTCACCTGATTTGATATTTTCTGATAGAACTGTGGAACTCCCATGCCACTCCAAGGTCCAGGGCCACTCACACTGTTTGTCCCAACTAATAAAGCTGTGGACAGATCTAGGGATGGTAGTATTATATACATGCTAAAGGAGGTAAGTGTTCAGTGTGAATATATATGAATATATATTTGTTTCAGGTCAAGCCAGTATTTCATTATTTTCATTGATAACCCTATATATTTCCCTCCCAAAGGCCAAGCACAAACTTCAGGAGCTTCTGAAGCACCATATGTACTCTCAGGCAGCAGTAAGGCTCTGTATTCATCAATACTTTTTTTTCATTTATTTCTTTATTTATCTAATACACATTTTTTTTTTTTTTTACATTGGCTCCATATGTATTATTGATGAGTTTACTGTCTGATATCCGTCTTCTTCATTTTGCACTTGAGCACTTTTCCTTAAACACATTAAAAAATCCCAACATACAGTACTGTGCAAAAGTCTTAGGCACATGCAATGAAATGATGTAGAGTAATGGCGACTTAAAAAATTATGAAATTAAATCTGTCTACTTAAAATAAAAATATTACAACATGCAGTAAACAGTGATGAACTAAACTAAGTCAATATTTGGTGTGAATATTTGGTTGCTTTTTTTTTTTTTTTTTAAATCGTAGTTCCGGGTTCAAATTGTGCAGTTTTATTAGGACATGAGCTGGTACGTTTTCCTGAGCATCTTGGTGAAACTGACACACTTTTTCTTGATATTTTAACTATCACAATTGCTTCTCTTTTTTTACAGCAAAACCCAGGAGCCTTCATTATGGTTTTTGTCTGAAAAGTGGTCTTCTATACTTGTATGTTGCTTTCTTTACTCACATACAAACATTTTTATGCTTACAATTATTATTTTTTTTTGGAAAAGTAATGTACTGTACAGTAATGTTTTTGTACTGTATCAGTAAGGCAAAATTCATAAAATGTAATTTATAACACTATTTGTATGCAAAAAAATAGGATGCCTAAGACTTTTGCACAGTACTGTATCTTTTTCAAATAATGTTGAAGTATACGCTTTTCAATATAGACTCTTTGTGTGTACTCGGTTAAAACAAAACTGTTATAATCCATACAACTTGGGTTTCTCTGGTAGAACTCTGCCTTCAGTATTTGAATTTAATAATACTGAATTGAAGTAATGAAAAAAAGTGATTTTGATTGTCCAGGAAGTTGTGGTGTTCAGCTACACATGAAGTTTTGTTTACGTTTTGTCAAAAAAGACCTTCATTACTTGTCATTTACTTTCGCATTATATCTCCAATGCAAAACTAAACAACCGAACATGTTCTGACTGTGATAATGGAAGATTTGTGTAATTTTCTTTTTCTTTTTTTTGTAATTTTTTTTCGACCTACTGCTCTAAGTTACGTGAACAAATATTGTTGAGGTATTACAGTATATTATGCATCTATACTGCATACATATGTTTTTTTGTAGGTAACTGTGGACCAACTGGCTAGCATGACAGAGATCCAGAGCATGGCTAATCAGGTCATAATGATCAATGCCTCTGGTGATGTAAGTCACTGTTGCTTTTGACTAGACGTGTGCTGTTTAATTGTGAAATCATCAGAACTGCCTAAGATCATAGCACCATTAAGTATAACATTAACAAGTGCAACAAAATACATATTATCTTTATTGAACACACGTACTGTATTTTACAATTAATGTCAGTAATGTGTAGTATCACTTATCACAGTATATGTAATATCACATAAACAAAAAACACATACATTACATGTGAAAATCTGATCACACACCACAAGTCATGTGTTAATCATATCAAAATTTCTCACAAAAACAAACAAACCATGTGATACTTTAGTGCATTTCTACCATAACACAATAAAACTGGTCGAATGTAACCTGCCGAGACTTTTTCTCGAGATCATGAATGTTGTCCAGAAAATGCAGCCTATCCATGCAGAGCCCCTTGAACGTAATAATGCAGTATTAAATGTGGCAATATATAACAAATGTAACAAATGTAGATTATAGCATCCTGATTGTTTTTCTTCTCCTTTACCCTTAGGGAAGAGTGTTCCTCACTGAAAAAGGAATACCTCTTGAAGTGAAAGACATTGTTGCATCCAATGGAATCATTCACATGATTGATGGACTTCTTGTGCCGCCATCTATCGTTCCAATCATGCCACATCGGTGTGATGTTAATATGAGCACCATCATTATGGTACGTAGGAGAATTCAGGATAAGGTGATATGCACCGGTAGATCCTTTAATCTGCATAATAAAATATCTATCCGAATAATTATTATTGAACTTTTGCACTTTTGCTGTAGTTGCCATTATCACAATAAATACTACATTGTACATTATACTACACAATCATGAATAACAATTTACTTTTTACAAACATATTTTAAAGGTGACTATATTCACTTTTCCTGGTGAAATATACTATAACTGTACAATAACTGTAATGTTGGTTGTACTACTACAGCTGCAAGCAAAAATACAGTTTGGTACCTTTACGTTATAGTGTAGTGAAGAAAATACAAACAGTGACTAGATTGTTAGGGAAGCCACATGAACCCAGGGAGTTATTATATAAGGAGAAAAACTATGGATCCTGGGGAGCTACTCTTTAATAACTTGAAGTATTAAAACTGTAATATATTAAAGTCCATGGTATCGGGTTGTGTTGTTATTGTTCCACCTGTAATATTAGATCATAAAGGGCAGATTGCATTTTAAAATGCACAAACGAAACATTTTCAGAATCCTCTGATAACATACTTAAAACTGTTTACCTTGTTTGCAGAGTCCATGTGTAATGTGCATGTACATTTCTGAGTCACGATGTCCACCTGGAAGCACAGAAGAGGTATATTTTAAATGCTATAGAAGATATACAGTGCCTTTATAACAAATGTAATATATTGCATAGTGGTATAATGGAGGCTATTTTGTATATAGAGTTGAGGTCAGAAGTTTACATACAGTCTGAATGTCATGGATATGAATGTCATGGATATATTGGGGTTTCAGTGATTTCTTTGAACTGGGGAAGAATGATTGCGCAACATAAATCTTTAATAAAATAAAACTTTGTAAAGTTTCAATTTATTTTGGGCTTTCTGAAATCATCACAGGGTCAAAAATATACCTGCATCCACTTAGATGATTAATTCAGTGTTGCTGAATGTTCCAAAATGTATACAACATGTTTGACAAGTACAAATTAATGGGAGCAAGTTAATGTAGCATCTTTACCAAGGTTTGGAAAAAAGACCCAAACTGTCACCTTCAGCTGAGGGGAAATTAATTTGGATGGTCAGGAACAACCCAGGAACCACCAAGGCACAGGCCTGGCATGAACTGGAAGCTGCTGGAACACTGTCAACAGTCAAGCAAGTTTTGCATCACTGTGGACAGAGAGGCTGCTGTCCAAGAAAGATGACCCTACTCCAAAATTTACACTGATCTTATGGACAAAAAAAAAAAAAAAAAAGCCTTCTGGAGACGTTTTATTCTCAGATGAATTTGAGTAGTTTGGCCACAATGACCAGAGGTACAGACGAACACTGTACCAAATCCTAACCATGGTGGAGGTAGCATCAACACCAAACCTGGACACAGATGGGTGTTCTAACATTGACGCATCAAAGCCGGTTGTGCAATATATGTTGTATATGCTGTCATTCTTGCCTAGAAAAAGAACAGTTCGAGAAATCATTGAAAGCCCACTATTGCCGTGACATTCGTGCAAACTTCTGACCGCAGCTGTACATCACATTCTTAATACTTACACCACAGTCAAATTATTCAGTTGCATCACTATAGTCAATCATAGTTATTGATCGATACAAATGCTTGCAAATGTTCCATATATGCTGACTTGCACACACTTGTCTGTTGTATTAGCCTGGCCTTTTTAAAAATTGTGAAGCTCTTCCTGATCCACGATGGAGTCAGTTTACCAGTGTACGGGGCTGTGCGAAGTACTGCCGAACAAACCGAGTGGTAAATAATTCCCCAACTCTCCTATTCGTGTGATTTCAAATTTCTGCTACGGTAAACAGTTGGACACAAAACACAAGAGTAACAAGAGCAATATTTCTAATTTCATTATACTAATTAGAACTGCATAATTATTGGCAAGCTTAGTTACAATAGATATTCTTGATAAGTGAAACCAAGGAAAATCCACCTTTAATGTGATAAAGCAAGCAACAAAAGTCAAATGAAAAAGTAAAAATAGAAAAGGTTTCGGGATAATAAAAGAGAGAAATGTACAGTCTAGAGGAAAGTATGGTGTCCTGTTGAAAAAAATGACCGAGAATGAAAGACTAAGTATTCTGAGCAATCCTGATAAACTCATCACTTCTATAATATCGACTAACATTTAGCCAGACATTAATGACAGATTGTGGTATAGATTACATGTTTCTTGTACTTTTAACAAGCCTTGATTCAAATGTAAATTACCAACATTAAAAAATAAAATGTTTTTTTAGAGGGCAGAATGCTGCAAGGGTTTTTATGGGCCTGACTGTAAACCCTGTATTGGAGGTTTCCAACACCCATGTTATGACAAAGGCACCGTAAGTACAATGTTCATACTGTAAGCTATATAGCTCTATTTCCTTTACTGTATAAATCTTTGAATACGTAAATATACATACATACATACCTACATACATACATAAATATTTGAATATTATGTGCTAAATTCAATAAAATTTCTATGAGCATTTAGAAGGATATCAGCAAGAATAATTAAAGTGTCATTGTGGATTTAAAATTATTCATAACATGTTAGTATTTTTTTCACTATTCTTTTTCTTCTTCTTGAAAACCAAATTGTTGTTTTCTCTATTATTATTATTATTATTATTATTATTATTATTATTATTATTATTATTTCACTTCTTCTAAGTCCTTAAGTATCGTGTCCATAATTAGTCTGTAATTCAGCTCAGATGAGCTTGAGGATAACCCAGGGAGTGCTGAGACTGCTGTGAAATCGAATCTGTGGTGAGGGCTGAGTGACAGCTATTACTTTTATAAATGATATTCCACACTGTTCCCGAATTATTCACGTTTTCCCGGGACTGTCTTAGAGCCTGACAAGGTTTTCTCAGGGAACTCCTCAAGGACTTCTCCTCCAGGACTGTTTCAATTAAAATTTTCATTGCTTTACGGATAACATCTGGATTTATCTTAACAGAAATTCCATCCATGACCTACTCCCATTGTTGCCAATCAACTCGAAATTAAGATGGTGATGATAAAGAGTTTCCTCAAGCTCACCAGTGATAACAAGAAGTTCTTATTAACTGACCCAAGATCCTTCTCAGCAAACCTTTCTCTACAAAACTAAAAAAAAAAAAAAAAAAAACTTTTTTTTTCAGTGTGTCTATTCATGCCCTCATGCCCTATTCTGGAGCCCACGTACTCCACTTTCATTCTAACATAAGTTCCATAGTGAGCACTTTCCATAATATTCAAATCTCCAAAAATATTTAAATATTCAAATCTCCGAAATATTTCAAAATGCCACTTTGTGCCTCTTACTCTGCAGTTTACTCTGCCTTCTAGCCGAATCTGTGGAAGCTATTAATATATCTACAACTTCAGTGGTATATTAGTCTCTCTGTATATTCCAGTTCATCCAAATTCAGCTGCTTGGTTGAAACTCACATTCACTTCACAATTGTTGCTCCTTCCTGTCTTTTTATAATTAGCTTACGCAAAGGGTTACTTGAACTCTCTCTCCATTACAGTTAAACAATCTCTCTATTTTTAAAGCATACATTAAACTTAAAATCTAATATTTATGCTTTTGGTTTTTCAGCTATAACAATACAATAGTTAATAATAATAATAATAATAATAATAATAATAATAATAATAATAATAATAATATAAAAAATAATAATCCTTTCACTCATTTAAAATTTAGCATGTGACTTAAAAAACAAAGAAAGACAGAATTACAAAAAAATAGAAATAATAAAATAATAATAAAATAAATACAAATAATTATTAACTAAAACAATAGAAATATTTTAAAAATAATGGAATGAATGTAATATTTAGGTAAAGTGACAGAAAAAGTGTAAGGCAAATTGAAAAAGCTAGTCAAAAGCTAACGTGAAAAGATTTTTATGGGTTTAGCATGTCATACCATTAATAAAATTAAAAAATACAATTTTTATTTTTTTTATTTTTTTTTAAAAAGCACTTCTTCTTCTTCTTCTTCTTGTTATTATTATTACTTGTATAGAAGAATGAAATTCTTCCGTCATGTCTGATATTGTTAATAGTGTTCTGATGGCATTAATGGTGATGGCTCATGCAAATGTAATCCAGGCTTTATGGGCATCGGCTGCCACATTTGCTCTGACCCAAAGAAACATGGAGAAAACTGTGACGAAGGTAAGAATCAAATCGAACCTTTTTCTATGTAAAATAGCTATAATTATGGCTACAACAGAATGGATAAAATGATAATCAATAACTGAATGTTTAGCTTCTTTTGAATGGATAATTCTATAAAAAATTCTGTTATTATTATTATGATTATTATTATTAATAATAATTATAATAATAATAATAATAATACTAAGAGACTTTGTTGATCTTGCCATATTTTTGTGTGCGTGTGTTTGCACAGATTGCCGCTGTGTTCATGGTGTGTGTGATAACAGGCCTGGCAGTCAGGGTGTGTGTCGCAGGAACTCCTGTCTGTCTGGATACACTGGAGACCTGTGCGATCTCACAGCTACACCCTGTGATTCGGATGGCGCTTATGAACACTGCCATATCCATGCTTACTGTTCACGCATTAGTGACATGAACATGTCAGTTACAAGGCTTTAATTACACTTTAAATAAACTAAACTAGCTTCCTTCTTTTACTGTATGCTACCTTCTGAAGAAATTTCGTCCATGTACTTCTTAAAGCATTTCACATTGACTACAGTGGACATAAAAAGTCTACACACTGATGAAATGACAGGTTTCTGTGATCAGAAAAAAAAAATTAAACCAGGATAGATCACGTTTGGTTAACATGACATGACTGAGCTAACCAACTCAGTTAACCAAACATGACATGAATTTTATAGCCACTGTATGCTTTTTAATAGATGTTCAATCAATGCTTATTCACTGCTTATGTGTGTTAAAGTGAACTCTATCTCTCAGGATGGTTTGTAGTTTGCTCAGTGCTGATGGTATGTGTGTGTTCCAGGTGTGTGTGTAATCCTGGATATGATGGTGATGGACACTCCTGCACTGAAGCCAACTTGTGCCTCAAACCTGACAGAGGAGGCTGCCATATAAACGTGAGGCATATTGTTGTCCTTGTTATTCCTTTGTTTATTTTTACTTTTTTTACTGAGGAATTTGAGAACAGGAATAGTCAGAAGAATGTCAGAAGAAACAGGTATGATGGAATAGTTGTTTTATCGCTGTTAGGACTGGAGGCAGATCTGCCAGTGGAGTTACAGGTGAATCGCATTCCTTTAACATGAAATGTTAGAAATGACCCTTTCACTTTCTGTCTCGTTTGCGAATGAAAACATGAATGTGTCTCTGACAAGAGTTGCATTGTTTTTACCCTTTTTAACTTGAGACCGCGTGACCATTTTTCCCCTACCACAGAGACAATGATAAACATTTCCATTTTCCATACTCTCAAAATAATGAAACACATAAAAAAAAAGAAAGAAAAAAATAATAACATTAGGCCATTAATTATTAATTGTGACTGCATTACATGGTGTGCAGTGTCTCAGAGAGAAAAAAAAGTGTGCAGCTGTATTCACTTATGTTGAGAGCTACTGTATACACGGATCAAGCATAACATTATGACCACCTGCCTAATATTTTATCCCCCCTTTTCCTGCCAAAGCAGCCCTGACCTGTCGAGGCATGGACTCCACTAGATCCCTGAAGGTGTGCTGTGGTATCTGGCACGAAGATGTTAGCAGCAGATCCCTTAAGTCCTGTAAGTTGCAAGGTGGGACCTTCATGGATCGGACTTGTTTGTCCAGCGCATCATACAGGTGCTCAATTGGATTGAGATCTGGGGAATTTGGAGGCCAAGTCAACACCTTAAACTCGTTGTTGTGCTCCTCAAACCATTCCTGAACCATTTTTGCTTTGTGGCAGGGAGACTTAACCTGCTGTAGGAGACAACAGCCTCTTCTTCAGCCTTTCCATGAAAGGGTGTACATGGTCTGCAGCAATGCTTAGGTAGGTGGTACATGTCAAAGTAACATCCACATGGATGGCAGGACCCAAGGTTTCCCAGCAGAACATTGCCCAAAGCATCACACTGCCTCTGCGGGCTTGCCTTTTTACCAAAGTGCATCCTGGTGCCATGTGTTCCCCAGACAAACACACACCCGGCCATAAACTTGATGTAAAAGAAAATGTGATTCATCAGACCAGGCCACCTTCTTCCATTGCCATTGCTTTTCTGATGCTCATGTGCTCATTGTTGGTGCTTTTGGCAGTGAACAGGCGTCAGCATGGGCACCCTGGCTGATCTGCGGCTATGCAGTCACATAAGCAACAAACTGCGATGCACTGTGTATCTTGACACCTTTCTATCAGAACCAGCATTAACTTCTTCAGCAATTTGAGCTACAGTAGCTCATCTGTTGGCTCACACCACACAGGCCAGCCTTCGTTCCCCACGTGCATCAGTGAGAATTGGCTGCCCATGACCCTGTCGCCGGTTCACCACTGTTCCTTCCTTGGACCACTTTTGATAGATACTGACCACTGCAGACCAGGAACACCCCACAAGTGTTGGAGTTTTGGAGGTGCTCTGACCCAGTCGTCTAGCCATCACAATTTGGCCCTTGTCAAACTCGCTCAAATCCTTATACTTGTCCATTTTTCCTACCAAATCAATCAAATCAAATCAACTTTGAGGACAAAATGTTCACTTGCTGCCTAATATATCCCATCCATTAACAGGTGCCATGATGAAAAGATAATCAGTGTTATTCACTTCACCTGTCAATGGTCATAATGTAATGCCATTAAATGTGGCACTTTGTGAATGACATCCTCGTTTGCTGCACTTATTAAGACACTCTAATGCAAGCTGTATCTCTCTCAAACATATTTACAACATTTTCAGTGTTGAGATTCTTTTTTTTATATATATATTTTTTTATAAAATGTTCAGGTTGACTCCAGCTGAGCACCTGTTGACATTCAGGTGTTTTTACAGAACAAAAGAGTCTATAGGGTAGATATTTTATATTACAGCTGGCGATGAAGAGCAAAACTCAGACTGCAGTAGCTATCTTATACAGAATCAGAATTTGATAGCTAGCACTATATAGCACCGGCTATCACAACCTGGTTATATACAGTAGTAGTAAAAGCTATCAAAGCCTGGTTCTATACTGTATATTATAAGCTATTATAGCATGGTTCTATATAATGCCAGCTATTGCAGTTTGATTCTGTATAATGCTATAGAAATCCCATAATACACTAGAACGGACACACATGTCAAACATATTGGCGAGCCGCCGGCTTGTCACAACACCATCTTCGGTAGCTCGTTCATGAATTTGTGTAACATTGAATTGTACAGTATAAGTTATTGCAATTGTTTGCCTAAAATGCACATAGCAGAGGACTTGACTATATGACATTGAAAAATCTCAATTCTAATAGCCTATATATCAGTTACAATGTTTTGTTCAATTGTTTAAGATGCATAAACTTGCATAATGGCTGTGCAAGCTTTTTAAATCTTTATTTTAAAATGTCATAATGTACTGAAAAAAACATGTTTGGTGCCAGATCCCCGTGACCCTGAAGGATAAGCGCTATACATTATTTTGGTGTTAAGGCACCTATTTTCAGTGATACAGTTGAAAACGCGATATACAAATTGGATTCTCTATGACAAGAATCAGCTATCCAATATGGCTTCTAATTGTGAAGTAAACAGCTTATGTCCTATCTAGTCATTATGGGATAGCTATGGTTTGGCCCTAGACTAGAGAACCTAAGGCCTAATAATTATCAGAATTAAAGTATAATGAATGTGTGTGACCATATGATGCTCTAAACTGGTGGTCCGCAGCCCGCTGGTGGTCTGTGAAGGCATTGCACGTGGTCCCTGACCATGCATTCAGTAATTTTTAGACACATTTCCGTATATTAATTATTGTTTGTGAATATTAAAATTCATGCAAATATATAACATTTTGAAATGCCAAGGTGACATTCAGGATTAAAATAGTGCCCAATGATAGTCTATCCTTGGTAGCCTGTGCCTTGCTACATATGTTGAAAAGTGTCACAGGCATATGCATAAGGTACAACCCCTTTCCACACACCCAACAACAGTGCTCCTCTGGTTGCTTGTAGTCAGAACGGTGGTCTGTGGGTCACGATCAGTTGAAAATACCTTCTCTAAACTCTATAAGACTTATTTCCCTGAATTCCCTGAACTCATATTCTTAATCCATTTAAAATTAGCCTGAGATGATGTAGATTGTCTGCCTTACACAACCCTGTGAATGAATTGTTACTGTAGAAAAGATGACATATTAGAATGATAAGCCTATCCATTGTATTACACCTGGAACTACAATAGGAAAAAAAAAATCTATTATCAATGATATGCTGTTGTAGAAAAACTTGAGAATTCAGCAGCACCATTTTTATGTACCTAGAGCTTTACAGGATATTTGTTTTATTAATGATTATAATCAATATAATCGTTCAGCTTAAAAATGTCCTTTATTTAAATGTGAGCAAGTCTTACATACATGAAAGCTTGTAATGCAAAAACGATTTTCAATGTGGATTCTTGTCCTTCAGAGACAATAAGACTTACAGTATGTGCATCTGTGTTTACAGGCACAGTGTGTGTATGCAGGCCCTGGAAATGTGTCGTGCGTGTGTAATGAGGGATGGACAGGTGACGGTGTTGTGTGTGTGGAGATTAACAACTGTTTACTGGAGAATCGTGGTGGTTGTCATGAACATGCTGACTGCACCTCTACCGGACCTGGCCAGGTAACACCTGAAGATCACATCCTAAATTTTGTCATACATTTTTTTCCCATTAAATATATTATACTAAATGAATGTATATAAAAACTTACTTGATGTCCATTGCATCATGCACAGAATCTGTTGAACAGTTGATTCCGATTATTCAGAATCTGGTCAATAACAGCATTCTTCGGTCTGTTATTTTTGAATAGCAGACCTCTGCTTTGACTATCGAACCATTGCTATGGACACAATTTTGACCATAGACTCTGGAGGACCATGTCCCATCACATCAATCTACAGAAAGAAGTCCAGTAAATTTTGTTGCCTTAATAATCAAATTACTAACTGCAGTCCATTCGTTCCTGTGGCCAAAAATGAAAAAAAAAAACAAGCAAACAAAAAAAGATCAACATTTCAATCATGTTACTCCATCATAAGACACCGTGGAATATTTTTCAAACGTTAATTTTAATGTTCCGTTTAAAGTGAATTATAAAACTAAGTAGGTAAATCTTAAGAAGGGCTACAGACAAACGTTACTATGAAAGAAGTTCCAACCGTAGAATCTAACAGACTATTTTTAAGCAGAAGCAATAAAATAGTGTTTCTATCAATAAAGTTATTTTTAAAGCAACAAATCTTGATTTCTTTAGCAAGTAGCTGTGTTATAAATGGGATAATGTACAGCGAGCCAGTCATTATATTGAAACAAAGCCCATCAATGTGATTCAAGAAGACCCTTCCGCTTCACGTCAGGGTCCTGAATCACCCTGTCGGGGTTATTTCACAATAACGCTGGCTCACTTTACATCATCCCTTGCATATTAAAAGGGTACATTATTAAAATTATGTTTTTTTTAATATTGTAATCTTCACTTGTTTTTAAAAGTCCATGTGAAATGCTTTATAATTTTAAACACTCATTGTTTAAAAGTTAAATTTTGTGTAATGTTTTTATTAAAAAAA